>CM052363.1:4813239-5228520 GCA_028551485.1 Casuarina cunninghamiana | reverse complement strand
GAGAGAATTCTATAACATATAGTAAGTAATTTTGAATATTCCTACGCCTTTCACCTCCGAATGACCATTTTAAGGTGAAATTACATGTTTTGTGACTAGAACTATACATTATACTAAGATCTTATGTATCACAATTATAGAATTAAGCTCTCTATCAAAAATACCAAACTCATCATTAATCCATCAAACATACTTTCTTTTCATCTCCATTAACGCTAAATTTTAAAGCCTAAAATGGGCTCTTAAGATTCTGTACTTCCGGATAGATTATATGTGGAAGAAGAAAAACAAAAAGTACCTGTACATACCTAAAATGATAATAATAATAATAATAATAATAATAATAATAATAATAATTTCTTGTGTTGTATATTGAAAGTTGAATGTGGCAGGACAATCACAGTAAACTTAGTATGTGGTCCAAGTTGTCCTTTACTGTCAGGAAATGCATCGATTGTGGAATTTGTTAGTACTTCCTCACAAAAATCGAGAATATCGTGCTACTAATTTCTTTAAAAATATATTATTACTTATCACCCAACAAATTTTAAGAATAGAGATTGAAGTTAGTAAAATACACATTAAAGTTGGTATCAAGGGAGTCTTATATTAATAATAAAAAATCATATAACGATGTTTAAATATAGTAAATATTTTTTTTAAGATAACTTTTAAATTGAATATAAGTTTGATGTCAAATCCAATCTTATAAGTTGTATAATTACATCATTTTCCAATCTTATTCAATTATTGATCTTCTAAAAAATTTTATTGTTCTTGTAACAAAGCTGTTGACTAAAATCCTCTTATTTTTGTGGCTAACAAGAAGTGATCTTTTTATTGTTTATATATTTTAAGACAAATTCAATACAATTGATATCCAGACGGAAAGCAGAATCAGTCCCACTACACGCTGTATCGCCGTCGAACGCCATGGCTCTGCTCTACACCACCACTCCACCGTCTCACCTTCCTGTAGTCTCCAGAATCTCTACTTCCGGTAAACCACTTCCTCTCCTCTCTGTCTCAAACCCCAGAAGTCCTTTCCTTAGAGGAACCCCTGCCTCCCTCCTCCTCGCCCGTTCTTCCACCTCCGATCCTTCGCCCAACCCCCGGCTCTCCGATGAGTGGGGCGAGCCAACGGAGCCGGACCCAGAACCAGCTTATGCGCCGGACCCGGCCAAGAACGACGACGAGTGGGGCGGGGACTCGGAGGATGGTTATGTAGCTGTAGGTAACGGTAGCCCGGCTGCTGCGGAGGCCGTGAAGGGGAGGGTGGACGTCGCGGAGGAAGATAGTTTGGTGACTAAGCGTGCGGAGCTGAAGCGGTGCTTGGTGGACACGATTTACGGGACGGAGTTGGGGTTCAGAGCTGGACCGGAGGTGAGGGCCGAGGTGTCGGAGCTGGTGACTCAGTTGGAGGCGGTGAATCCGACGCCAGCGCCGACTGAGTCTCCGGCGGCTCTGGACGGCAACTGGATCTTGCTGTGAGTTGATTTATCCCTTTGCATTTCTGTGCTTGTCTTGAGTTGAATAGGGTAGTTTCAATTACTATATAAATTACCATTTAGGTTTTGAATGAGTTTCATTTTTCGATGTGCTTTTGCTGGCTTCATTGAAGTTTTGAGGTGATGAACGTGTTATTGATTAATTTGACATTGTTTTAACTGGGTGCTAAGTTGTAGTTTTGGATTCAAAAAGTGGATGGTCTTCTCATACAGGAGCCTTAAATGGGAAAAACTATGCAAGACTGGTTGAGGCTTTGTGATTTGAGTTCGAAGGAGTCCTTATTTGCCATGAGAAAGGAAAGACTAATGGGCACAAGATGCTGAGAGTAGTGGAAGTCTGAGGACTAGTTAAGCTGCGTCCATTTTGATTTTTGTTTTGACTGAGTTTTAATTTGCATACCAAACAGATCTGACAGTTTGAACTTGAACCATATCTCTTAAATTTGAATGCTTGGAAGAAGGTGATGTGTGTGTTCAGATGACTGTTTTGAGCAGTATTCCATCTCCCTCTTTTCCCTCCTTTTTTGTTTCTTTTCCAAACAAGTGTTACTTTTGTGTATCTCCTGTATACTTGAGATCACTCTGTTTTTTAATGAGTTCATTAATTACTCATCAGAAAAGGAAATGCATCTGTATATGGTTTTGTCATAGTAGTTTGCATCTTCAATTAAGGAGTGCAAGTACATCAGAGTCTGATCATATTTGGACTTTGGCCTTCATCAAGATGTTTCAAAGTGATGTTTTGCCATTCAAAATGGTAGGTCAAGAATGGCATCTTCCAAGAAAATAAGCAGTCAAACGTTCCTTTTCCAAATGGCCTATCCTCTTTCCATATATTGTTCTGAGGGAATGTCCTTGTTTCTATGAGTGTTACTGCTCTATTAAGGCAGTTCTAGGCATATTGTTATTGCGTTCCATGTGTATCAGAGCAAGCTTCATGTTTCATCTTCAGTGAATCAAAAATCCTGGTCCAAGCATTCATTTTATGGTCAAGGATATTTACTGTTTGTTCCATTCACTGAATGGATTGTTATTATATCATTTCTTGATTATCAATGTGTGCAACCCTAATTTGCCTTCTGTCCTGATTCTGATTTTTCACTCTTTTGTTTCCCAACTGATCAGGTACACAGCATTTTCTGAGCTGTTGCCCCTCCTCGCTGCAGGGGCATCACCTTTGCTGAAAGTGAAAGAGATACGCCAAGTAATTGACACCAGCAATCTTACCATTGTGAACTCCACCACATTGTCTGGCCCTTTTGCTGATTTGTCTTTCAGTGCTTCTGCTACTTTTGAAGTTCGAAGTCCCACAAGAATACAGGTAATTTTTGAGCCAAAATCTCTGTAGTAAACTATTGTGCAATATCCAAACTGGATGGTCACTGGGGACAATTTCATTTTCAGGTTGCATTTAGGGAAGGTACCTTTCCACCTCCAGAGATAAAGACAGCCATTGACCTCCCAGAAAATGTCGATCTATTTGGGCAGCAAATCAATCTGTCACCTCTGCGGCAAGCCGTCGCTCCGCTGCAGGAGCCAGTGGCGAGTATATCACGTGTCATCTCCGGCCAGCCGCCTCTACGGGTTCCAATACCAGGCAACCGTTCAGCTTCGTGGCTACTTATTTCATACCTTGATGAGGACATTCGAATCTCAAGGGGAGATGGTGGCCTATTTGTGCTTGTCAGGGAAGGGAGTCCCCTTCAGAATCAGTAATCAGGTCTTTGCGTTGCCATGATTTCTATAGAAAGGAATTTGTCTACACTCTATAGAAAGTGCTTTGTATGCCCCTTGATATCACCACTACAATTTTAGATAGCTTCAAGACTGACTATTGTTGGGAAATTGGTCCAAAAAGGTGTTGAGAATTGTTATAGAATATCTGCTGAAAATGGGGATTTTTGAATAGCTGCCAGAGTAGCTCTGATGGCCTAACATGAAACAGCACCGGCAGTCATCTGGTGGGCTGCCGGCGAGCTCCACCTCAGTGCATCTTACTACACGACTCTGTAGATTGATTAAGATCGAAAGCTTTTGAAAAAGTGTAGACTGCAGATTTAGTTCCATCATTAATCGCTCCTTTAGAAAGTCCTCCAGATTAAAAAGGACAAAAGAAAGTACCCTTTATTTGGTCAAATAAATAGGTCTTGGAGCTCACATTTTACAATATCAAGAGTAACAAGCAATTCTGATACAAAATCACGCTCAACCCACAGATGGAATTACAGCTTAAAACATCTCTCTAACTCAAAATTGTGCTACAAAACCTCTGCTGCCATAGTCACACCGGCTGCAATCTACAACCAATCATTGTATTGATAGACAACTGTTCCCTCTCAACAGCAAGTGAACACAAGCTTCAGAACACCATCCTCGCAAGACACAAAAACCTTCCCTGAGATACCATAACCCAATGCGCATTAGCCAATGTGAATCACCACGAATCATCAGTATACTTATAAAACTATGAACAGATAAACTTAATAAAACTAAATAGGCAAAGCATGAGAAATACCTTTAACGTCTATCGGTTTTCCCAATAGAGCGCTTCCCGGAGAATAAATGCTTTGGTTTCAAAGTAGGGATGACCCTATCTGCCTCACCACGACGAGCATCCTTATTCCTCTTCTTGGCAGATTTCTTGGCAAGTTTATTTGCCTTAATCTTTTGAGCAGAGTCCTTGAAACCCTCTCCAGGAACGACTTCACCTGGAGGCCGTGACATTGATCTTGATCGCGATCTAGACCTAAGTCGCAGCCTCTTGCTAGGTGTATCATCAATATCCATACCATCTTCCGCATTATTAGCACCCCTGTCAGGAGATCTCTCCCTCTTCCGACCCCTTGACTTACTGCGGGCTCGGTTAATGGCCAAAGTCGGATCCAGACCCAAAGAGGATAACTGCCTTCCCATTCTCTTTGTTGTGAATTGTTTGTCCTTGTCAAATTTTCTAGGTACAATAGGTCGGCTCTCTGCAGTGCTTTTCTTGACCCTGTGCTGTTGAATGAGTGCGCTTTTCTTTCTCCGGATCTCAGCTAATGCTTGTTGCTCTTCTGCAGTCAATCCCTCCCCATCCATTTCAAAGTCATCATCACCCTCCTCTGCCTGCCGCATCCCTTCCTCCTGTTCCAGCTCCTCAAGCCTTTGCAAAATATCAGGATCAACAAAGTCATAAACATTATGCCCATCAATAATTTCAGGCATTATATCTTCCTTCCATTCATCATTGGCCAAAATATAATTCTTCTTCAAACTAGCAGAGTATACACCTGCACCTCCATTCTCATCCTCCAAATCCCTTTCAGTTTTTCTCTTTTCCTTCTCTGCTTGCTTAGCTTTAGCTTCCAGAACCGCCTGAGGTATACAAGGTGGCCTTTCCTTCTGATCCCGTGGCTTGGGGATTGCAACATGGAAACGGTTTAAGCAATCATTTATCTTTTTGGACTTCATCTTTAATTCAACACGCTGATCCAACAACCTCTCACAAGCTGCATTTTTCACAGCAATTACCCCATCCTCAGTCAAAGTGCTCATGGTCAACAGCACCCCTTGCTCATCTGTAGCCTCACCTGCTTGACCAGCCACCGTCTTCATAGCTTCAGATTTCATCTCCATGACCAACTTCATGTCTGCTTCTGGTATCCCTTCCAGTGCTTGCAGATCAGTCTTGTTGCAAACTATAATCAATGGTTTGTTCATAAACAGAGATTTGATACTGTGAAAAAGGGCAGCCTGTTGCGCAATGCTATACCCACAAGACCCTGAAATGTCTAAGAAGAACAAGACAGCAGCTCGCAGATGTGCCAGAGCAGTTATACTGCACATCTCAATAATGTTACGATCTTCAAATGGGCGGTCCAAAATTCCAGGTGTGTCAATGACTTGGTACCTCAGGTATTTATAATCTGTATGACCAACAAAGAGCGACTTTGTGGTGAAAGCATAGGGTTGGACATCAACATCCGCTCTAGTGATCTTGTTAATGAATGAACTCTTTCCCACATTTGGGTACCCACAAATCAAGATTGTCCGAGTATTCGGGTCAATGGAAGGTAACCTTGCCATATGTTGTCTGATTTGTTCCAAGTAAGCCAAACTAGGAGTAATCCTCTTTATCACAGTACACATGCGGCCAAGAGCAGCAACCTTCAGACACTTGCAGCGGTACAGTGAATCACCATACTTCAACAGTCTCACATAGTCTTTAGCAATTTTACTGATAAGGTTCCTAGCTGTATTGATTTGGCCAAGAGCAAGCTTGTAGTGATCTTTATTGTAAAGAACATGAAGAAGATCCCCATAAAACGGGTGGATACCATCCAATCGAGGAAACTCTTCAATAATTGTAGAGAGCTTGTCATGAAAGTTCGTTTGGGTATACTTAACTTTGCGCATGTAAAACTGACGAAGGCGGGAAATAGCATATCCCTTGTGGACAACTGTTGGTGTTTGTCGTTGGGTGCGAGAGAGAATAATGTCAATGAAGTCTTTCCCATTTGGCACCACAGTAATCTTCTTAAAGTTATACTGCACCATCTTGAAAGCTCAACTTTCACCCTGACACAGCAGTAAAGGAAAAAAATTTCTTCATCAGTTTATCCTATAAAATTCTATCTGATATATCTAAAAGCTTCAAAAGCACAAACCCTGAGGAAACCAAAACGGAACCTAGAAACCCTAACTAATGCCGAAAAGTCACTGTAAATAGACAACAAAACTAACAATACAAAGATTAAACCACAAAGACGGCAACATATCTAGCTACAAAAACAAACACGATATAAAAACACAAGCATGGCCATCAGCGATCAGCTCCTCCATTTCATCCTCAGCTCTATCCATTTGTTTGTGGAACAGTAAAAAGAAAGTGGAGCAATAACTTAAGATCAGCCAAACAAACTCAAAATCCCACACAGCCGCACGGCAATAGAAATCCTTTACAATTGAAGCAAAACATACATACTTTTGAAGAGCAAATCGCAAGGAATAGCCTACTAAACCAGGAGGGAACAGCACCGAATAATCCACAATTTAGGTTCAACAAGACGAAAAAACGAAAGACGCCTAATCTAACAACCAAAAAAAAAAAAAAAGGGAACTAAACCTACAATGTATTCAAACAGACCGAAACACAGCCATAGCGAAAGAGACAGAGAGATAAGAAGCTAAGATTAGGGTTAAGAGGTACCTGGTGGAAGTGACGGCGGCGATGCAGAAAGGGTTTAACGAGAACCCTTATACAAAAGAAGCCCCATCCGCCGACTGACCGCAGGATATATACTTTCTAAGGCTTTCAATCGGTTACGGGTCGGGTGTGGTTCATGAGCTGGCCCAATTAGAAGCCCAGGATAAGTGAGAAAAAGAGAAAAATAGAAATTTTGATGAAATCTTTGTTCGAATTTGGGGATTTATTTGATTATCTTGGTAAATAGGGATTTGAATTTTGCATATCAGGTTTAGAATCCAATTGAAGCTTTAATTTTTCTTTTAGTTACTATTTTTATTATAAATTAATTAAAATAATTAACATATCAGTAATCTAGTGATTAGTTATTTATTGTTTAGATCTTAAATTTTAAATTCAATACTCATAATCTTCAATTTTATTTTATACAAGAAAAAAAAAAGATTAAGTTTGATGATGTTTGAGCTAAATTGATCAATAAAAATAGAAGAAAAAATTAGATAAATATGCAGAAAATATTTAACAGTTGGTACCTTCTTCCAAAAAGAGTTAAGAACTCTATAAAAAATATGAAAATAGAGACAAAAATGATAATAATTTTGCTTTTTCTTGAAAATACATTATCACGAAGCAATGTAAAGAATTAAGAATTCTAGTTTTTTTTCAAAAAAATCTAGTAATAGACAAAATATCCATAAAAGTATAGTACTTTGCAATGAATGCAATGAAAATAAGCTAGAAACTTGAAATCGTATTTCCTTTTTTGGAACAAAATAAAACATCTTGATAAAGATAGAAATAAAATTATTAAATCAACGGTAGCTTTTTTTTTTAACCAATAGAAGATTTAGCTTGTATACACCTTATCTAACAATAAGAGAAAAGGCTTATCTGCAAAATACAAAGCAGGAAAACGAGAAAAAAAGATGGATACAAAGAGAAATTGAAAGAAGAAACTCACCGTATAGGAACATTTTCGATCAAATGTTGATATTAGAAAACAACGAATATAAACATAAAGGAAAGGTAGAACTAGCGAAGTTCAAATATTTTTTAAATAAATATATATGTTACACATAATTGCGTGTTGCAAGGCAAAGTAATTCTTAATTCAGCACGAAAAAAAAAAACTTAGTTTCTTGAAAAAGAGAACAGCATTTGGAACTTGGGATTATAGAACTTATTATTTTACTTATTCTACATTACATTAACCAAAACGCCGTCGTCTCACCAAAAATGAGTTTTAATAAGAGCTCCTCCCCAATGACGTTCAAAAAATGCATATTTCTAGATCAACCATTTTCCAGCTTCTACATTCATTAATTTACCTATAACACAAGAATCCAAGTTTCTCAAGTTAAATTGTAATCAATAAGGCAAAAGTACTCACTAATTCAAGGCTAATAAACAACAAAATGGTATACACAAGGAGTATGATCAAATGAACCAACTATATGAAAGCCAAGAGCAGACTGGACCAATCCATTTACTTTACCATTCAACCAACATTATGATGTTCTTGCATCTAAAAACGCATAATAGTCATCTTCAACTTAATTGTTATTTTGGTGATTTGTCATCAGGCCAATAACCCAGTAGTTGGCAACTAACTGTCTAAGACCTAAGTCCTGAGTTTGACATCCATAAATAATTCAGTAATTCAATCCAAGAATCCATCACTGCTCTGCCATCAACAGCCACGAAGATATGATGAAACATGGAAATCTCATAAAAGCAAAAGAGTCAAAGGGGAAGGAGAACAAAAAAAAACTATGTAAGCTGATATATTAACAAAAAAATAAAAGTGAAGCATAATTTAGTTAAAATGAATTCCGAGTTACACTTCCAATATCGAATCTAATACAGATATGTGAATACTACCCTCGAAAAACAGTTGAGGGTAAGAGGCACATGTTTGCACTCGACACACCATCCGTGTCTTTATATGTCAAAGATAAAATTTGAGATGAGGGATGATATGCAATAAGCAGATCCTAACACTATAAAGGTCAGATTTAATGGAATTTAAGCTACACGCTATGCAAAACACGAACTTCCTGTTGCTAATTTGTTAGGTTATGCTGCTCCTGAAACGCAGCATAAAGCGAGGTTGCTACATCCTAGTGACCACTCTGCACAATCTCTGTTTGTCTAGTCTGGTGAGAGTCACTACTCAATTGTTGTTCATTCCTCCCAGACCTAACATCTTCATGTCCAGGAGCTTCCCCAAGCCTCTCCTGCAAAAGCAAAACTTTGAAAAAACTGATGGACCGACCTTAATAAAGTGGCAGGCTTATAAGAGAGTAGGGGGAGGTGAGCATTTGAATTTAAGGAAAACGATTCATCCATTTGCTGTCCAAATAACTATAGCATTTATGGTTTTGTGTGGAGGATGGTAAAGACACCAAATACATCCATCAGATGGAATCAATATGGAAGCATAACCTTGAGTGAGGCATTCTCCGATAGAAGCTGCTCATACTCGCTCTTTATCCGGCTTACTTCAGATCTAAGACTCGCATTTTCTTCTTTCAAGGCGTCTGCACGTTGGGCTAGCTCGTCACATTCCGCCTGATCCAAAACCATGACATATCTACTCGGTGAGTTTATATCCAAGTGATGCTAAGAGCCAGGTAGAATTAACAAGAACGGACAACTTACCTGCTTACGCAACCTGGATCGACGGGCAGATTCTCTATTTGACTGCTTCCTTCTTTGTCTCTTAAGCTCTCTTTCATCCTGAACCAACGAAAAACAAAAAGCAAATATGCAATATGAGATACATATAACACCAAGGCTTCAGAAAAGAAATACTGAGTCTGAACCAATAATATCCATTCCACATAGAACCAATTTTAATAGTGAGAACAATAAGTTGATGATACAATGGGAAGCAATGAAGAAGGGCCACTGAGCACACATGAGAGGGAGAGAGTCAAAACCAAATGTCCCCCACCCAAATCCTTTATTAGCAAAGAGAATCAGGAAAATCAACAGCCAAGTTAAATTAGAATTCCCAAGCAACTCACCATTGTCTTAGTCATCAAAAGAAAGAAGCATTATATGAGGCTAAGCCGATCACAAAATACATTAAATTTGATTATTAATTTAACTTTCTAAACAAACCGGTAATCCAATATTGGAATCCATTTAAAAGTTACCAACTTGCTACAAGAGCAGCGCATATTCATTCAAATTAAATTCGCAACAAGCCAAATGGAAAACAAGAACAAGAACCTCATGAAAGCGGAAGAGCTTCTATGTTCACTTAACAGCAGCATGTTGAACACACAATATTGCAAAATTATTTGGTTGAACACAATCAAAAAGAAAGTTTCCCACGCTTTAATCCATAATATTGCTAAACCTCTAGAATATCAATAGAAGATCAAATTCAAATTTAAGAGATGGGATGAAACGAGTCCTATTGACTTGCTACCAAGTTGAAATGATCTGTTACTTAGTATTCCTTCTCTATTTTTCCTCTTGGCCCTTTCTCTACCAATTGATAGTTGAAATTTAATAATTCATGAACTCAGCTCAACCTGTAGCCAGAGCTGTGACTGAACACTATCCCGTGATCCAGAAACAATTCCTCCAGCAACAGGAGTGGAAGGGACCTTCCCACGCATTGCAGGGATAGCTGATGAAGTAGGAGCAGCCCAATAATCCATTCCAATATTTAAGTTTGTTGTGGGACCCGCAACAGCTAGGGGAGTGGCACCAGGACCTGAAATTGGCACCATGGCCATTGGCTGATTCACCATTGCATGAGCAATTGGTCCTCCGTTTTGAGGACCATGCACAGAATTGCCATTCTGAGATGCTTCTGCTGTAAAAAGACTTTGGTTATTTATTGACACAGATCATTCCATAGCAATGCAGAAGAGAAGTTCATTATGACGTATGATATTTCTTTGATAACCAGAAAAGATCGTTACTGAACCTTCAAAAGAACTCTGCCTGCCCCCTGACTTCAGTTGTGAGTCCTAAAAAACAAAAGAGACTAAGATGTAAGACACTTTTTTAATCTGGAACCAAAAAGGAGCAGAAAAACACAAATAATCACCACTTTAAGAGATTTCCTAATAAGGGGATGGCAGACAGACAATATACATTAATCTGGACAAAGTAATGCACTGCCTGCACCTTAACCATTGGTAGAATGGGTTTATACAAGCTTGCTCTAGACCTACCTTAAGGCCGGTTAATCAAGTAGATTTGGATGATAGTTTATCTAATAAATCAATCATGATTTATTTATGTGTTTAATTGTTTCATTTAATAATAAAAGTAGGTATTAGATACATCTACATTGTTATGTTCCATTTAATAATAAAAGTAGGTACGAGATACATCTACATTGTTTCACAACATACTATAACATATCATACCTCTAATAACAGACTTTTGATTTTGTATCTGTTAAGCCTCATTTCTACATTCTTCATCAACCTTTCACTATCCAGAGGTTATTTCAAGATATCTACACCTCAAAATTCATTTTGACGCGCCTATATCTCAAACTTTAATACTTAACCCCAAGCCAAGGAGGTGTTAGCACTTCGAACCCAGCATAAATTGAGGTATGAAATCACAATTTCTCTTTGTCCTCTTCAAACCACAGTAATAAGTTACAGAACACGAGAGTAGAATAAGACACCCAAGACTCCAAAAATAAGTTCTAAAATAAGCTGTCCCAAATAGTATGTCTTCTGAGTACAAGGTTGGAAACAGGTGTCTGAACCAGTGTGAATGTCTCGACAATAAACAAGCACCAAAATCTATAATCAAAAATAAAAATCAGCAGCAATACCTAATGGCTGGAACCTTGTAATGCTCTATACAATGTATCACCTCTTCATTCAATCATTTAACAAATACTCATCTCAACAACACAAGTAAGCCTTAATTCAAATTTATTGAAGTCACTACTAGATCCTTTTACTCCATTTGGGTCCAAGTATGGCCATGTCTACCATTAAAAGAAACTATTTGTCAGAATGCAGTTGTTAATTACATCAAGGGCACACCTTGGTGATTTAACACTCAGAATATGTTTTTCTAAATGCCAACGAATTTCAAGGACACACTCCTGGCCACCAAATGATAATGTGCTTCACATAACATGCCAACAGTATAGAGCTTATAGGACACTCTCAAGTCCATGACAACTCAAATTCAAGCATCATCATCAGGAATCAGCAACAACTCCAGATTCAAATGAGAAGCAATATTTAAAACCAACGATGCAAAGAGAAGCAACAATGTAACAACTCCTATCAAGACCTGACATAGAATGGTGTTTATCTGGTGATAGAATTCCAACACCACAAATACACAGGAAATAAGAACCATGGCAAATAATTCTCACCATCCGGACATATGTTACAAACCAAAAGATAACTAATGCAGTGAGACAAGAGCCATAAACCTATGACGTGCAACTCACATTTCAGTTGGGAAAGATATAATTAGCATGGGTTCCTGGGAAGAATTCGGCAAGACAAAATAATTAACATGGCACTTACACTCTGAGAATTTGCATCGCTTCCTTCACTTGAACCATCACTTCCACTCTCAGCACTGCATGTCCCGAACTACTCATCAGCTAAAGTGCTAGTTAACATGTACTAGTAGAAATGATACTTCAATGTAGCAAATGCATCCACATTGACGTGCATCACTAACCAGTGAAAAAATGGAAGCGACAAAAGGTCCATATAGGCAATATACTTAAAAATATCATAATTTATCACGGCAACAGAAGTTTCTCAAATCCCAAACCCATGATTACTACACCAAATGATCTCGGAATACATGTAGTATTGTATGAAACATTCATGAGTTTCCGTGAACTGAAAAATAAATAAAGATTTAAATAGAAGCAACGAAGAGTTAGGTTTAAGGAAGAGCTGTCAGCAGTCTTAAGCTCATTGCCCAAGGATATCCCATAACCATCCAATCACTATAGATTTCCATACCTTTTAGAATAAGCTCCATTACCAGATGCACCCGATGTTTTACCATGCTCATTATTCTTCCCCGTTATCATATTCAAGCTGCCCAAACTTCCTTTGGATCTTTTGATGGGCAATTTTTCTTTCACTTCAGATGGTTTACCTTCTGCTTCCACATTACCAGTAGTATTTCCCTAGGAGAAAGTTCAAATGCTACCCATCACATACACTGCCAGACAAGTTCACATCTCTTCAATGTCAAAACATAAGACAGAGTAGTATAGGAAACTTACAGAAGCCTCAGCCATGCCATTTGGAGAAGGGATAGCAAAAGGACTAAAAGGATAAGATCCCTGTTTGATATTAGTTCAAAAAAAGTAAAGTTATTCACATACAGAAAACGAGGCTATAGTGACAATTTGAGACTGCAACTGAAGTTGATGTAAAGGAAAATACCGGAGGAAGGGATGGGTGAGCATATATCCCACCATGGGGATACATTGCAACATATGGATGAGGAGGGGTACCGTAGGGAGGCATAATATGCTGAAATCAAACATTGGATTACACTCATTAGTTTCCCGCAAGAAGGTGAAATTAAAGAAACCTTGAAAAATGCCAAGATTGAACTAGAGGCTCACACATGCAAGTTAAGAAAAATGAATAAGGAACGACATGAACCATGTAGAGTTTTCATGCAAGTTAGACTATCAAACATCGACTTAGTTCAAATATCATAATGAAAATTGAACTGAATGACATAAACTCAGCAAGGTGCATAAACATGCTCAGGCTGACATACAAAAAACACGCTAGTTTGTTCTGGGGTTGAACTTGAAGCCCAAAACTCCGTTTGGCTAACTCAGCTTATTTGCAACTCTAGTTCAGAAGATTAAAACCAAAATGAGTAAAATAGGTTTGTCACCATACAGTCACGACTTTCCATTCTTAGCAATCTTAAAAAGAGTCACATGGATCATGTTACCAGCAAATTTTGTAATTCTACAATATCACATGCACAAGCTTTCATAATCAAAAAATCAAAGAAAGAAACTTTATACCAGTACAGACACAGATATACCTGAACCCCCCACATATAGGGAGGAGCTTGCGGACTAGAAGCCAAGAAACCAGGTGGTGGTATAGGAGAGTATGCCTGTTAAGAGGGGAAGGAAAAAAAAAAAAAAAAAAGTAACCAACCGATATGACAATCCGAACATGATATGAAACACAGCAACCCAAAATGATGGCAATTCACTGTAGAACCTGAAAGCCCGACCACTCAGGATTAACGGCACCAGTGGGAGTGGCCGTAGACTGCTCCTGAAAAAACATAAAACCGGTGAAAAAAAATAAAAACTTAACGTCATCCATCTGAAACTAAGAATACCCTCAAACACATCATTGACAAGCCCAGAAGTACTCAAGCTGACCGGTGCATTAGTAGTAGCAGTAGGAGGAGGCGTCTTTGGTTCCTTCTCTTTCGCCTGTTTATCCATCTCACTGCTGCCCATTATAGATCACCACTTCCCCAACAATTCGTCAAACCATCCTACAGCATAAGCAGCAGCTACATCATTAGGCACTTTCTTCCTCGACAATTTTCCTAGGAAACAGACAAAACCACATTAAATAGAATAATTCAAATCTCCTCAAGGTCGAGTTACTTTCCGGGAAATTGGAAAGCTATCCCATACCTAGTCCACATTATCGCGATGAATTCAATTGAATAGCAGAAGAGAACAGTAAAGGAAAAGGGAAAAAGAAACCTCGGTCCCAAATTCACAAGATTCATGGTTTTCTTCTCAGCAACCAAGCAGATAGCAAGCTAAGAGTTTATCCACTTATGCAACCAACTCCGCTTTGTTAAAGAAACAAAAGCCTAAAAACCAGCTTTTAACACAAGGAATTGCAAAGACTCAAATATTAACAATAGTTCAACTACTTATACAAAAAAGTCAGCTTTATTAGAGAATCAAAGCCCAAAAACAAAATTTGCATGCAATTGAATGCTATAACTCAAATTTCCCAAACTATACTACACAGTAAACAAAAATTTTCAATTACCGCTTCAGAACTCGAACTAGCTGAAACGAAATCGGAGCCTGATCCACTGAAACTTCGAAGCTGGAAACAGCAAAGAAATCCAAAGATGAAGAAATCAGAGACAAGGAGGTGAATTCGGGAAAAGGTCAGGACAAGTGAGGAAGTAGCTGCTTCGCCTTCAATCTTCTTCTTCCCATTCCAGTTATCAGTTCGTGGGGACGAGGAATTGGGGGAGAGATCAGAAACTAGGGTTTGTTTGGGTTTGGGTTTGGGTCTGCGTTTTGGTGGGTGCGCGCGTGTGATCGCGGAGGGTTCACGGCGCAGACTCTGTGGGTGGCCGTACGGTGTCGCTGTCCCGTGGGTATTTTTCATTTCTCGTTTTTGCCCCCTGGTTGTGGGTCCCGGTGATGATTCATGATTACGGTGATGATAGTCATTGACGGTGGATGATGGTACACTGCATTATACACGTGTAAATTTTCTAGAAGGAGTAAATATTTTAACCCAAATCTCATCTTAGAGTCTAAAGATCGTTGGGTTTGGATAGCTACTATGAATTTTTATATTATTTCTTAAAAATAATAATTGTAATAATTCTTTTTACCAATTTGTTAATTATTTGATGAGAAATCTCAAAAAGAAGAGCAAAAATGAGTAATGTATATTTTTTCTTTTATTTATTTATTTTGGTAGGTTTTGGGGGGTCTAGTTGAAAATGGGGTTGGTGGAATGACCTTTGTCAATATAGCATAGGATTTTTGATTTTTGATTTTGGAATTATATGCATAATTGTGATTATAAGTTTGACCATGCATTTTTTAACTCAAACCAACAGTTCAAGTGGCGGAGTAGTTGGTGGTTTACCCTTCATTTACCTAATAAAAAATTATGATTAAAAATATTATTTTTATTTAAAATTCAACTCAAGAATAATACATTTTTTTTATGAAGATAGTCTTCAAATAGGGTTTAAACAATGTTCCACCAATTCCACCAATACAAAGACCACACTAAGTTGGCCAGACCCTACTCAATCTCCATATCTAAAATCAACATTTTTTGAGAAAGTTCTCCCCAATCATCCTCTTAAAACCAAGTTCACGGATAGGTTTTGGCAAAAAATCTTCAACTCAAAGAATAAGTTGTTCTTAAATTGCAAGAGCTAAAAACTTAAAAAGGAAAGGGGGATTTGGTGACAATGCTCAAGGTTCACATGGTATGTTTGTGATGATGGAAAGTCTCTTGGGGCCTCGTTCGGTTGGTCTTTAAGTTGAGATGACCTTTTTTCTTTTCATTTTTTTCCTTATTTTTTCTAGGTTGTTGGACGCTGTAAGTTTCATATTGGAAGAAAAGGAACATGTGGTGAACTTTTTTTTAAAAAAAAATCAATTCATTAACTAGTTTTGAGTTAGGTTTTTGTGCCTTTTGACGTGGTATTAAAATCCAAATTAGGTCATTAAAACTTGTGCAAAGTTTAAATGAAAAAAGAATCATTCAACTTATAATTTAACTATTATATTAGGTCTTTAAATCTTCTAAGACATGGCATGTTGATACAAATACTCTCTTTGATTTGGGTGGCTTGACAATTAAAATAAAAATATGTAAGAGTGATGAGATTTGGTAACTTTGCATATTGGTTGGAATAAGCTAAATTATTAGGTTTATTCATATTTTCAGTTTTTAGGAAAATTACTAATTTATGTTTATTTTTAAAAAAATCTATGGTATTGATCTTTATGTCATCCATTTGATAAAACTATTATACATTCACTTAAATTATGTAACTTTTTGTAAACTTATAATTTTGATCCTAAATTCATAAGAATGAAAAAAGGGTCAAACCATAATGTTTATTTAGCGAGGGGTAATTTATCAACATCTACTTAATTGGACTAGTTTTTTCTCGGATGCAATTGACAATAAATTATCATTCTTAACATGTAAATGATTTCATTTAAAAAATGACAATTGATAGCTATTCACACAATCATAGATAATCTGTCTTCATAAAGAAAGTAGTTTGAAAGTTATAGTTTGTTCTATATGACGAATAGACAAAAGTTGTGTGAATAGACAAAACCACTTCTATATGATGAAGAGTTTACTAAATTATAGTTTGTCCTATGGCATGTCTATTGATCAACAATTATACCGTGAATTCATATAAGCATTATTCTATTTTGCATGAAAATAGCATATCAATTTGATTACTCTTTTATCTTTTTTAATGAAGAATAGAGATTTATATTTCTTTTCTTTTTTTATCCTATATGGAGTCCACCTAATATTACATATTAGTGTATAGGAGATTAAATCAACATCAAGAAGTATATTAAAAGAATTCTAATTATTATACCATAAGCCCTAAAGTTGAAAGTTAATTAATGCTCATTTTCATTTGAACCGTTACATTTAACTACACTTATGAATTAATGTTTGCTCACATTAAGGTTTTAATTCAAGACATTTGGCTAACTTTGATAACAAATAAATGTTACAATAATTGACTATTATGTCAAAAGCTTGAAGAGTTAAAGGCTATTTAAGAACGATTCATTTGGTTTATTATAGAAACTAACTAAAAAATACACATTACATTTGATATTATTAGAGCACCTTACTCTTGATCTTAAAAATTAATCATTAGAAGTAAAAAAACTAGTATGTATAATAATGTATGATATTCAACTATATTATTTTATTTGTGCTTTTTCAAGAATGGAAAAACATATCCAACAAAGATATAGTTTATAAAAGGTAGAGTGTTATAGTTAAAACTAGAACTCTAATTTATATATGAAAAGGTTAATTTCTCATTTAAAACTTATTATTCATAAAACAAATATTAGTCACATTTGAAAAGGACTCCAAATTAATACATTAACAATATAAAAATGTTCATTTATACAATTTTTGAAAAATATGATAATAAATACTAACATTACTACATAATTGCAAATAAAAGACTATGGTTGTTTCTACGAACCTTCAAGTCATAAATCCATGAATTTGCATATACCAAAATAAATAGAATGTGTGTAGGATAATAGTTTCATATTATAAAGAAAACTTTCTAAACTTTAAGTTAGTTTTTAGGGTGAATTTAGACCTTCTGATATAACATTAAAGTTTAGATTGACTATGTTATACCTCATGAAATCTTGAACCAAATATTAAGTGTTATATTAGAATATAAAATTCATGAAGTTAAATTTAAATAAAAAAATCCTTAAACCTTTATACAAGTTTTTAAGTTGAGTTTTGGACATTTTAAAATAGTAGAAAGATAAGATTTTTAAAGTAAAACTTCACTAAACGAAGATTTTTTTACTTTTAAATTGGCTTTTTGGTTGAACAATAAATAATAACATAGCTACCTAAGTACATAATTACAAATAAAAGACTTCAATTCCTCCTACAAAACTTTAAGTGATAAATCCATGCATTTGCACATCCCAAAATAGGTGGAACCTTCAATTGAAAAACAGGTTAATACCATACAAGTCTTGGTAAAAATCTATAGAATTTCTACCCCATTAGTATCTTAATTACTCTTTCGTTGTCTTTACTATTTAAGTTACAAAAAAGTACTTAAGTTTCTCTATGAAGTCAAGAAACGGTTCGTAGCAGCCTTGCGTATCGAAAAAGTACCCTCGCCGTTCACCTCTCTCAATCGGCCGCTTTCTCTTGGCTGTCTAGCCGGCGAAATGGCCTCCGAGCCGGAGCAAGACAACGAGCAAGAAGCTCGGCGACTGAAAGCCGTGGCGGAGAAGAAGTACGAGAACTCGAACCTCAAGTCCGCGCTCAAGTACGCCAAGCGAGCCCACCGCCTGGACCCCAACCTCGAGGGCCTCTCCGAGATGGTCACCTCCTTCAAGATTCTCCGCGTCGCGGCTACCAAATCACCCGGCGATGCTACGCCTGACTGGTACAAGGTTCTCCAGGTAGAGCCCTTTGCCCACATCAATACCATCAAGAAACAGTACAAGAAACTCGCTTTAGTTCTTCACCCTGACAAGAACCCTTATGCCGGGTCCGAAGAGGCCTTTAAGCTCGTCAGCGAGGCGTTCCGGTTCTTGTCGGATAGGATTCGTAGGAAGGAGTATGATATGAAGCTTAGGATTAGGATTCAGGAGGAGAATGTGGTGGGTTTGGCGGGGCAGGACACGTTCTGGACAGCGTGTTCGACGTGCCGGTTGTTGCACAAGTTTGAAAGGAAGTATTTGGGGCATAATTTGGTGTGTCCCAGTTGTAAGAAGAGCTTTGAGGCTGTGGAGGTTGAGGCCAACGATGGTGATGAGGCTGGAAAGGGAGAAGCTGAAGTTAGGTTTCGGAGTGAGAGATTAAGGAAGAAGAATGCAGCTTCCATGGTGAGATTTGGGGATTTGTCTCCGAAGCCGAAAGTCGGCAGTGGCGAGAAATTGGGAACTGGGAGTGTAAAGGGGAAAACTGGTAGTGGTGAGAAATCGAAAAGTATCAATGTGAAGGGGAAAAGTAGGGAATTAGAGGAAGAAGAAGAAGATGGTGTTGATGGTGATGGTATAGCTAGTGGTCGAAGGCTGAGGAGTTGGGGTTTGAAGAGGAGAATGAGAACTGTTGGGGAGGTGCTAGAGAGTTCAACGCCAAAGAGGGCCAAAGCCCGGGAGGAAACGATGACATTGGCGGAAATGCAGTTGGAAGCCAAAAGAAAGGTGCAGCAAGAGAGGATGAAGATGAAGTTGAAGGAAAAGGAGAAGGATGAAAGCGAGAAGAAGAAGAAGAAGGATAAGGATAAGGTTAAGGAGAAGGAGAAGGAGATGGAGAAGGAGAAGGAGAAGGAGAAGGAGGAGAAGAAGCGCAGGGAAAGGAAGAAGAGTAGGCAGGAGTTAGAGATTGAGAAACGGGGAAGTTTGACGAAGAATGGGGATTTAGAAACTGAGAGGCGTAGGAGAAAGAGCATAGGCTTGGAAGTAGAGAGGAAAAAGGGGTCTAGAAATGGAGATTTGGAGATCATGTCAGTGGAGGACTCGGACTTTTATGACTTCGATAAGGATAGAGTAGAGAGGAGCTTTAAGAAAGGGCAAGTGTGGGCTGTCTATGATGATGATGATGGAATGCCAAGGCATTATTGTTTGATTGATGAAGTGGTTTCGGTGAATCCTTTCGAGGTGAAGATGAGTTGGTTGGATCTTCAAAGCAGTGGAGATGAGGGGCTGATATGTTTAGAGAAAACAGGGTTTCATATCTCTTGTGGGAGATTTAAGGTAGCTTGGAAGACATCCATCAACTCAGTGAATATCTTTTCTCATGTTGTGGATTGTGAACGGGCAGCAAGGGAGGTTTATAGAATTTATCCAAAGAAGGGATCAGTGTGGGCTCTATATAATGATGCAGCTTTGGATGCCGAAGGAAATCTCTCTGTTAAAGATAAGCGGTGCTATGACATAGTTGTGTTTTTGACTAGTTTGAGTGAGACGCATGGTTTAAGCATGGCATATCTTGAGAAGGTTGATGGGTTCAAGACAATATTTAAGAGAAGAGAGATTGGTTCTCATGCTATTAGATGGCTACAAAAAGATGATATTCGGTTGTTTTCCCATCAGATTCCTGCAAGGAAGCTCTCTGGTAATGAGGCTTCAGAGGTTCTGAAAGACTGCTGGGAACTTGATCCTGCTTCACTTCCTCCAGATTTGCTTGGCATTGATTGGCAGAGATAATTCCCCTTAGAAAACCTGACTAGCTTTGTATAGATTTTGCTAAATTTAGAGGGTCCTTGCAGAATGTTAATGTACATCAAGCAGCCTTTTGTAAGCTAATTTTGATTGTTAACCTTTCTTTTTGATGTCTTTTGGAAATTGTTAAGAACGGCATGAGTTGTCCTCTATGTTATAAATGATATAATTCCAAGGACATTATCTTGTATTTCTTATCCTACTGTTCAAGTTCACTAAGGTTGATGAGATCCAAAGCTTTCTTTGTGGTGTGTTCTTGAGTTCATGTCTAAGTAATACTTTGTACTCGCTTTCTGCACTTCATATACTTATTATTAATTTTGTATACTTGTGAGATTGTAGGAATTGGTATAAAGACTTCAAGCGCCAACTCTGTAGATAATGAAAAATGGGTGCTTCCCAATTGTACTAAATGGGGAGGAAGAGAGTAGGTATAAATTGGCAACTTTAAGTTATTGTATGTCACCATAGGGTTTAGCGTATGTGTTATGCTGTTATGTAATATATTTACAGCTTTTTGATATGTTTAATTTTGACTTCTCAACTTTAAGCCAACTTCTGAAAGTTTTAGATTTATATTTTGTCATTTGTACTTATATGATTATTATCCTTGATTTTGTTATTATTTATAAAGTTTTTACGGTATTGTCATTATTTATAAAAAATAAAAAATTGAATTAATGACTTCAAAGGCAGTATAAGTGTCTTTAGATTATATTGATCAAAAATCCATAATTAATGTATATGATTTTTTTTTTTATAAAACCATAAAAAAGATGTAATTAAAAAAAAGAAGCATAAATGATTGAAAAATCCCAAAAGTTCGATAAATCAAATATACAATTAATTTTTTTTGCATAATTGAAAAATCTAAAAAATTTAACATGTTCAAATACATAAATCAAATGAATTTAGACTATTTTATATAAATATTAGAAAATCCCAAAGTTTCAACATGATAAATTAACAAGCAAATGAATTTAGATTGCACTAAAAGGTAAATTAACATTTTCAATTAAAAATGAAGACATTCATCTTTAAAATTCACATAAAAATAAAATTATTATCTTAAAAATACAAAATTATACATAAATAGACAGAGAAACTTTTAAGAGATAAAAAAATTATGATGATCTTTTTTAAAACTCTCCAAAAACTTAACTTAATAATCAAATTACATATCTTATCCCTAAATTTTCAACACGATAAATTATACAAGCAAATGAATTTAGATTGCACTAAAAGGTAAATTAACATTTTCAATTAAAAATGAAGACATTCATCTTTAAAATTCACATAAAAATAAAATTATTATCTTTAAAATACAAAATTATACATAAATAGATAGAGAAACTTTTAAGAGATAAAAAAATTATGATGATTTTTTTTAAAACTCTCCAAAAACTTAAATTAATAATCAAATTACATATCTTTTACCTTAATCGACAGACATATCTTCCTTGATTTGCTGTTTTTGTTTATCACATGGTGGAAAGTTATTGATCTTGTTTTTTATTTTTATTTTATTTTTATCACTAAGCCAGGAAAATTCTCCCTAAAAATTATTATTTAAGAGGCGGCACATGGGGATTAATAACAACGACTTTCATAGATCTTCTCCGTAAACGGCTGTAGCTATTCACCGTCTTCTCTTTTTCCCTCTTTATTTTCCAAGCTCAATCGGGACGGAAAGATCCTCGATTTTGCTTTGGCTGTGTAGAAATCACGAAGTTTTTGTCGCGAGGGAGCCTGTGAAGTGTTCTTCGATTCACCATGGGTTACGAAAACGATCCGTACGTCTCTCTTTCTCTTTTGGTTTGGTGTGTTTGTGTGTGGGTAAGGGGAAATTAGGGTTTGGTAAAGTGGGATTTGGTTTGTTTACAGGTATAGGGATGAGGATGGGGAGGCGTTGATGGACTACGACGATATACAGTCGGATCGGGAGCAGTCGCCGGAGCCGCGGCAGGGGCAGGAGTTTTTTGCCGACGACGACGATGTTGGGGGCGATTGGCAGCGTGGTGGGGGGCAGCGAGAGCGGTCTGAGACGCCAGTGTATGATGCGGAGGCTTCGTCGATGAAGGCGAAGCCGAGGAAGCGGTTGATTAAGAAGGGCGATGCTGGCAGCGCTAGAGATATCGTGGGTCAGGGCCTGGTGGATGAGGATGAGGACGAGGATGGGGAAGAGGGGGACTTTGAGAGAAGTTCGAAAAAGAGGAAGGAAGGTAGGAGTGGTGAGAAGAAGGAGAAGAGGCATAAGGGGGAGAAGAGAGGGTTTTCTTCTTCGGGGAAGAGCGATTCTGGTCGGCTCCCCAAGAGAGGGGGCTTTTCGTCTGGGAAGGATCGTGATGGAGAGGTCAAGGAGATGTGGGACACCATTGCTGGGGGCGATTCTGAGGTATAATTGAAATCGATGGCTTCCCCTTTTTGTTTTCTTCGTTTTGCAAGCAAATTTTTTGTTCTTCAACAAAGAAGCTGTGATTTCGAGTGAATTTTCTACTTGGGTCTCGTGGTTGTTTTAGTAAAAGAGAGGGACTTCTGAATGCTGGTTTCTTATCCAAGAAAAATGGTCTTCTATCAATCTCAATTTACTGTTTGCTTTACGAGCTTTACGAATCTTGGTACCTTGACACTTGGTTCATCATGTTAACCACAAAATCGTTGATCGATGTTCTTGTTATCTATACTTTTGGTTTCTAATTTACTCCCTTCTCTTGAATGGAATAGGATGATCAAGAGGGTCTCAGGACTATGGATGATGATAACTTTATTGATGACACTGGTGTAGAACCCGCTGATGGTTATGATGAACCACGTTCTCCTGGTGACGCACCTCAGGTTAGCATTTTTTTTTTCTTCTTTTTGCGTATATTATATGAAGTGGTGGTGATGAAATGCTAGATTTGTGCATCAATGGTTCTTGATGCCATTATCTATCAATGGGATGTCTATAGGCTGAGGAGGGAGAAGACGATGAAGAGATTAACCAACTCTTCAAGTCGGGTAAGAAAAAGAAGAAGAACGAGAGAAACCCAGCAGAAATAGCATTGCTAGTTGAGAATGTCATGGCTGAGCTTGAGGTCACAGCAGAAGAGGATGCAGACCTTAATAGACAGGGGAAGCCTGCCATTAATAAACTCAAGAAGCTGCCTCTTCTGACTGAGGTCCTTTCAAAGTAAGTTGCCTGCCACCAGCTTATATGGGCATTCATCTCTTTTAAAAAAATTCATGGTTCTCATTGTTTAGACTCTTGTATTCTGTGTTCTTGATGCAGGAAACAACTTCAACAAGAATTTTTGGATCACGGAGTGCTGAATCTTTTAAAAAATTGGCTTGAACCTCTTCCTGATGGAAGCCTACCGAACATAAATATCCGTGCAGCAATTTTGAAGATTTTGACTGATGTATGGTCAGAGTTTCCTGCATGTTCTATGATAGATAGTAGTTGTTGATGGACTATATGTGGCTCATGAAATGTTGCTTCTAATATGCAGTTTCCCATTGATCTAGAGCAGTATGACAGAAGGGAACAGCTGAAAAAGAGTGGTCTTGGAAAGGTTAGGATCCACCTTGAGAGCATCACTCCATTATTTTTGCAGCTTGGATATGGAGAAAAGACAAATTTGACATTTACTATTTTGTTGGGCAGGTCATTATGTTTCTATCTAAATCTGACGAGGAAACCACATCCAACCGGAAACTTGCAAAGGATTTGGTTGATAAATGGGTAATGTGCTGTGTGTTTTGAACTCTTAAGTATTTGAACATTTATCAGATTCTTGTCCTGCCTGTGTTTTTGATATCTGTGGAAAAGTTGTGGCACTTATTTGGTGAAAAATGGTGGTATTAGAGGTGGAAATCGTTGGTGGGATATACTTCTTTCCATGGTGAAATGTTCCCCCTCGACGAAGATAAAATCTCACTTTCATTGTGCTCTATTGATATATGATTGTTCAATAGGTTGTTTCTTCCTATGTCTATTGAATAATTCTGGTTCTTAAGTCTGACACTGATCGCATTTTGGTTTGAATAAAACAGTGACTTCTATTACTTGTGACCATTTTCTTTTCTTTCTTGAATGATCCCCAAGGATCTATGCATGTGATTTCTATTATATCTAGTGGTACTGAAATATTTTTTTGTCATGGTGAATTCTGGTTGCAGAGTCGACCAATATTTAATAAGAGTACAAGGTTTGAGGAAATGAGAAACGTGGATGACGAGAGGGTTCCCTACCGCAGGCCATCTGTTAAAAAGTACTGCTTGTGATCTGTTTTGCACATTTGTCCAACTTGTTGCTGCCAACCCCTCTGTCCTATTTACTTAGTTATTTTACTTTTCCAATTTTTGGTAGGCCGTCAAATAAAGCTGCTGGGATGGAATCCAGGGACGGTGATCTTGATTTGGATGATTTTTCACGGTATGATATGATGACAGACCTATGTTTACTCCTAGGCTCCTTTATTTCTGTGAACTTTTTTCCAGTACCAGTTCATATTCAATTATTAATTTTTATCATGAGACAGGGAAAGGAAGTCTGGGCAATCATCATCCAGACAGCATGCTACAAGGCCGGAAGCAACACCATTAGATTTTGTGGTGCGCCCACAATCTAAGATTGATCCAGATGAAGTTAGAGCCCGTGCAAAACAAATTGTACAAGATCAGCGTCGTTTGAAGGTTGGTTTTCCTTTGTTGAAACTTCCAATTAGATAAGTGGAAATACACTGGGAAAAATTTCGGTCAGTTGAATAGAGAGATGAATATGATTCATCACATAGGAGTTTCGTTGTTCCTTTATCATATCTTGAAGAAGTAATAGGTTTATCTCAGGGGATGGTATGTTTAGTTATTACATTTTTCCTGCTTGCTTGCCTTGCCATGTCAATAAAATGGATCAATTTTGGAAGTCTTTAAGCTAGTGAAAATAGAAGGGCCAAACCTCTCCCTCTCTCTCTGTCTCTCTCCTTTTTCAGAGTTTGTTGTTGTGGTAAAGAGGGTTGGGGGGTTGAGCATTGGGGTTTGGGAGGGGAGTTTTGATACCCAGTTTATATTATGCCTTTTGCCTCTACTCTTGTGCTTGGCCTGTTATTCTTTTTGCATGTTCTTCAACGTTATTTAAATTCAATGTTCCCCCCCAAAGTTAGAGCTGGAGAATTAGCTCGTTCTAACTTCTTGGATAGTGGCTTTTTGAGAGGTGCATGAGCTGAATGGTGCAATAGAGAAGATTTAGTAGGCCCTCCTGCAATAATTAGAGGTCATCTCATTGGGAAGTCCTTATATCTGTTCTTTCAACATTGGTTATTTGTATATGAAAATTATGAGATTTTTCCCTTTATTTTTAGGAGATGGGTTCATTCTTTTGTAAGTTGACATTGTCAGTTTGATGTCAAGCTCGAATGACTTTATATGGATTTGCTTTCTTTTCCTACTTGATTTCTATGAGAAGAAAATGAGGAAGAGAGGAAAACTATATCCTGAGGGTGTTGAAAAGTTTTAGTTTTTCAGGTTAGCTGCTGTCTACTATAATTCTGGGGCAGCTAGATATTATTGGTTAAATTTTTTAGGTGATTAAGGTCATGAATCACCATTATCTGCAAGAAAGGTTAAAGATTGTGTGAGCCCATTGACCCCATCCCGTATGCATTAAACAGTTACCAAAAATCCTGAAGTAGGTTTCAGAATTTGACAGTTCAAATTGGTGAACTAAAAGTAGACAACTTGTGCCTTCTCTTTAAGCCCATGAATACCATCTACGTCTTAAGCCATTTGGGTTAGATTAGTAAACTGTGCTTTTGTGTCATGAGCTTAAGTTAAGATGGAACGCAGTTGGTAAGCCAGAATCACTCCCAAGTGACCTGTGAAGATATTCGTGATGCTTAATTCTATTAGGGCTCTTAAAGTGATGGGTTCTATACCCCAAAGTATATAGTAGTCGAGCCAGAGAAAGCTGAAATTTTATTGTGAAATTTCCCCCCTCTTCTTAGTGGCTTGAGAACATTATTGTCATGGATAACAAAAAGAAACAGTTTGTACCACTCTTCTGGGACCTGGGACTTCTGGCCTCACTTGAGGCAAGGGTGACTGCAACTTGACCTTGTCTCTTGCTCAAATTAAGCCTTAAATGGCCAAAACCCTTGAGAAACTTTATATCTCAAGGTCCGTCCTTTCTCGGTACCTTTAATGTTTTGACGAAATGGTTAGTGAAGGACGCAAAAGTCTAGAACTTTACCGTTATTAGCGATGAGAGGTGTTGGGAATACAGATTACTCTGTCTTTATCAGGGACTACTATAATGTTGAAACATTTCCCTCCTCATCTCTTTTGCATATGTGGAATTATTCATGAGATCAATTTGTAGAGTGATCTGTATTAGAAACAGTCTAAACACCCTCCTCGTCTTTTCCTCATGAAGGAGTTGCAATGTGTTTTAAGTCAAGTGTTGTGTGTGTGTGTGGCTGTGGTCTCCGGGGAATTCTATGTTTTGGTGTTTCTAAACTTAAATATGCTTTATGGCAGATGAACAAGAAGTTGCAACAGTTGAAGGCACCGAAAAAGAAGCAGCTTCAGGCCACAAAGCTTAGTGTGGAGGGTCGTGGAATGGTTAAGTACTTGTGATGTCTCAAAATGTGCTTGACTGCCAGAGGGTGGTGCATTGTGAGGCCTGGTCATGGCCATCTGTTGATGTCTCGTGTGCTACAAGCTGAAGATCTTTGAGAAGGAGACGAATTGGTAACAGCTTCTTCAAATGGCTAAGGTCTCTCTGTTTTCTTCTTGGATTCGAATCCCAAATGGGATAGTCGGGTGGGAGTGATTTAAATCCTTTCTAGTTTATTGCTGAATATCTTAATCGGCAAGTAGTGAAGCCTGAGATGCTCCTGCTCAGTGTAGTGTTTCAATAATGGTTAAACCAAGCGGAGAGACTTTCTGTGCTAAGCTGGATTTGTTCAGCTTCAACAATTAATATCTTTTTTTGAAAGGAAAAGAGAATATCTGTATTTGTGAGCACGATTTGTAACCTATGCGCCGTGGATTCGGTCAATGAGCCATTTTATATAGTGAAAAGAGTCAGGTCAATTGCAGCATTATGTTGTACTTATTTCCTCAAAAGACCTTGCGAAAAATGGTGATTTGAAATTTTTAGCTATGAAATTAAAGTTACGGTTAGGATTAGAATGGTAATCTTATTAATTGAAGTTCTTCTCATGTTTTTATAAATTTCAGATTTGAGAATTTTTAATAATCAAAGAGAATAAATGTTGCTTAGCTAGTTAACTTAATAATGAGTTAAGTAGGAATTTCAATTATAAAGTTTGTAATGTAATATTAATTTTTTTTAATAAAAAAGAGAGTAAATAATTGTTATCTTTAGTTACATAATTTAGTCATTGAGAGTAAATAATTCTATCTCTTAAAGTGAAAGAATATGCATAACTTGACCTGTAATTTTCTTGAAGAACCAAAAAGATTACAAATTGAAAATTTGAGGTTAAACTTGGAGTTAAAACAAAAGTCTCAATAAGGGTCCAAACTAAAGATAGAGAAAAGGAAACATCAAAAGCCAAATCCACCCCCCGAAACAAAAATAAAAAATGCAAGAAATACACAAGGAATATACATTATAGTCACTTGTTTGATAGTTCAATTGGAGCTACTCAAAATTTTTTACTGAAATGGTGGGATTTGAGACACCTTGAGTCCCTCTTTACCTAATTTAAAAATAAAAAAGAAAAAGAAAGAAAAAGGGAACTTACCTCATCATGCATCAGTTTTAAAGTACCCTTTTAATCACAAAACTCCCCTACAAATGTTGAGTTCAACAGCATGAGAACAGTTACTTATGCATAAATGACTTCAATATGGTATATCAGTCCTTGTTGTCCTTGTTTTAAAGTTGGATTAAGTTTGTCCTTGTTTTGAGTTATCACTCCTGTGGATGAAAGGAACCAAGTATTTTAATAGATAAATTGAGTTCATCCCTTAAGATAAAAATAAAAAGTTTGCAGTATATGCCATCATAGGGCAACATGTGGACATATACCCGAACCTATTTGTAGTTTTGGGTTCTCTTTGACCTTATTCTAATGGATACAAGCTATCACTTTTGTACATTAACAATCGATTTATTAGCAATGAATCCATATTTCAAACTAAAACTTCACTTTTGACACTATAATGGTTCAGGTTGTTTGAGAGATAATTTGAGTTCAACCTTCGTAGAGAATGAAATGGCATGGACAAAGCAATTGCTAGTTATATTTGAGTTTTGATAAATTCTAAAGATATTACAACAAATATAGAGGTATATTTTACCTCAAACATATATCTATATAGATATCAAATTATGTATAGTTTGCAACAAATAGACACATTTAACTATTTTTCCACACACGGCATGTCAAGATAATTTTGTTCATTGACGTGCTGGTCTTGCAGTGCGATAGCAGAAGTTTGAATAGTTTGATAACCAGGGGTCCATATTGTCTACCCTTCGCACCACAAAAACACATGAAGTGTGAAAAGTTTGATAGATCTATTTTTGCTCTCTTTTCTGTGCAACAGCAGATTAAGATGTTGAAAAGTTTGCTAGCGTGGGTCCATTTATTATTTTCTTTTCATCACAAGCAAATTTAATTTGGAAAGTTTGATTTTTTTTTTTTTTATATATAAGTATGTACCCAAACTCACACGCTGAGGTGTCAAACTTGAAATCTAGAGTTTCAGATAACTTTTACTTTTAACTGAACTATTTGTTTGTTGACAAATTATGATGATTCTAATAATTAATTTTTTTTTTTATGCATACATCTAAACTTACATATTTGAGTGTTAAATTTAAGGCTAAGAGATTCCAAAATATATTTGCACCTAATTGACTCAAGTGCTTCTCGACAAACCTAGCCATTATTGTCTTTTAATGCTTCCGTTCTGTTGTATGACCTTTGTTTTTGTCTTTCCAAACTGTCGGCTTCCTCTAGTTATTTCACTTAGGGTGAGACAGCGATGATCCTTGTTTGTCGTACTTTGTCACCGTACTAAACTTTAATCGTATGAATGAGTTTATCTCTTTTAAAAAAAAAAAAAAAAATTTGGAAAGTTTGATTGGGGGATTCCATTTTTTGCCCACTTTTCATTGCAACAGCAGAAGAAGTTGAAAAGTTTTGACAGCTTTGGGGTCTTTTATAATCGTCATTTGTTAAAACTGATAAAATGTGAAGTTGAAGGTAATTGATGGAATAATTATACAATTAAATCAGAAATTTCTTTATAATTACATTCAACCACATACCTACCTACCTACAAAATATTTTCATGATGAATCTATTACAACTTCTACCTTTTGATGGAATGATCTTTGGCTACTCATGTTTTGGCAAGCACAATGCATTGATTAGTTCACAAATCATTGCAACAAATTGTGTGTCTCATCAAAATAAAATGGAGATTCTTCCAAATTCCACATGTGGAGATGTAAATAACTTTATAATTCCTCAATCACCTTTTCATTCTAGTAATTGAGATTTCTTTCACATAATAAGTAGAATTACCAACCTTTTTTTTCTTGGTGATTAATGAATAATTATGTTTTGATTGATCAAAATCATGTTCAAACAACGTGTTTGATATTTTTTTGTTCCATTATGTTGACATTTATCTCAAACTATACAATAACTTCTGCAAAATGCATACCTTTTTATCATGTTATTCAAATTTATTATGTAATTTTTAGTTCAGTATCATCAACTCAAATGAAAGAAAACACTTGAGTATTTTTTGAATTAAATTGTCATTAGTCAATGCATAAAAAACTTACAAAACTAAAAAATAGGAATAAAAGAAAAGGGAAGAAGAAAAGCGAATCCTTCAAATAGACCTTAATTTATGAATTTCCATTTTGAAAGATTTTTCCCTATATTAGGAGTGTATTTCTTTGTATCATATCTTCAAATTATATGATTTTTTTTTTCAATTTCTTCTAATAAGATTAACGTCAGGACCCTTAAGTGCTACTACTAGTTTAACCATAAAAATTTTGTTCTCTTTCCTATGTAACTATTATGTAAAGTCATTAACTTTCATTATTAATTTATGTTAACCTTGATACTAATTTTTTTTTTTTTTGAGTTACAACAATGTTAAGAAAAATAAAATAATAGACAGGTCAAGAATTAAAAATTACTCTATCAACTAAAGTTTTTTGAATCACAATTATTATTTCTCAATTTTTTCTATTACTGCTTATTATTTTCAAAATATGAGAAACATAACAATCTCTAAGATAAAAATTATATAATTGTTTGAAGTCGTGAATATATATAATATCTCATTCTTTTTCTACTATGAGATTATGTGATCTCTCAAATTATTAACTGATTTCTGTTTTCCTTGCTAATGTTTTAATTTTCATGATCAAATCCTTTGTTAGTTCAAAATCTAGAATTGATGTTTAGGATGCAATATGGTTCTTTTACATGTACAAGTAAGGCCTACAATCTTCTGAAAAACTAGTAGTACGTAGGGGTGAGGGAACCAGAACTTACGAGCACAGTTCATGTACTTATTCTTTGATACAAGACTCTTTAACACTTAATTTTGTCATCCAAGCTCAATTTTTTGTCAGCAAAAGATTGGTTATCTTTTTGGAATTAGATTGAATCAGACGGTGCTGAGAAATGAGTTTGAAATCTTGATTAAACGAAGGAGGTTCAGCGCTACTGTGTTAGACAGATTCTTGATGAGTTCCAGTCTCGACACAACAGGCATGGAGTGCTGCGGTTTGACCTTCGTTGGTTAATGCTTTGAACCGAACTCTGATGGAAGTCATATTGATGCTTGGCTGCGCAGTGCATCGCAGTATTCTGGACAGGAGCTGGATATTGATGTTTCCATAGAAGACAGACGATCTTTCAGACACCCTTTGCTAGTTTTCAATTGCAGATTCCTTAAGGTGCTTAAGTCGAATTTGCAGGGAGGTTATCTTGGACTGCCCTTTTCTAGATTCATCTTCCTTCGTGTTTTATCCGTGAAATCCGTTGGATTTCTTCAAAGGTCCTATGGGAAATGGGTTTCATATTCTCGTGAGTAGTTGGAGAAGTTAAATCTTGAAGATTTTTTTTTTTATGAATATGTGAATTTATTCATCGAATAATAAATAAATACAAAAGTTTAAGGACATACCCCAACATTACAAAGAGGTTTTGATGCGGTTGGCCTTCTTCACAAGATCAGAAGTGCCAATCTTAAAACTGAATTGCTGGTTGCATGAGGTATACAAGACGTTTCTGATTACTATTTCTAGTTTTTTGTTTGCTTCAGTTTCCAATGGTATAAACTAATGAAATTTTGATTGTTTTTTGCATTCTGCCAACGATGTTCTTCTGTTTGTAGTTAAATTGGGCTTATTTTAATCAGTCAACCTCAATTTTGCAGGCCCCATAAGGCAAGAATGTCCACTATCTTTATTCCATTTTGAAGAAGTCTCCTTATGTAAAGAACTTGACGATAGGAAGCTTGGGCAAGTTCATTTATAGAAATGTGGGTATCAGCAAAGTTGTAGCTCTAATCTCTTCATCTCTCTTGACAACAAGGACAACAAGGACAACAAGGACAACAAGGACAAGAAGTTAGTGCATTGGAAATCTGCTTGTCAATAGCGAAGTTAAGGAAGGGAAGTGACGTTCCTTTACCAGCAACTGAGTTCGTGCAGGCATGGCGTCGGCAAGTAAAGGGAAGACATTTACTTTGGTTCAGTTTTAGTTTTACCCGTAGGTGGGAGGGGGCTGAGACAGCCAGAGAGGTGTATAAAGTGGGTAAGGGGAGAACGTAGACAGTAGCTTTTGTAATAAAGAAAACCGAAAAGGATTCCCTTCCTTTTTTTTTTTTTTTAAACACACTCAATGGAAACAAAGTTTCGGCTCTTCCTTAATGAACCTAAGTCCCAACTATCAAATAGCTTATTTCTAGTTTAAACACTGTTAAATACTAAAATGATCACACTAAATGTAAGTTAAAAAAAGTATCTTAGGACGTTCAGCAAATAAATTTATTTTTTTAATCATTTTGATAATTTATTATAGTTTTTTTATTCATCTTCTAATATTATGTTGGATTCACTAGGTGAGGATATTTTTTCCCAAATTATCCTTGTCCTTGCATATTCAGAAAAGATATAACTCTTATTTTTTATGTAAAATTGATAGAAATCATAATATATACTACTGAAGTATGTCACTATAATTTTTTTGTTAATGTATTTATTCCTATAAACAAGCCACTTAGTAAAATTATATTTGCTGATATCACTAATTTAATAAAAAGTGTCTTTTAAGTTCTCCGGACTCTGAACTTTAATGATTTGATCCAACCTTTCTGTTTTGCAACGGAAGATCTAAACGTAAGCCCATCATTTGTTTACTAAATATTCCTCGCTTAAAAATCAAAAGTCTTGTCTCCTTTTTCTGGTCTTAATACCTGACCCCAGTTATACTCTTTCTAAGTTTTGCCTTTCAGGAAGTTGAGAAGCTTGGCCTTCCATCTTCTATGGAGAACAAAAACTCAATGGTGTTGTTCTAAGAAGGCCCTTTCACCTAGCACAAGAGTTGCGTTTTCAGGAAGTACTTGAGCTTGCCGTCTTCAATATATGGCCAGCGTTTCATCTTTCTTTAATCACTAAAGGGCATGCTATAAAAGAATTCATAAGAGTTCATTATGTTGCCATCAGCTTCTCTTGCCAGTTCTTCCTTCGTTTTAGCCCATGGATTTTTCAAGAATAATGACTATACGACTATAGGACTGGCCACCAGGAACGCTTTCGAATCAAACTTCAAAGCTTTCAGAGCCAGGCAAGAGCAGTAACTACTGTAGTCTTATAGTGTGATGATTGGGTTGTCATCAGTGGCAAACGGCTCCAGAGCCGTCCATATGGAAAGTCATCCTTGCATCCCTCACTATAAGAGGTGTTAGTTGGTGCAAATTCTCAACAGGAAAAATCATAGTCGCATTAAAGGCTGATGCATGAGCAAAACAATGGCCTACTCTGGGTTGCTCCTCTTTTTCTTTGTCATGGCTGTGCCTATTCCTTTAACCATAGCCCAAGAACCTTCTATTGGATATTGTTATTGTAGCAATGAAACACATTATACTTCCAGTAGCTTATTTGCAGTAAACCTCCACATTTCCCTGTCTACCTTATCCGCTAACGCCTACAACAAGAAGTTTTACCAGACCAGCACTGGCCAGAGTCCTGAGAAGGCGTACAGTCTATTTCTATGCACAGGATACGTCTCCCCCGACTTATGCGAGACTTGGGTTAAGAACAGCGGCGAATACGCAACTTTTGAATGTCCAGGTTATGAAGATGTAGTTATATGGTTTGATGAGTGCATGCTGCGGTACTCAAGTCGATCTATATTCTCGGTTATGGAAGAATCTCCATTCTTCGATATCCCTATCAGGAACAATGTTAGTACAGACCCACATCAATTTAAAGCAACTTTGGAGGGTTTGATGAGGGGCCTTGCTAAGAAAGTTAAGTCTTCTAGAGATTTTTTTGCCACCGCAGAAGTGAATTATACATCTTTTGGCAGGATATATGGTTATGTTTTTCTTTTAAATTGTGAAGTTGAACAATTATGGTAGATTTTCATTGGGGGGGATTTTGTCTTCAACATGTGTTATTTATTTCTTTTGACTAAGGACTAACAAAATGTTAAGTTTAAAAGTTTTGATAACTCTATTTTTATAGACTTATTTTAGGTAATAGATAATGCAATGCTTGTGAGAAAATTTTTATATTTCCTTTTGCTTAGTCAAATTTTCCTTGTTTATGTAGAATAAGGACACATGGAGGAGAAATATGGGTGTAGTGAATCTATGCGTGGCAAGGTATGGTTAGAATATCAAGATCAAGAGAGTCAAGATAAGCTTAGGCTTTGGATGATTATTATTAGGCTTCTATTATTGTTGGGTTTTCTAAATAATTATGCTTTGTTTTATTATTTCCTCTAAATAAGGATTGGGTTTGAATTAGTCAAAATTCAATCATGCAGGGGCTTTAAACCTAATATTTTTTTTTTCTTTTTTCTTTTTATTATGTTTTAATTTCCTTTTGTTATGGATATGATGTAAGTTAACTAAGATGATGTGAACTTCATGGTCTTCTATGTTTTGCAAGAGATTATATTTATATGAGTTAGATATTATTTTGCTTAACACTTTTAGGTGATTGACCACCATATGAATAATTTGATGTGTGTGTTTGAGACTAAAAATTGATAATATGCAACTGCTTCTTATAATATCTAACCACGAATTAAATGTGGATAGAAATATATCATGTTGCTTGTTTGGCTTTCGGTAATAAAATAGTTGGATGATTTAATGTAAACTGAGGATGTTTATAGATTGTACTACACTTGTATTTATTTGATTTACGTAAAGATATAGAGAATTAATAAATCAAGTATGTTTGCTATTTCCAAATAGAGGATAATAAATAAATTAGGAAGTTTCACAATACCATATGCATTATCATTTTTACACGCATAAATTATTGAATTTCATATCTAATGGTTATGGTGAAATCAGATGCTCTAATATACTTTTCATATTGATTTAACTCATTTAAATTCAATTATTTTTAGCTTTGAAATTTTGATTGAAAACTATTAATTTTAATTCAGTCTTAACTTTATTTTGATTTGTTATATAAATTTTTAGGATTATTTCACCATTAGTATTTAATTAGTTTAGTAATCATTAATCTCAATAGGATGATACTTTTTCATTATTATGTTATTTTTTCAGCATATTCACTTGCATTTAAAATTCTACAAACAAAGTTTAAGATTCTATGAGTTAGGAAACTGTTTCCAACTACTTGTTTATGAATTTGTACCAAACAAAGTCTCAACCATTTCGTATATGGTAATACATATCTAAAGTTCATGGCTTTCTTGTGTTTTGAGAAATTGCAATTACTATTGTAACTATTCTCCAATGCTTTTCATAGGTTTTTTATTTTTTTATTTAAATTTCTTGAGTATCTATGGATTTCATGGTTTATTCTAACTAAATATTGGTTTTGGTGAGTGAATTGATTTGAATGAATTTCTGAAGAACTACGTTGTCTACATGAAAATTCATGTATCAAAATCATACATTGTAATCTTAAGGCTAGCAAGTTTCCAGCTTGAATCCAAAATTTGTAGATTTTGATACTTCAAAGCTCTTTGAATTTGACGAAACTCAAGCAAATAGAAGTAGAAGCACTAGAACATTGTAAATTCAATGTTATATTTTTCCTTTATATTACTCCATAATTGGCTGATTATTTGTGTCACTCCATCTTACCCACAAGTGAACTTGAGATATGGTAGGCAACTACATTTAGAAAGAAATTGAGCTTTTAATTGCAACAATAATTTTCTTTTGTTTGTTTATCATAATTGTGAGATTAAAGTGATTAATTTTCTCATCCAAACAACTTCATGATAGAAAAAAGTGAAAAAGGAAAAATAAGTTTGTTCTAATGTCTCAAATTCTATTACTAAAGAAATAGAATTACTAGATTCAATTACAAAATATTGCGTTATCCTTCACTAGCATTATTGTGTTGGTGATATGTAATGATTATATGGCTCTAGAATATGTAATATATGGATGGTTTTAATGCTTTAGTCTTAGAGATGTTAACTGATAAAAAGAACAACTTCTCTTCCTATCAAATATACAATGTTGAGGGCTTCTAAAGTTACGTGAGTATAACTCAGTCATCTTAAATCACTAATGTTGAATAAAACGACGAGAAGATAAACTTTGGAAAGCCTTTGGAATTGCTGGATTCATTTGTCAAAGACTCCTACTTTAACAACGAAGCCAGCAAATGTATACATATTGGCTATTTGTGTGTGTAGGAAAATCCAGCTACACCCTTCAAATCCCCGTGATTAGTAATTGATTATGGCAACAATACTTCTTATGCTAAACAGTTGCTTTGTGACTCTCCAACCACCCCAAGAGCAACCAGCAATTCAGTTTTAAAACTCTGGCACTTCTGATCTTGTGAAGAATGCCAACCGTATCAAAGCTCTTGGTATCCATCACTACAGAGACAGCAAGTTGAAGACAAAACAAGGCATGTTGAAGACAAATCATTCTCCGAAAAGCCGTTTACAATGTCTCCCATCCATTTAAACCTTTGGAGATTAGGTGCTAAAACAATTAAGAATTTGTCCTCTGGTATTTGGAAGAGCCACTTAAGAGACAAGGTCTTAAGTCTTGGACATGAAATGTGTATATGTTGGAGCTCATTAAGACAGATTTGAGATATCGATAAGTATTCCAAACACAAATGGGTGAGATTTAGCCTGTCACTACCACTGATATCTTCAAGATTTAACTTTTCAAGCTGCTCACAGGAATATGAAACCCATTCCCCAAAGGAACTTTGAAGAAATCCAACAGATTTCACGGATAAAACACGAAGGAAGATGAATCTCGAAAAGGGGCTGTCCAGGATAACCTCCCTGCAAATTCGACTTAAACTGCAACTGAAACTAGCAAAGGGTGTCTGAAATATCCTGTCTTCGAAGGAAACATGAATATCCAGCTCCTGTCCAGAACATTGCAATGCATTGCGCAGCCAAGCATCAATATGACTTCCATCAGAGTTCGGTTCAAAGCATTAACCAACGAAGGTGAAACCGCGCATGCTTTGCCTGTTGTGTCGAGACAGGAACTCATCAATAATCTTTCTAACGCAGTAGTGCTGAACCTCCTTCGTTTAATCAAGATTTCAAACTCATTTCTTAGCAACGTGTGATTCAATCTAATTCCTAGATGTGATTCAATCTAATTCGAAAAGAGAACCAATCCTTTGCTGACAAAAAACTGAGCTTGGACGACAAAATTGAGTTAAGTGTTATAGGGTCTTATATCAAAGAATGAGTACACGAACCGTGCTCATAAGGTCAGGTTCCCTTGCCCTTATGTACTACTAGCTTTTCAAAAGATTGGCCTTACTCGTACGTGTAAAAGAACCATTTTGCATCCCCAGCATCAATTTTAGATGTTGAAATAACTACGTATTTGATCATGAAAATTGAAACATTGACAATGAAAATAGAAATCAGGTAATATTTTGAGAGATTGCGTAATCTCATAGCAACAAAAGAATAGAAGATTATGTACGTATTCAGGACTAAAAACAACTATATAATTCTTATCTTAGAGATTGTTATGTTTTTCATATTATGAAAATAATAAGCACTAATAGAAAAAGTTAAGAAGTAATAACTGTGCTTTGAAAAACTTTAGTTGATAAAATACTTCATAAGTACTTAAATCTTGATCTATCTATTATTGAATTTATTATTATTATTAATATTGTTGTAACTCCAAAAAACTATTATCAAGGTTAACCTTAATTAAAAATGTAGTTAATAACTTTAAATAGTAGTTACTTGGGATAGAGAACAATATTTACTTGATTAAACTAGTAGTAGCACCTAAGGGTCTTGACATTATACTTATTAGAAGAAATTGAAAAGAAAAATCACTTAATTTGAGGATATGATACAAAGAAAAATGCACTCCCAATATAGTGTATTAAGGCCAAAAATGCAAATTCATAAATTAAGGCCAATTTAAAGACTTCACTTTCCTTTAGTTTTCTTCTTCTCTTTTCTTTTATTCCTATTTTTAAGTTTTGTAAGTTTCTTAGGCATTGACTAATGAGAATTCAATTCAAAAGAAAAATACTTGAAGTATTTTCCTTTATTCAAGTTGATGATGCTTAACTAATAATTACGTAATAAATTTGAATAACATGATAAAAGGTTATGCACATATAAAAGTTATTGCGTAGTTCGATCAAAAGGTACAGATAGTGGAACAAAAAATTATCAAACGCTTTGATTGGACATGATTTGGATCAATCATGACTTAATTATTCATTAATCACCAAGAGAACAAAAGAAAGCTTGGTAATTCTACTTATCATGAGGATGAAATCTCAAATGTTAGGAATGAAAAGGCAATTGAGGAATTATAAACTTACTTACATGATGAACTTGGAAGAATTTCCATTTTTTCTCTTTTCAGTGAGAATCACAATTCATTGCAATGATTTGTGAACTAATCAATGCATTGTGCTTGCCAAAACATGAGTAACTAGAGATTGCTTCATCAAATGTAGAAGTTGTTGTAATAGATTCATCATAAAAATTTGTTTATAGGTAGGGATGTGGTTGAATGTAATTGATATTTTAATTATAAAGAAATTACTTGATGTAATTGTATAATTATTCTATCAATTTTGTCTTCAATTTCATATTTTAATTATAAAGAATTACTTGATGTAACTATATAATTATTCCGTCAATTATGTCTTCAATTTCATATTTTATCAGTTTCTTACGGATCACAATTATGAAACATTTTCAAACTTCGTCTGCTCTTTCAATGAAAAGAGCCAAGCTGTCAAATGTTTTAACTTCATCTGCTGTTGCAACGAAAAGTGTGCAAAAGATGGAACCCCGAATCAAACTTTCCGAAATTATTTATTTATTATAACGAAAGACACATTCATAAGACAAAATTTAGTACGGGGACAAAGTACAACAAACAAGGAGCATCGCTTTCTCAAACCAAGTGAAATAACTAGAGGAAGCCGACAGTTTGCAAAGAAAAAAACACCAAGCAACGTTGGCGAAAGACAATGAGACTATTTTATTTACTAGCTCTACTATTAGGCATAGGATCCTCTGTAAAGGATATGTTCTCCGTAGGGTCTATGACTTTGTTTATGTTTAGTTGTAACAGGGAATGGGGAAGGGATTGTGTCTGCAGTTGAACAGGGAGATTTGGCGTGTGCTGGTAAGGTAGAGATCCAGAAAAGCTCTTATAAAAGCAACCTCCGTAAAGAAAATAACCTGAAATCTAAGAAATCAACTCTTGTTTTTCCTTCTAAAAACAGAGTTTCGGCGTCCCTCCAATGATGCTGCTAAGGCTCTATTTTATCCAAAACTATCATAATCCACCATAAATGAGATACAATACCCATTACGTGCTTTAATATGTTTGCACCTAACAAAGGTATCAAAGCCAGGTTTCCTGCAGCCGTGGGATCATCCATGGAAGATTTGGCAGAGGAAACTTTGCCAGAGAATTTACAAGACTACCTCAACTTCAGACTCTAGAAGTTACTACTCAAGACTTGGGAGAGGAGGAGTGAAGAAGCTCGGGTCAAGACAAAAAAAGCTCAATGCGAGTCTTGTGATGCTGTGTGCTAAACGAAACAAGAAAAGCAGCAGTGCCAAGGTTTTGACCAGAATGCTGGTTCCAGTACAGAAAAAGTTACAGCAGGCCAAAAAAATCAAGTTGACAAATGTGAGGAAAAATCCGTTGGTAGGAGGAAGAAGGCCGTTTGGTCTTTTGAGTTCAAACTGGACAACAAAATAGAGTCGGATGATAGTCTATACATTTCAGTTCATGATCGGGTGGGAAAGCAGCTATACCATGACCTTGCTGTGCAGAGTTGCGGGTCACTCTTCATGCACTGTGGTCGACCACCGGAGAGCCACCAACAAAAGGAGCTCTTAAACCATTTGGAGTTTTATGTGAGTCTTGTAAGACGATGCTTACCAAATGAGCAATGCCAAGCATTCAACCCAAGTTCTAGTTCGAGCATCTAAGAAGTCTCTAAAGGGGAAGAAAAAGGCCAATTAGGCTTTCCTCTCAGAAAAAAAAAAAGTTGTTTGAGAAAAAGGAGGGTTTTCCAAATCGGTCTTTCCTAGTTGACAAAAATGCAAAGGCAAGAACTTTGCCATTTGGGTTTCCAACTAGTCAATAAAGAAGGCAAAATGGGCAGAGATCAGCGGTGACTGAAGTAGAAAGAGTAGAGGCCCATGCCAGATGGAAAAAGATAAGAATATTCTTTTTTTTTCTTTATTTTGTGCCTTGGTTGTGCTCTATTTTACCAATTAGCTGGAGAACATAGCCATATGTCAGCTTGCTGTGATCGTTAGGAATGTTCCCTTGAATATTAGTAGCGCAATACTCAAACTAGTCCAATGGAAAAGAGAAAGGCCAACAGAGGAAAGACGTGAGAAACGGCAAACTTGATTAGTGCAACGGAGTTCACATTGGAGACTTTGAAACTGCATGGGAAGCATCGAGTTATTACCAAGCTTAATGGCGAATGGAGGACCCCAACGTGGCGGAAGAGATCCAGAGGATTGCGGAAGGAGACCTTAGGCATTGCAATAACTACTTCTGCGGTTCTGGGTGGAACGTGAATGCAACCAGTCTCCCCAGTGAGTACAAACATCATGGCATTGTGGACTATTCCATGGCCATATGCGACAAGTTAAATTCAAAGGCTATGGGTTGGCTCCATTTATCCGTGCCAAAACTCATATTGGGAGGAAAATAAAAGAATATTTTCTTTCTTTCTTTTCCATTTAGCTTTTGCTTAAACTCCATAAAGCTCAGCTTCTTCGGTTACTCCATACGACCTGCTGTGTATCAACCTTCTCCAGTCGAGCTGCATGAACAACTGGCCTCCTGTAGGATTGTGATCAGACTGTGTATCTGACCATTTCTACAGTGAGAGCCAGAAGTTGATGTTGGAACCAGAGACGGGAGAAACTGAAGAAAATCCTTACTAATATAAAACCAAACGGATAGAAAGAAGGAACAAACACCTATGAAGCTATTGCTATAGCTTATAAATGAGTTTCTGATTTTCTACACGAGGTAAAAAATAAGGAGGGATCACCACCTTTTTATATAAGATGCAAGTCGGTGCTTGAGATTTGCTCATCTTCTTTTTGCTTGACACATGTTGCATGCAAATGCAAACTCAGCATCAGCAACACCTTTCACTCCAAACGTGACAGCTCATGAAAGTTCTTTCTTCTGCGGACAGCTCAAGATTGAATTGCTCTCTTCAAACGCGTTTCAAGATCAAGCTCTTTTCTGCATGTTGAGATGACAGCCGCACAGCTTCACTTTTCAAATGCCGAGTTTATCAAATTTAACAGTTGATGCTGCACATGACGACAACAATTCGTGAAAAGTGAGCCAAAGCGCTGTGTCACAAGCAATGTTGTCTCGAACGAAAATGAACTTGGAGCCAGGATCGCGAGGGTGGGCATCGTCACAAGCAAAAGCGAGCTGGAAGTTGCAACAACTGAAGATGGCGTGGGAGACCGTAGTGACCAATGGGTTCATCACAGAGGATGAAAGACGAAGACACAGAAAAATAAGGTGTAGAAAAGAAGATGGGGAAGAATATCGAAAGGGAGCCTAAGAAGAACAAAAGGAGAAAGACGAACATTCCTATAAGTTCTGGAGCACGAACCATGACAACACTTGGTTCCTGTTGAGGTTCCACTCAGTCCATAGCCGGGCAACCACAGAAGGGTGAAGAAAAACCAACAGAGAGAGGCCAGTGAGCAAAGAAGAAGAAGCTGTCGCGCAAGAAGAAATCAAAGAGAAGGAAGGAGGTTATCAAAAAGGCAACTATAGGGAGAAAAAAGAGCACTTCCCCAAGTGCTGTCATGTCATCATGAAAAAAGGCAAGGTGGGGGCATATTTCGGAAGCTCTACATAGGGCCAAATTTTTCCGTTGAGTCTAGTTCTGAGCAGCCTTTGGAGAAGGGAAAGATCCACATGAAGGAAAAGAAAGAAGGGGATAAAGGTAGGAGGATAGAGAAGGGAATAAGAAAAAGGAGTAAAGAAAGTTCTTGTTGGAGGATTACAAGGATGGGTAAGAAAACCAGCTGCATAAAACTCGAAACCTGTAATCATGAACCTAGTTCGCAGGATGCTTGGGAGATGAATAGGGAAGGGTTGAGGAAGTGGACACAAAAGTTGTCGCTAGAGGAGGCACTGCACTGGATGTGTTCAAGGAGTTGGGAAGTGGTGGAAACAAGGCTAAGACAGAGGTTTCCTTAGGAAGGCGAATTTACCATTTAAGAGGGTGCGGGGAGCATCGGAAGGAGCGCCCCATGATATCAAAAATGGGGTGGGCTTGCTTATGTTTGGCAGAGTTCAGGTTTGTTCTCCCAGGTTTGAACGCACTCAACAAGCATCCATGTTGCTTGTAACGATTGGGCATAGAACAAAAAAGAGGAGGGAGTTGGAACCAGTAAAGAAGAATCAGACAAGGGCCAAATAGAAGACACCGAAAAGGAGAAGCTAACAGAGAAAAAGGGGTTGGTAGGAGATCCAAGGCGTCAAGCTATCCGGGAAGTCAAAAAGGTCCTTTTTTGTTCCCAAAATCTAGTAATCTTGTTTTTGGATATTTTAGTACTATTGTTCAATGCCAAGGCGGTCGAGGATGTGGTGAACATTTCTGCTGATCACTACGAAAAGACAAGGGTCTCTGTTGATCCTGAAATTGAGGCTTGCTGCTAATGTTGTGGCTTCATGGTAAAGAAAGCCAAAAAGTTAGTGAATGGGGCCAACATTGAGATGGGCAAAGGAATCAAACATTTGATTTTCAACTATTGGCCAACTTTCAAGGTTAAGTCTTTCTGGGATCGAGTGAAATTCTATGATGTGTCTTTGGAAATCTTCTTTCGCTTTGGACTGGTGGGGCTAGCATGTGCTTCCGAGGTGCGGAGAGCATCCGATTCACTCGAACGCTTTTACTTCCTTCTCTAAACCTGCACCCACCATCCTATTTTCCATCTTCATTATTTAGATTGTTATGACTGAAAAAAGAAATTTTGTGAAAAGAGTCAAGGTGAAATGCAGCATTATGTTGTACTTATTCCCTCAAATGACCTTGCGAAAAATGGTGATTTGAAATTGTTAGCTATGAAATTAAAATTACGGTTAAGACTAGAATGGTGATCTTATTAATTAAAGTTTTTCTCATGTTTTTATAAATTTGAGATTTGAGGAAATTTTAAGTGGGTCATGTCATTTGGAGATAGTTCTAATAATAAATGTCACTTAACTAGTTAACTTAGTAGTGAGTTAATAGGAATTTCAATTATAAAGTTTGTGAGTAATATTAAATTTTTTTAATAGAAAAAGAAAGTAAATAATTGTCATTTTTAGTTACATAATTTAGTTATTGAGGGAACATTTGGGACCATGTGTAACCTAGAGTGTTAAGATACTAAGTAAATATGTTATTTCTTTAATCATTTTATGGCTCGACTGTTAGAATGAAACTCGTGTTAAGATATTAATTAAATATGTTATTCCTTTAATCATTTTATGGCTCGACTGTTGGAATGAGACTCAGTTGTCAAAAGTGGAACTAATAACACTTATAAAATTTTAAATGTTCTTAATATTGTTGTGTGTTTAGGATATTAAACTCAAAACCTAGATTTTGGTGGCTAGTAGCTAACCATATAGCTATTGGCCCATTGATTGATCCATTTTGTTTATTATAAATAAGTTTACCAAAACAGTATCAACATATAGCTTTCTAATAACTTTAACAGATAAGAAGAGTTCATTTCAATCATACAGCAAGCAGATGTATCGGCAAATGAGGGGAAGACCACTCGACTCCTTGCAGAACTTGATCGAATGTTGATGTTTGAAGACAGTCACCATCTGCACGAATTGTTATCTTCTCCAACACTTTTCCATGCCTTAATAAAAATTGCAGAAATGCTCTCTCATTCTGTCCTTCTTGGAGCTCAATCTTTACTGTCTTTAGTTCTTGAAGAAGTTCAAGGTTTGCGTTTTTCCAAACTATCATATCATATCTGGATGCAGTCTCGTTGCTACAGTGAAACACATAGAAAAAAAAGTGAAAGAATATGCATAACTTGGCCTGTAATTTTCTTGAAGAACCAAAAAGGCTACTAATTGAAAATTTGACGTTAAACTTTGAGTTGAACAGAAGTCTCAATAACAAAGTAAAGATAGGAAAAAGGAAACAAGAAAACCCAAATCCTCCCCACAAAACAAAAATAAGAAATGTAATAAATACGCAAGGAATATACATTATAGTCACTTGTTTGATAGTTTAATTGGAGCTACTTGAGAAAATTTCGACTTAAATGGTGGGGTTTGCGACACCTTGAGTCCCTCTTTACCAAATTTAGAAATAAAAAAAGGAGAGAGAGAGAGAGAGAGAGAGGTGTTTCTTACTGTAAAGAGTTAAGATTACAACATTATTTGTCATTAAAGAGTTAAGATCTTTTTCTCCCCCTAATTTGAAATAATTAGTGCAACATCCCTGCACAATAGGTGAAATGCCGCATACATAACCTCTGAGCCATCCAACTGTTGAGCATGCCCTCAACGTCGATCCACCATCCTGATAAGCACATCAGCTACATCGGGAGGCGTCTCCCCCTCAGCTTCTCAAGCTCTTCCTCCATCACCAATGAAGGGCATCCTTGCTGAAAAGTGCATCATCCTTGAACGGTCCATTAGAATTTCTAATCTGGCTCCCTTGGAAAACTTTATAACCTCATGAACACTATAACCCTTGCCACCACAGCTATATCTCTGGGCTTCCGTGGATAACACCACTCTGACGATAGCTAATACCGCTAATCAAGTCAATAAGCCAACTGTGAAGCAACCGGTAGTACACCAACCACCATAAGGTTATCACCCGTGTCCATATCTCACTGCAAAGAATTATATCCTAACTCATGTATGCTCCTACGACTCATGTCTGCTCTATGGGCAATATCCAGCCTCATCAAGGCCTTGGGGTCTAGCACACCCCGAATCCCTTGAGTCTCACTCAAGTCAACCAGCCAATCCAATCATGTGGAATCCAAACCAGTGAAAAACAAATTTCTACCTTTTTCACATATGCAGTGTAACCTCTCAAAGAGAATCCAACATTCTCTGAGAAAATGACTCTAATCCTGAGTCCATCAATGATTCCTCAATGTCTTGCTATCTCCAAATCTCAATAACGTGAAATCAACACTAGAGATTTCCTTCTTCTACTTCTTGCCTCTGATCTCATATAACCCTTGTCTGATTTTGCCCGCCACTGTCCAACCGACAATGTATTCGGAAGCTCCGGATGAAGAGCTCTTTCCCCCTCAAATCCTATATCAGCCTCCACCTTGGAATCTTATAGCTAATCATAGCCAATAAGTTCCTAAAGAACCGCAAAATAAACAAACTATCTCATCTCCGCTCTTGTCAAAAGACAACATCGAAGGCAATGGACGAAGAACACCTCTTACATCCCCATTCAGGAGCGTAGTTCTCAACCCCCTGAAAAATTGACCTTCACCTTTGGAATCATCCCCTGACCAAACACATGACCAGTAGATCCCATACATCCAGCAGAGTATATCATAAATAAGAGCAATCCAATTCAAAGAAATCCACTAATAAACCAGCAAAGACATTCTTAATCATGTGACCATAATTAGCATTAGAAAAATCAAGACAAAGGCACCAAGCAATATCATGCTCTAAACTCCATCTTTGTCATCCTTGATGGCCTATTAAATCAACCCCTCAATGCCAAAACAAATCAGAACCTAGCCACATTCAAACATGGGTTCTCCAAAAAAATTGCATTTTTGAACCTCCCTAAACTTCAGAATCATGATCCAATTATACCATTAAACACTGCTCAAAATTCTGTCCAAGATTGGCTAAAAAAACCTTAGAATTTTCTGGCCCGCGCGTGGGGTTCACGCGCCAAATTCTCTGTCCGCGCGTGGGCTTCACGAGCCTCACGCACGTGTACGTTACGCGCTCAGCGTAGTCGCGCGCGTGCATCTCACGCGCCCGACACTGTACCCGCGGGTTGAACCCGCAGCGACCCGGCGCTGATTCCGCCGTTTTCGGCCGCTTTTTCGGCAGATCTTCGCCGTCAATCATCTCTTACTGGGCCGACTTATCATCCGCACACCTTGGATTTTCCGATCCGCCGCCGGTTGCCGGAGTTTCGCCGCCATCCGCGACTTCCGCAACCCGACCCGGCGTTTCCGGCCACACTCCTCCGCCGTTCACCAATCCGACACCAGGGATGGAACCGCAATCTTCCACAGATCACTTGGACACCATTACTTTTCTCCCAGTCGCCGTCGATCGCCACAGATCCACCAAAGTCTTCTCCGCCGTTCATCCGTGATCCGACGGGTACGTAATTCGGGTCACACCCGACCCGTTTTGCATCTCGGCCCGACCCAGCGGGCTTGGGCCTGTACCCGGCCCGTTTTCCTGGCCCGCTTGATGAAGCCCGTCTCCAATGGGCTTGGGCCCAACCGGCCCAATTTCTCCGCCTGTGCAATTTGGGCTCAACCCGGCCCATAATTCGGATCTTCCCGACCCGTTCATCTCCTGACCCGATCCAGATCCATAACCCGAGCCCGTACCGGATCCTCCCGACCCGTTGACTTGGACTCGGCCCGTTTACCATACCCGGATCCATGGGTCTTCTCCAACCCGCAGCTCACCCGCGCGTGTAGTGCACGCGCCTGTCCGATCTCACTGATCCGCTGCGACGCGCGTGTGGGACACGCGCCCTATCTGATCCTCACTGAATCACCTGCGCGCGCGCACATCCGATCCGGTCCCCTCCAGACCCGGATCCGCGCCTCCTATTCGGGTCCCCAACCGGGTTGTACGACCCGGTCTGCAGTTCGCCGGCGCCGAATCTGCCGCCCACGGCAGCCGTCCGGCGACCTACTTCCACCATTTTTGATGAAAATCTCCAGATTTGTAGATCTCGACTTCCTGATTCCCGATCTGGCCTCCGTTTCTCCAAAAACAGCTTCTTTCCGCCGTTTCGAGCTAAAATAAGTCCGAGATGGGTTTTCTCTAAACCCACTCAAGAACACCTCGAAAAACCTTCGATCTAAGGCCAAATCTTCAAGAAAACACCAAGGAGAAGTCGTTTACCTCTTTATAAGTGCCGATCTAGCTCGATCTTGCTCGATCTAGCTCAAAATCATGCGATTCTTCAAGCTTCAAAACCGAAGCTCCATTGAACCCGTGCACTGCTTCTAGCTCCGAAACCCATCAACCAGGGCTCTGATACCACTTGTTAGGTTCTTGTTAAAAGCTCTGGGAGCTAGGATTCAAGCAAGCACACCAACAAGAACCATCATCACACGATTTCATGCGGAAATAAGGATCAAGGCACACACACACACAAAGAGGACACCATATTTTAGAGTGGTTCGGCCAAATATGCCTACGTCCACTGTCACCGTTGCCGACCCCTTCTCCTTCTCATTAGGAACATCTGGAATACAAAATAAGCTCACCGGGGAGCTGGCCGGATTGCTACAGTACCCGCACAGCAGCAGCCTGCTGCTGTGCGGTCTCACTATCTCTCCTGCAATCACACGCTCAAAACCCACATCTCTCTCTCCTGCTCCTCACTCTTAAAATGACCTGAGATGGGTAATTACAATATTGCCCTTCTTCACCTATTCTAATCCAAATATCCCTGGGGTTAGGAAGGTTATTTCACCTTCACTAAATATTACAAATTCCTAACACTTTTTTGATAAAATGATAAATTATATTAATAAAAATTAGAATATAGAAATATAAAGGCACACCCTAGCATTATAAAAGTAATTACGTTTATTAAAAGATAGAAGTTGAAAACCTTTAAATCTTAATAAAAATGACCTTATCTTAAAATAATTTATATTTTTAAATAAAGAAACTCTTTCTTGTATTACTTTGTTTACTTTTGCCAAGAGAGTAATGAGAATAGAAATATTAATTTTTTTTTTGAAAGTGTCTTGTATTTCATTTAGCCCATATACAATAAATGTAAATTAAAAAATGCATCTTAAAAAGTTTAATAAACAAATCTATTCCTCTAGTTGTTTTGATCATCTATTACAAGTTTTCATTTCATCTTCCAATGTTACATTGGATTCCATTCTGTGAGAGGATATTTCTCCAAATTATCTTTGTCCTTGCATATTTAGAAAAAATATAACTCCTATTTCCTCAATGAAATTGATAGAAATTATAATATATATTGATTGAAGTATACCACTATATGTTTTTTGTTATTATAGAAAATTTATTTCTATAAACAAGTAATTCAATAAAATTATATTTGTTGCTCTCACTAATTTAAATAAAAAGTGTCCTTTAAGTTCTCTGAACTTTAGTGAACTTTAAATTCAACCTTTTTTAAGTGAGGAAAATTTTGCAACAGAGGATCTAAACGGAAGCCTATCATTTTGTTTACTAAATTTTCCTCGCTTAAAAAACAAGAGTCTTGTCTCGTCCTTTTTTTAGTCTTAATACCCGACCCCTCTTATACTCTCTCTAAGTTTTGCCTTTCAGGAAGTTGAGAAGCTTGGCCTTTCATCTTCTGTGGAGAACAAAACTCAATGGTGTGCTTCTAAGAAGACCCTTTCACCTAACACAAGAGTTGAGTTTTCAGGAAGTACTTCAGCTTGCCGTCTCCAATATATGGCCAACGTTTCATCTTTCTTTAATCACTAAAGGGCATGCTATAAAAGAATTCATAAAAGGTCATTCTGTTGCCATCAACTTTTCTTGCCAGTTCTTCCTTCGTTTTAGCCCATGGATATTTCAAGAATCATGACTATACGACTATAGGACTGGCCACCAGGAACGCTTTCCAACCAAACTTCAAAGCTTTCAGAGCCAGGATTGAGCAGTAACTACTGTAGTCTTATAGTGTGATAATTGGGTTGTCATCAGTGGCAAACGACTCCAGAGCTGTCCATATGGAAAGTCATCCTTGCATCCCTCACTATAAGAGGTGTTAGTTGGTGCAAATTCTCAGCATGCAAAATCATAGTCGCATTAAGGTTGATGCATGAGCAAAACAATGGCCTACTCTGGGTTGCTAGGTGTAATTTTCCAGCTAGGAGATTGTATGGATATGTGTGGAAAAGCTATCCAGTTGAAGATTTCTTTTGGAAAGGTTTAACAAATGATTTTAAGTACACTTGGTGTATGTGGAACACTATTTGTTGCTCTATTCAAGAGCGTAGTTTCAGCAACATAAAATAAACGCAGTCCATTAACATACTATCAGGAAAATCATTCCACATATTGGGAATAGAAAGAAATAATATCAGGAAAATGGTTGTGATATTGTCTTTATCCTTCCATAGTTCAAGGACTTCTGTTCTTGAATTAATAAAATTAAGTTTAGCATTAATGCAGTTCATCAAAAGAAAGAGACATGACAGGAACAACTTGAGAAATGGTGCGTACACAAAAATTTTCAAGAAAAAATCGCATAAAAGACCATATTACCATTGCACACAAACCATTCCACAAGATATGGAGCTCTAAGATAATTCCCACAGGTTAAAGGGTCATCATACAGCCAAAGAAGCAAAGAAAGAGAGAGAGAGAGAGAGAGAGAGAGAGAGAGAGAGAGAGAGAGAGAGAGAGAGAGAGAGATAATAAGTAATGCAATTAAAGGGTCATCATACAGCCAAAGAACATATTTACGTTCAAATAAGTGATGCAATTAAGCAATGCATAAAGGATATAAAAGAAAAAGAATATATTTAGAAAATATAGAAAGTAACTTCCAAGCTTACCATAATGACTTTGATGCAAGTGCCCAAAAGCATTGCCCACTAATGCCTCCATTCTTTATCATTTTACGACTTCCAACTTCTTTTTGTTCTTTCAAGGTGTAGACTCGTGAAGCTCCCATCTAACACCAATTGCTTCCAATTAAATCTCTGCAATTAATACATTCAAATCAAATCAAACAAACAAATAAACGAAATCAACAAATTCAACATTTACCAAAGCATGAAACTGCTTCTTCCTAAAGTCAAGCAAGTGATGCTTATTCTCATTCAAGGTAGGCTCCAATGCCAATGACCCACCAATGCCGGTGATTTCCCAGCTGCTTCTCCATGATGGGCAGTGGAAAGCGCAGTGCTAGTGCAGTGGTTCTAATATGTGTCTATTTGGGAGACTATACGAAGAGGACCTTTTGATTACTCCATAATAGAATTTTGTCGTTTTCATTTCTCTTTGAATTCTATATGTGTGCTTAAGAAAAATAAATCAATGTGGAAAAGGTGCGCATATCAATTTGTACATGGGATTGGATAAAGGAAGAGCAAAAATACCTGAATAATAAAGGTAACTGCAAGCAAATACATAACTATGCCATGTGGACTAGTTCTCCATCAATGCTTTCCCCGTCAACAAGTTTTCTCAATTTTACTTCTTAAATTCAACAACCTTGGAGACACTAAAAGACAAAAATGAAGAACACCTAAGTAATAAAAAAGAGTTAGCTCAAATTCTATAGTGTTTTAAGCTAAAATGATACATAACATACCTCTTATCACCTGGACAGCAATTTTAAATCTGGAATATCACCAATCTTGGGCCAATCAAAACCTATATCCATATTATATCTTTGAAGCAAGATGTGGCATTTCAAAATCATCAACCTCCGCAAAGATGATAGACTATCTATTCCCTCAGGGAGTAATGTCAATTTATTGCATGTAGCAATTTCAAGCACTTCTAATGATTTCCAATTGTGGATAGACTCTAGAATAGTTGTTAAGTTTTCACATTCTGAAATCTGAAGATTCCGTAGAGTGCTAACATGTTGAAGCCCCGATGGAAGAGACATCCATTTCAAAAGTCCAGAGACCTCCAAAGAAATGAGACTCTTAAGGCCTTGCCAACATGCGCAATGTTCATCATTAGGTAGCTCAAGCTTTGGACACTCTTTAATAAGAAGATGCTCAAGAGATGTGAGATGTTGGATTCCTGGTGAAAGAGACTTTAATTCTGGACACCATTGTATTTGCAAAGACTTGAGAGAGGTGAGGTTTTTCAGCCACTCCTCTTGCAAAGTTTCTAAATCTAAAAGATTCTGCAATTCAATTTTCTTCAATTTTGATAAAGGAGCAGATGAAGAGACATCAAGTGTAGAGTCAAATGTGCTAGCTAGCACTTCCATCATCAATGTTGGCGGCAATAGCTTTGAACTACACGCTTCCAACCTCAAGCTTTCAATATGTGGTGATAGTGGGAAGGAAGTCAACATAGGGCATTTCTCTATCCATACTACTGAAAGCTTAGGAAATGAAGGGACTGTACGATGCCTTGTAAGGGATGCCCCTGGTCCTTTTTCATTGTAATGCTCACTATCACAATCAATCTCTAAAGAAAAGTTTCTCCACCAACCTTTGAGATTTGGACAATCCTCAAACTGAATTTTAGAAAGCGATGGAAAAAAAATTTCAGCATGTACCGATGAAGGGAAAAGTAACTCACACCTATCACCACCAAATATGTAATCCAAACCAATCATTTGTGAGAGATATAATTCCTTGAGCATACTCAATCGATACACTGGTGGCAAATACCGACAACTACACTTGTACAATTTCAATTCCACAAGAGCCGTGATTGACAAAACCCATCTTGGAATCCTTGAACTCCTATAAGAATCCATCTTAAGCTTTGTTAGATTAGCGTGTGGCTGTAATCCTTCCAATGACCCTTCATCCTGGGCATCATTATCATGGATTTCATCACTCGACGAGAAGTGTAATATTAAACATTCAAGACCTATTTTCCTCTCAATATTTGCAGCCTTGTATTCTAATGCAAACTCTTTTGAATGTCTCAAATTCCAAACTTTCAAAGTTCCTCTCAACTTGTTTAGTTCCTTCAATTCACTAAAATTAGCACTGTGCCTCGAGAGAGAATCTGAATTAATCCAGAATTGAGTCAACAATTGCAGATTAGTTAATTTTTGCAATCCACGAGGCAAATATGTAATTTGCTCACAACCATCCAGATCAAGATACTTGAGGTTGACTAAACTTTTGATGCCACTTGGTAACTTTTCAAGTGACCTACAACCACTAAGATTTAGGAACTGTAAGTTTACCAACCTAGTAAAGGTGCGAGGCAACAATTTGATTTTTCCATTATAAGAAAGATCAAGATATCTTAGATGCTCCAACTTCCCAATAGTATTTGGCACATGCTCAAAATTACTCTTGCTTAGATTCAACACACGCAAGGACTTAAATCTTGAAAAAATGGCTTCACAATCAATCTCACCATAAAACTGGGGGCAAATGAATGTTCGTATCTTCCTTCCTTCACACCGTGAAATCAACTCTTTCATTGAAAAATACAGCTCACCAAAAACTGATAAATGACGGGCTTTCTCATTGATATTCCACATATTTTCATCAAATGTGGTGATCAATGATCCTATCATTACTGATGTAGCCAGATCATGCATGAGATAATGCATTTTATATCCACTTGCTGTCTGTTGAAAAAACATTCTCCAATGTAAGTCCATAAAATAACCATTGCCAACATCTTCCAAAGATTGATTTGTTGATGATGACTCCACAAACCCATGTACTATCCACTCATTGATTATTTTTGTTTTATCATACACATGATCTTTTGGATATATACTACAATATGCAAAGCAATGCTTCAAATGTGAAGGAAGTTTATCATAACTAAGCCTCAGAATTGGCAAAATATCATCACCATCTTCATCTATAGCTGAAAGTTCATTATTTAGAAAATTTGACCATTCTATTTCTGTATTTATGGAATTTAACAACCTCCCTACCATCTTCACTACCAAAGGAACACCGGCACACTTTTTTAGGATCACCTTCCCTATTTCTTGAAATCTTGAATTCTCTGGCCATTCCCCATCCCTAAAAGCCGCTTGCTTAAATAAATCCTCTGATTCCTTTTCCCCTAAACAATTTAAAAGGTATGGCTCTCCTTGAAACATGATCTCTGCAACCCTTTTACTACACGTTGTTGCCAATATTTTACTGCCCTTTCCGCCACCTGCTAACAATCTCCTCAACTTGGACCATTTCTCAGGACTTTCATTCCGTACACCGTCTAACACTAGCAAATATCTTTTTAGATCAATATTTTCTGTAAGGTCATCCATTACTACATGCCTAGAATCTAAGTTCTGCCCCGTCACAGCCTCTATTATCTTTCTGACAATATCTTTGATGTGGAAAAGATCAGAACCAGATACCCATATTTTTAATTCAAAAAAGTTTTGGATTTTCTCATCCTTGAAGACAAGTTCAGCGAGGGTGGTCTTTCCCAAACCCCCAATGCCAACGATTGGAAGGACCTCAACATTCCCTTCAACATTAGTATCATCCATCAGATGTTCTATAATTTTCGCCTGATCATCCTCTCGACCCATAACTTCGTTTTTGGTCACAAGAGGATAAGTCCTATCCCTTCCCGTAACCCTGATTGGTGTCTCTTCAGGGCACTCCAAAAATTTGAAAATTTTCATATCGGCTTCCATGCAATCAAGCTTCTCTCTAACCGCCCTAATCTTATGGGTCATTTTAAGACAAAATGCTAAGTCGATTGATTCAGAAAAGAATAAACATACCCTTTTTGCCTCCTCCTGCTGGGTCTTTATTTTTCGCCGCAGAGCTTCGGTGGAAACAGCATCCCACAAGTCATCCGCGTCATAAAGTAGATCGCTTAGCCTTTCGAGCCAAAGACCAACTTCTTCGCTCTTAGCCTCTTGCTGCTCTGCATCCAGAAGCACGGCTCTAATGGTTGAAACTGTATTATTCAGCTTTTCAAGCTCTCTTTTGAAGCCCCAAAACGGCTTCAATTCTCCGGCAACCAGAGTACCGGCCATACTGCTGGTTATTCCCTTAGCAACGTTGAAAACAACTTTTTCTGCCATCTCGTGCTAAGACAGGGTTAATGATGAGCAAAGAGGGATTCTTGAGGTGAGGTGATTGAGAGGTAGAGGAAGATTTGTTTGCATGTTTTGTTATTTAAAGGAGAGGATTTTTAAGAGTCAAAAAGCGGAGAAGGAAGGCCCACGACCCGAAACAAGCGCTGGGCCACGCCAGTCACGACGTGATAGTGCGTGTTAGTTCAGAACTTTAGAATCCGTTTCCGTTTAGTTCAACTAATGGAGCCCACGCTCTTTAACAATTACGAGACTCTTGCTCTGAGAGTTGGGTTTCGGGTTCCACTTTCTTTTGTTTCCCCCGTTTCCAACTTTGTTTTGCTTATTATTTACGCTGACAATTGTGGTACTTTTGTCTGTGTATGTGTGTGTGTGTTAATCTATTAGTTCTAAAGATTAGAATTGAGAAAATTTTTGTCTTGTAAAAGCACCAAAAAATAGTGAAAGAGGTCTAATCATATTTGTTAGATGAAGAGAACTTAAGATAGTTATGTTAATCAACTCATATTTTCAAATCAAATTAAACACAATTAAATAAAATCGACAAAATTAAGCTCTTTATCCAAAGCATGCAATTGTTTCTATTCCCAAGTCACTATCACTGCTAATAAGATTTGATTGTTTCTTTATTGCTAATGAGGAAAAGTAAAGTGTTAATATTTCAATTTTTGTTATGTCAATTTCGAAGCTTACCGAAAAAAAGGACCTTTTTGTTAATCCATTTACAAAATTCTATCATTTTCTTTCACTCCAAGTTTCACTTTTTGTTCGTGGAATCGTTATACTTTATGTATATGAATTTTAGCAATAAAAAAGTCAAGAAAAAAAATTAAGAGTAAAGGTCAACATATCAATTTCCATAACATATTAAAAAATGGAAAATAAAACACCCAAATGATAGAAGCAACTCCAAATGATAACAATACTGCATGGAATAATTTTCAATCCATGTCTTATATTTAACATACTATGAGAAAGAGCGGAAAAAAAATTAAGGAAAAGGAAGAAGTATTTCAATTTCTATAATGGATTAGCCTAAAATAACACTTGTTTGATATGTAATCATATATTCAATTATTCCTTCCTTGTATGGGTTGATATCTTTACCATGTAGGGTAATCCTATTTGGAAAAGTATTTGTGTGTAGTAGGTAAATATTTTATTCTTTATTGCTTGTATAATTTTCAAGTATAGGTCGTTCTTACATTATGAAAGGACAAACATTGAATATTCCTTCTCAAGAAAGTAATACATAAAATTCTCTCAATTCATGTCTTTCTTCACCTTTACTTGTGACATGGTATCAAGAGCTTACCTTTAACTCTTTTTATTTCCTCTCTATTGTAGGCAAAAAAAATTTCTAGTGACAATCTTGCCCCCTTCCCTAATCTTGATGCCTTAACTTCCCTTCCTATTGCTATTTAAAAAGTTGTTTCTAGTGTGGGCTCTATCATTGGCCCTTCTCCTATGGTCCTTGTCCATGCCTCTTTCTCTATTTATGGTCCTTTGGGTACCTCTCCTTTACCTTCCCAAGCTTCTCCCACATCAAGCTCTATTGGCTCATCCTAGCCCACCTCAGGCTTCCCCAACCACCTTTTGTCTTTTCCTTGGCCGACTTTCTTGGCCTAAGCTATCACTTGGGCCCTCTACCTCTATTTTGTTTCGATTAGCCTAATCGTGCTGTCTCCAATAGGCCTTCCATCTTTAGGCCTCACTTAGTAGCCCTATACTAGTTTTCTCTCAACTGGCCCACTTAGTATAAGCTTGGGTTAGTAGCCAACAGGTGGCATGCCTCCCTCTAGCCCCTCAGTTTTTTCAAATATGGGTTCAAATCCCTACTTAGTCCTTCTTTTGGGTCTAGGGTCAAATCCTTAGTTGAATTCACCCCCAATTTTTGTGCAATACTCCACTACTAGTTGCCTTGAACCTAGCAACCTTTTTTTCACAGCGGCCTCTAATGGACTTGAGTTAGGGTTGATCGCCCACATGCTCATCAATGCCAATACTTACTATGTTTTGTCCTAGGAATTGTGTTATGCCCTTGTCATGAAGGACAAGGACAACTTCCTTGATAGCACTATCCCAATTTTGAGCATCAAGCATCTCACACATTAATGGCATAAATGCACTCAACTTATTTCCATTTGGCTTGGGAATACACTCGCCTTAGATGTAGCCACCACTTTCCCACCCGTCAAGGATGCTAAAGTGCGCTGGGACAACCTCCACAAGCTCTATGGCCACTCAAATTATATGCACCATTTCGATATCACATAACATCTTGCCAAATTGAAGCAAGGCTATCTTGTTGTTTATGTCATCTATAATTGTTTCATGGCACTTTACCATAAAATCAACTAGATGGCAGAGCCACTCGAGGGTCTTGATGCCACCCTCCAGTAATACCAACACCTCAAGAATGAACAACGGTTTACCAGGTTCCTTTTGATTCTAAATGAATCATTCTCCCCCTTTCATTTGCATATTTTGGCCATGAAGCCATCATCGTTGCTCTATTGCCTCATTTTCATTGCTATGTAAGAAAAAAACCATGGTATCGATTTGGTAGAATACCTTAATGTTGGGATTCTGTCAACCTTGTTGCTTATGCCACCTTTGTAAGGTTTTATGGAAAAATGATACCTTTATTTTTAAAGACTTGTCTTCTAAGTACCATTATTAAGAAGAACAAAAAATAAGAATACTAAAAGAACCTAAGAGTGTTTGCAAAATCATTAAATTGAAAAAATAATTTTTGCTTTGAAATTGTTTGTTACTTATGCATTTTTTTAGCTTTTTTTAATCCACTAGCTGCATGAAAATCCACTCATTATGTATTGTGCTAGCAAATGTATGAGATGCTTTGAACCAATCTATTAAAGTATACATAATAGAGAAAAACAACTTTAACCTAATTTGAAATCTTATATGAGAAAATGCATATATATCAATTTTTTTTTCATTTCTTGGTTTTTATTTTTTTTTTGTTTTCACATTTTTTATCTAAATTTTTTTATTTTCAAATTGTCATTTCAGTGAAACTGCTGTACTATGTGGTGCGTGGTGATCAAATTAAATGACACCAAAGAGGGATGAATTGGTATAGTTAGGTGTAGGTTAGAAGTGAAACAAACTAGTGCATGTGTGTGACAAAAAGAAAAATAAGCAAAAGGTAAGTTTGAAACATGAAAAGACAAAAGAAAGGCAATACGTTCCTAATGCACTACTAGAGGCTAGGTTATGTTAATTGACGTGACCCCGTGGTCTAAAAGCTCCAGCCAAAGCGATTTAAAAAGTTAGGTGAAAATGCCTAAGCCTGTAACAACCAAAGGCGAGACCAAGACTCAGGCTCGACATAGCTGGCAACTTTTCATGGCTCTCTGCTTTATTTTATTGTGGGTCGGGGGACCTTGGATTGAAAGAAGACGTTAAGGGGACGCCATGTTACCTTATACTTTAATTTTTTTTAAGGTAAAATGACGAGAAGATTTGGACAAAAAATTCAGCGTCGTAGATTCAATTTGTGCTATAATCTTAAGTTAAAAAATTCAATCTAAAAGGTAACATATGAATTGGAGGATTATTCTTTAATTTAAATTTTACTATTTTAGAAATTAAAATTAAATGAAGGTACAAGCTTATTAGTTGTAATTAAGTCTTTATACTTTAGTTTCTTATTTAACAATTGTTCAAGCACAAGTATTGTTGAAAAACAATTAAAAAGAGCTTTATATCATCCATGTGTCCATGTATGTTAAATCTTACAGAGAGCTAAGTGTGTGTGTTGTAGGTATTTTGGGCAGCCCAACATATGTGGGCTTTTGTTATGTTTTTATTAAGATAGGTCCTATTATCTGACAGAAACGGGCCTATATGAATGGATACTTAGGACTCGACCTAAGTTGTAAATGGGAAAGGCTATTTTTATCCCGATTGTAAGATAATTTGGGAAAGGTTGAACTTTCAACTATTGTCCCAAATTTAGTTCTAGGGTTCCCAAAATTAAGCCCTTACTTTCTCCTTTGTCCACTAGATTCCTCCAAGATCGGTAGGTGGAGATGCTCCTGTTTGAAATCCCTTGAGGATTTTGTACTCAAAGGCCCTAGCAACAGGTCTTGAGTCGTAGCTCGGCAAGCTCAATCCAAACTAGAATCAATACCGAAACATCTAGTATCTGAGCCCGATGATCCACAGATGGAAGCGAGGGTTGCAACTTTAAGGTCAAATATAGGTGGGATTAAAGCCATGCTTGAAGTCATGCTCAGTAAGATCAAATTTCTTGAATCACGTTCTGTAGGAGAGGTTGGTTCGCAATATGGTTCTGTGAATGTTTCTCATTCTGGCGACCCTAATCAAACAAGTGATGATCCAAATGGGGCGGACCCTAACAAGGAAAGGGGTGTGAACCCATATGGGCCTTGCAACTCTCACAGCCCACACGGGTCCTATGACAATCACGACCCACAAGGATCTTATGACTCTCACGACTACCAAGGGTCACACGATTCTTATGATTTACATGATAACTTGTAGAGGTCTTGAGATGGACCTAATGGGTCCCATTTTAATTCTGACAGGGAGGGGGTTTAGGCTCCCACAGTAGAGATGGAGGTTTTTTAGGCTAATTGCTATGGTTTGATCTTCCCTGGTTTAGCAAGGAATAAGACAATATTGCTTGGTTGTTCACTACCTTGAAATTTTACGAGTACCATGGGCTGAGTGATTTCAATAAGGTAAAGGCACCCTCATGGAGCATGTCAAGATTGGATGTTCGATGATTACAAGGATTGAAGACAAAATTTGAGAATGCCAGAGAAATTCTATTATGGGACAAATTTCGGCAAGCTTTTTTGGCAAGGTATGGCCTTAGTAAATCTCATAGACCTATGGGAGAATTATCAAAGTTGACTCAAACTGGTAGTTTAGACAAATATTATGAAGATTTATGATGTTATTATGCAATCAGGTCATGTAGCAACCTCCCAGGCTGTAGACATTTTATAAGTGGTTTAAAAATGAAAATTTGGGTTGATGCATATGCTAAAGATCCCCAAACAGTAAATGAGGCAATGAAGTATGCTGGAATTTATGAACAGCGTAACAATCACTTAAAGCTAAGGGTGTTTACTCCTATTAAGAAGCCGGGGAATGAGGTTGTCCCAAGAAGAAATTCATTGCCAATAAGGAGGTTTACCTCCGTGGAGATGGAGGAGCAAAAAAATAATAGATTATGTTTCCATTGTAATGATAAGTACACATTGGGGCATCAGTGCAAGAAAAGATTATTTCGCTTGGAGGTTGTGTGGCCAGATGAGTAGGGGAAGAGTTATCTAAGCAGGAAGAAGCAATAAGGGACATAAAGGAAATGAAAGTAGATAGGGAGAAAATGGGAATATATGAAATGGCTTTATATGGGGTGGAGTCAAGTAAACCTAAGACGATAAGAGTGGAAGGATGGTTGAACTCAGTTAAGAAAAAAGTTGTTTTTCATAATGGTAGTTCGTATAATTTCATCCACCATCATTTAGTGGAGAGAGGTAGGTTGGAGATAGATGAAGTGTCGGCATTCAAAGTAATTGTAGCCAATGGTGGAGAGATTATGGGTAATGGAATTTGTAGGGGAGTGCAAATTCAGATATAGATAGTTACGATGTTCGTAGATTTATATGTCTTACCATTAATGGTAACTAATATCATACTAGGCATGCAATGGTTAGAGACTTTGGGGGATGTGACTTGGAATTTTGCAACCTTTCGCATGGAATTTGAAGTGGATGGAAAAAAGGTAATTTTAAGGGGCAAAAAACTACCTCCTAGCTAGCTAGTTTTGGGGTCTGAGTTTACAAAGACATTGTAGAAAAGTGAACAATTATTGCTGGCACAAGTTCAAGATATGGGAAATCCTTTAGATTTAAACTATAAGGTCCCTAAAGATATGTAGTTGGTGCTTGATGAATCTCAAGAATTGTTTTAGGAACCTAGGGGAGTACCTCCCAACATTGCCATGATCACAAAATTGTTTTGAAGGAAGAAAGGCATCTAGTTTTAGTTCATCCATATAGATATCCCCACACACAAAAAGAGGAACTAAAGAAGATTGTTAAATGTCTATTGGAAGATGGGGTGATACAACCAAGCAACAATCCATATTCTTCACTAGTACTACTTGCAAAGAAGCTAGATGAAACTTGGAGAATGTGTGTTGATTATAAGGAATTGAATAAACATACAGTAAAGGACAAGTTCCCAATTCCAACTATTCATGAGTTCTTTAATGAGTTACATGGTACCAAGTTCTTTTCAAAGTTGGATTTGTGCTCAAGATACTTCTAAGTGAGGATGAGAAAGGAAGATATTAAGAAGATTGCCTTCAGAACACACCAAGAGCATTATGAATTTCTAATGATGCAATTCGGCTTCAGTAATGCTCCTTCCACCTTTTAGTCCTTGATAAATGAGGTATTTTATTATTATTTGAGAAGAATTGTTTTAGTCTTTTTTGATGATATATTAGTGTATAGTGCTAATAGAATGGATCACTTAAGGCATGTAAGAGAAGTTTTAAAGGTGTTGCAAAGGAACAAATTGTTTGTTAAGTTAAAGAAGTGTGAGCTTGGCTATTTTGAGTTAAAGTTTTTGGAACATATAGCTAGTGAATGAGGAGTTGCTATGGATCCTGAAAAGGTTGAGGCAATCCTCACGTAGCCAGCTTCTAAAACTGTGAGAGCTCTATGTAGATTTTTGGGTACAACAGGTTATTATCATCGCTTCATTGAGGGGTATGGAAGAATTGTTGAACTGCTAAATCAATTGAAGAAAGATTCATTTGGATGGTTAGAACAAGCTCAAGAAGCTTTTGATAGACTCAAGAAGGCACTGACTTCTACTCCAATTTTAGCTTTACCTAACTTTAAACTACCATTTGTGCTGAAATGCGATGCTTCAAGTAGTGGGATTAGAGTTGTCTTGTTACAAGGTAAGAACCCCATCACTTTCTTTAGTAAAGTCTTACATAGGTGGCATTTATAGCTCTCTACTTATGAGAAGGAGATGCTTACGATAGTTATGGCAATTTATAAATGGAGATATTATCTAATGGGCAATTAATTTATTATTCGCACTTATCAGAGTAGCCTCAAGTTCATTCAAGACCAATGGTTAATCATTCTTACCCAATAGAAGTGGTTGGCTAAACTGTTAGGATATGATTTTGTGGTGGAATATAAGGCGGGAAAAGAAAACATAGTTGCAAATGGTTTATCTCGACGTGATGTAGACTCAACTAAGAGAGAAGAACAATCTTGTTTAGCCATTTCAGCCCATGTTCCCTTATGGCTAGATACCATTAAGGAGGAGTTGAGTGCAGACACACAGGCAAAGGAATTAATGAACAAAATTAAGGTAGGAGAAGAAATAGATAAATGGTGGTGTAGAGATGGGGTTATTTTGTATAAAGGCTGACTTTTTATTCCTAAAGGGTCATCTTTAAGACCCACCATTTTGAAAGAAATACATAATGACATGCATGAGGGTAAGGAGAAAACTTTACACTGAGTTAGGGAAACTTTTTATTGGAAGGGGATGAAGGGAACAATGAGTAGTATATAAAGGGTTATGCGGTATGTCAGAAGAATAAAAGTGAAAATAAAAGTCCAAGTGGACTCTTGCAACGCTTACCCATTCTTGAGCAAGTTTGGAAAGACATCGCCATTGACTTCATAAAAGGGTTAATGCTATTAGGAGGTAAGTCTATAATATTAGTAGTAGTTAACAGGCTTTCCAAATTTGGTCACTTCATACCATTTTCACATCCTTATACAATCCCATTGGTTGCTAGAGCATTTTTGATAATGTGTTTAAGTCGTATGGTATGCCAAAGTCTATTTGTTAATGAGAGTATTACGTTGCCAAATACCAATATTGCCAGCTATAGAGAATATTTGGATTTAATGTAAATATATTCTGAATATATGCAATTATTAGATTTTCCATGTATAGGTAGGTCCAATCCTGTATATATACAGGCTAAGTCTATGTAATTAGTCACTGCATTATCAATACACATAAATTCTCCCATTCGTGCTCTCAATATTTGATATGGTATCAAGAGCCTCACGATTCTGTGCTCTTTTTTTTCTCTAGCTTCCGCGTTTTTTTTTCCTCCCCGAGTGATCAATTCTGTTGCAGTTTTTTTTTTCTTTTCTCACATAAACCCTACCCGCCCACCTATTATTTTCTCTCTCTCTTACCCCTGCAGCCGACCCGTACTTACCTATACCCTACTCGGCTTCGCACCGACCCGTTTCCCTCATTTTTTCCCGTTTTGCCCTTTCCCCTCTTTCAATTCACGAAATTACCCTCGAACCCTAGCCGCCGCACCATGTCCAATCCGGCCACCGCAAACACTTCTTCCGCCACCGGAAATGCTTTTTCCGCCCTCTCTTCCGACCCCTACCTCCTTACCGCTGCCGACTTGCAAACCGGCAGTGTTGTTTCTCGTCGTTTAGTCGGCGAAAGCAACTATCACCTATGGGCGGATCAAATCCGCACCGTCTTTCTCGCCCGGAATAAACTGGGCTTCCTCACTGGTTCTCCGTCTCGACCGGAAGGCGACGGCGCTGAGGTGTAGCGTTGGGACCAATGTCACACTGCCGTCAAAACTTGGCTCATCAATTCCGTCGATTCATCCCTAGAGAGCATGATTCTTCATCAGCCGACAGTCGTGCACGCCTGGTCTCTATTGCGCGATTCTTTCAAAAAGGTCTCCAGCACTCAACGTTTTGGCCTTCAACAAGCCATCGCCGATCTCAAGCTCACCGGCGGCTGCACCAGTGACGACCTGACGCGCTTCTACGTCCGCCTCCACAATCTATGGGGCTGTATGTGCCAGATCAACGATCAGCTTCGTGAACACGCCGAAGAAAATCGCTCGATGAAATTCCTCAGCAGCCTGCCAGACGAATTCATGAACCTTCGCACGAATATCCTCTCTCGGGACTCCCTGCCGTCTTTGGAGCGTACCTACGCGATGTCGAAGCGAGAGCTCTAGCAGCGTCTCGGCTCCAGCGGCCACTCCGGCGACGCTTCTGGTTTCGCCGGGCTCCGCTACACCGCCGGCAATCTCTCTAGTGGTGGCGACGGTGCATCTTCGGGGTGGGGATCACCCTCTCTGCTCGGGCTCCCTGCTGCCTCGCGTGGGCCTGGCGGGCCAGGCGGGCAGCCTGGGTCTCACGGGCCTGGACACTCTTCTGGGTCCGACTCTAGCCTGGGCTCCAAGATCCACTACACCTATTGTAAGAAGCCCGACCATGTTCGTGAGTCATGCTTCCTCCTTGTTGGGTACCCACCGGGCTAGAAGCCTAAACAGAGCCCTGGGCCTCGCCGCAAGCCCAATGGACCCAGTCTTATGGCCCATAACTCTGCTGTTGATGAATCTTCCAACCCACTGGGTTTTGGGCCGTAACACTCGGACGCCCTCTATGCTCATAGTGGGCCATCTTTTTATAGCAGCCCATCCTCACCTCCCTACCCTAGTATGGGCCTATTGGGCTCCACTTCTCCTACTCTTGGGAGCGTTATTGGAGGATCTACTGGGCTTAATTTAACTTCTGATCAGCAACAAAAATTAATGGCCCTTCTCAATCAACTCGGCCCCTCCGATGCTAGTGCTAACTTCACTGGTAACATTTCTTCACCTCACTCTTTTTCATCTAATTGGATTATCGATTCGGGAGCCAGTGACCACATTACTTGTGATTTGCATATTTTACATAATTCTCATCCATGTGCATCTCCCCTATTTATTCGTTTGCCTGATCAAACCCATAGTCCCGTTACCCATATCGGGAATTTTCAACCTAACCCTCATTTGCATCTTAAAAATGTCCTTTTTGCCCCTCGTTTTCGGCATAACCTTTTATCCATCCGTAAACTAAACCGTGATAATAATTGTGTTGCCCTTTTTTTCGACAATTTTTATGTTTTCCAGGACCGTACGACTGGGGCGTTGATGGGGCTCGACAAGGCTGAAGGGGGACTTTATTTTTTGTGCCATGTTATCCCGCAATCTTTTCATTCCGTTTTTTCTCGTTATTTATCTTCTGTTTCTTGTAATAAACAGCAGACTCCTGCTTGCAATTTTATTTCTTCCAATAACAATTATTCCCTTTGGCACAAACGACTTGGCCATTCCTCTTTAAAATCATATCTAAACAATGGTCACGTTATTTCTTGTCCGAATTTTTTCTCTTGTGACATTTGTCTGCTCGCAAAACAAACACGTGCGCCTTTTCCTTCCCGCACTTCTACCACCCATGCTATTTTTGAACTCATTCACATGGATGTATGGGGTCCTCATAAACACCCCACCCATGATGGTGCTCGCTATTTTTTAACTATTGTGGATGATTTCTCTCGTGCTACTTGGACTTTCCTTCTCCAATTTAAAAGCCAAGTCTTTTCAAAAATTCAAATTTTTCTTTCTATGGTTCGCACTTAATTTGGTTCCACAGTCAAACGCATTCGGTCTGACAATGGCACCGAATTTTTTTCCTCTGAGTGCTCTTCCTTTCTTCGTTCTCACAGCATTCTTCACGAAAGCTCGTGTGTCCATACTCCTCAACAAAATGGCGTTGTTGAGCGCAAGCATTGTCATCTCTTAGACGTTGCACGTGCTTTACTTTTTCAATCTCATCTACCTCCTCGTTTTTGGGGTGAATGTATCCTTATTGCCACCTACCTCATCAACCGTCTTCCTTCTTCTCCTCTTGGTGGGATCACCTTATGAACATCTTTTTGGCAAACCCCCACTCCTCGACCACCTTCGTGTCTTTGGTTGTCAATGTTTCGCCACTACTCTCGGTGCTCGTGACGAATTTAGTCCTCGTGCACTTCCCTGTGTTTTCCTCGGTTATCCATCTTATCAAAAAGGCTACAAGCTCTACGATCCCGCCACTAGAAAAAATTTTGTTAGTTGAGATGTCATTTTTCGTGAAGATGTTTTTCCTTTTGTTTTGCAGGAATCTTCGTCCCCTGACTGCCTTGCTCGCCCCTCTGCTCCCATCGTCCCGCCTGTGGAATCCTACTCTCCTTCCTTTCTCCCTGTGGATGAACTTGTTTTTCCAGACCCCATTTCTCTTGAGCCTCTTCCTCTCACTATCTCAACCGTACCCCTTTCTCCTCCCATTACCCCGGTGGCTGCCAATCCACCTACCCATGACCCCTCACCATCTCTGACCTCGGACTCCCTCCCCTCCTCTTCTCCTATTCCTCGCCGCTCCACCCTCCCCACCAAACCTCCCGTTTGGACCACTGATTATCTTTGTCCCACCTTACCTTCTTCTACTTCTACTTCCCTATATCCTATCTCCAATTACGTTTCTCTTCACCATTGCAACCCTCATCACCAACAATTCGTTGCCTCTATCTTTGCCATTCCCGAACCCTATTTTTTCCATGAGGCTATTAAGGATCCTAATTGGGTTGCTGCCATGGATCATGAGCTTGCTGCTCTAGAGGCAAATCACACTTGGGATGTGGTCACTCTTCCTCCTGGTTGATGTACAGTTGGTTGTAAATGGGTGTACACGGTGAAATATCGTGCTGATGGTTCTATTGAGCGATACAAGGCCCGTCTTGTGGCCAAAGGGTATAGCCAGCGAGAAGGATTTGATTACCAGGATACTTTCTCCCCCACAGCTAAACATGTCACTGTTTGGCTTATCATCACTATTGGTGCTATCCATCATTGGCCCTTATTTCAGATGGATATTCAGAATGCATTCCTTCATGGGGACCTTCATGAGGAAGTGTATATGGCTCTTCCCCTCGGATTTCGCAATTAGGGGGAGGGTCTGGCTTGTCGATTGCGAAAATCCTTATATGGGTTGAAGCAAGCATCCCGCAAGTGGAATGCTAAATTCACTACTGCTCTCACCACCTATGGTTTTTGACAATCCTGGCATGACTATTCTCTCTTCATCCGATCTCAGGGTAATTCTTTCACTGCCCTACTTATTTATGTTGATGATATCCTCATTACAGGAAATAATCAAGCAGCTATCTCCGACTTGAAGAACTATCTGAACTCCACTTTTTCCATGAAAGATCTTGGACACTCTAAGTTCTTCCTTGGTATCGAGATTGCTCGCTCACCGCATGGGATATCTCTCAGTCAACGCAAATACACCTTGGAGCTCATTTCTGAAGCCGGATTAGCGGGCTCAAAACCTTCACTGATTCCTATGGAGCAGAACAAAAAATTCACGAGTGTTGAATATGATGCTAGCTCACCAAAAGACAGTCATGATCCACCACTTGACGACCCATTGGTTTATCAAAGACTTGTGGGCCGATTAATATATTTGACCCTTACTCGACCTGACATCACATTCCCAGTACAATTACTCAGCCAATTCATGCATGCACCTAAGCAATCCCACATGGAAGCAGCCATGAGAGTGATTAGATATCTGAAGAGTTGTCCAGGTCTTGGCCTCATGTTCCCTACATCATCCAAATTGGAGCTTAAAGCTTTCTGTGACTCCGACTATAGCACTTGCCCCATGACACGACGATCCACTACAGGTTTCTGCATAATGCTTGGAGACTCATTGATATCTTGGCGATCAAAGAAGCAACCCACTGTTTCTTTGTCATCTGCCGAAGTAGAATATCGAGCCATGCAGGTAACGACTTGTGAAATAATATGGATCATGGGATTACTAAAAGATTTTGGTTTTTATCTTCGACAACCAGCACTCCTATTTTGTGATAACGAAGCAGCGGAGAAGATTGCGGCCAATCCAATTTTCCATGAAAGAACGAAGCATATTGAGGTCAATTGTCATTATGTTCGAGAAAAATTACAGCAAGGAATCATTACCATACGTCATGTTTCCACTCGAGAACAACCGGCGGATATGTTCATAAAGGCACTATGCAACAAGCAACATTGACATTTTCTCTCCAAGCTCGAAGTATTTGATTTGTTCAAATCTCCGGCTTGAGGGGGAGTGTTAATGAGAATATTACGTTGCCAAATACCAATATTGCCAGCTATAGAGAATATTTGGATTTAATGTAAATATATTCTGAATATATGCAATTATTAGATTTTCCATGTATAGGTAGGTCCAATCCTGTATATATACAGGCTAAGTCTATGTAATTAGTCACTGCATTATCAATACACAGAAATTCTCCCACTCGTGCTCTCAATATTTGATACTATTGTAAGTGACAAGTACCCGTTCTTCACTAGTAGTTTCTAGAGGGAACTATTTAAGTTATAAGGAACTAGTTTCAATGTTTCCTTTTCCTATCACCCCTAAACAGATAGGCAAACTAAAGTCCTAAATCGAACTCTAGAGATGTACCTTTGGTGCTTTGTAGCCTGAAAACCTGGAGTAGGTGGATCTCATAGGCCTAATATTGTTATAACACTAACTATCATGGAGCAACCCATCACTCCCCTTATGAGTTCATTTATGGCAGAAGGCCTCTAACGCTACTTTCTTATGTTAAAGGTACTACCAGGGTTGGAAAGGTAGAAAAGATAATGGAAGAACATGATGTTCTACTTTCAAAAATCAAGCATCACCTTCGGGCAGCCCAAGAAAGGATGAAATGGGTCTATGATAAGGGTTGTAGAGACTTGGAGTTTTAGGTGGGAGATCTGGCTTTTGTCAAGAACCAACATTACAAACAAGTTTCTCTCTCCAGCAGACATAAAAAGATGATACCCCAATATCAAGGACCTTCTGAGTGCTTCAACACATAGGGCCCGTGGCGTATATGCTGGATTTGCCGACCTCCTCCAAGGTACATCTTATTTTTCATGTTTCTAAGCTCAAAAGGTGTGTTCAACAAGGTGATGAAAAGTATGAAGAATTCTATGAAGCAATAGAAAGTTGGAAAATGAGGAAGATAGCCCCCAAGCGTTGCTGGAACAATGAATAAAGAGAGGCAAAAAGGAGTTGCTTGTCCACTAGCGGGGAAAGTTACCTTCAGAAGCAACCTGGGAGAACAAGGAAGAGTTACAACAATGTTTCCCAGAATTTGTAATTGGGTACTATGCAAAACAACAGCCTTGAGGTCAAGGCTAAATTATGGAGGAGGGAATGTTGCGGGTATTTTGGGTAGCCTAATGTATATGGGATTTTGCTAATTTTTTTTATTAAGATAAGTCCTATTGTTTAACAGAAACATGCCTATATGGATGGATACTTAGGACTTAACCTAAGTTGTAAACGGGAAGGGCTATTTTTATCCCAATTGTAAGATAATTTAGGAAAGGTCAAATTTTCAGCTATTGTCCCAAATTCGGTTCTAAGTTTCTCGAAACTAAGCCCTTGCTGGTGATCCTGGCCAACTAATCGTAGTTGCTGATCACTCTGCTTCTCACGCTCTTTCTGGGAAGTTTTTAGCCATCTAGGGCTCTCTACGTAACAAAAGCATGGAAGAAACCTGATTTCCAAATTGCTTGTGACCTTTCAGACGGATTTACATGTCCTTTTTGGGTTCTTGAGCATGAACATGTGATTCTAATGTAGCTTTGAAGTTCCATATGCACTGTTTTCATGTTTTGGAAGCTGTAAAAGTTTCTCAACTTTACACTATTGACAAAGGTGCTTTTCAATTTGTGATTGCCTTCTAATAAAGAGATGTCTCCTTGCTTTAATCCGTAGCCTTAAATGCACAAACTGGCACCACAATTGGCAATTCTTAAACTTCCCTGAAAAATGATTGTATAGCTTGTGTGCTTCAGTTAACTATTAAAGCTGAGAAAATAATTACATAACTTTCATGGCATGGGTCACATGGGGCACGTGGGCCGCATGGGGTGCCTTATTCGTTCTTTTATTTGTTGTTAGTGTAGAGCTGTAAGAGTGACTGTATGAGGACACAGTGATAATTTGGCTTTCTAATTCAGAAAGTTCAATTTGTAGGATAATAATGGTATAAGGGTTGGTAATGGACATGCATGTGTGAGCCTCTTAGTTGACCTCATTATTATGCTACGTTGTGTAGTCTTTGATCAGCTTCAGTGGGTCTGGCCAAGACATTTTTATTGGTTTTGGCATTTTATCCCACGCCTAGATAGTTGTTATTCACTGCTGTTTCTCTTCTAATTAATAATCAGGTTGTATTTGTTGTTTCCAATTTCTAGAAGATCATTTTATTGCCTGTCTCTTTGTAATTGTCATACCAAGAACTTTACTATTGATAGTCTATTCTAAGTATCTTTATATTTTTAGTCTGAAAGTGCTTTTTGGGATGTGAATTATTTATGGAACTTCTAGTCGTTAAAGTTTTTTATTATCTTATGACTACCGTCAAAGGTCATTTTTCTCTTATTGGAATGTCTTCAATATTGATTTCCTTATTATGTACATGTGTATCTACTTAACATCATTAGTATGTCTTGCCTTGCTGAGCCAACTTGTTACGCGTTTGATATGGTTTATGTTACCTTAAAAACTTTCTTCTATTATCTCTTGACTGATTCTTATTGGAGACCAGTAATAAGAAGGGTCAGTTGGAGGCCCTGTTTGAGCCGTTACTCATTTTCTTTTGGGAGTTGTAGACCCAGAGGAGACTTTTAGATTTTTTTGTGGACAATCCCATGGTTTCATATAGGGTTAAGGAGTCTTGGAATCGGATTCCCCATCGTAAGGAAGGCTGATTGGATAGACTGTCTAGCAAAGGCTATGTATTTTACTGAAGCAGTCTTATTTGTCATTTAACATGGTAACACACCATATTGGTGGGCTTCAGCAACGTTCCATAAATAAGATCATCTTGATTTTTCGTTTGCTAAAATTTTCATCAATTGCTTGATGAAAACATGCTTCAGTTCCCCTTTCAGATGGTGACGTTTGTTGTTAGCTTAAGGTTATTTGATTCATTGGTCCCAAAAGAAGAAAAGAAATAGAGAATGAGATAGAATTTTAGGAAACCTGAAACATTTATCTAATATCGTTCTATAGGAGCTGAGGACTGCAATACGCACATGATGAGCTTTTGGAAATATTTCTGTTATTGACCTATAATTATTGGTGATACTATAGGATGATATGTTGTGGTAAGCAATACGATATGTGTTCATATATGCCTTGTTTAAATGGAGATGTAACATCCTTGCCCTGATAATGCCATGCAGAGTTTCCTTTTGCTTTTCTTTTCTCCTTTTATTGATCTATCTTGCCCCTTTTCCATGAATTTGCTCCTATTTGGTAAAGGTTGTCATTGTGCATAGATCTCTACATATACTCTATGGCCTTCTGAAGCGATTCTTGAGGTGGGAAAGGAAATCTGAAATGAGGTATCTCACCATGACTTGAATGTCTTTGTTTTAGCCGTATCCATTACACTGCATGGTAGGAAGGAAATAATTGCATATTGTTGACTAGCATTTGCTACTTCATTTAAGATTTTCCACTGCTATTAGAACAAAAATCACATAAAGTTTGATGGTTGGGGATGGTTAGTGAGATTACTGGTGGGTGACTACCCTTTTCGTTTTGTGAGAAAAATATGTAGAAGACAAGTTTGTAGATGTTGTATGTTGTGAAACATAGTGATGGATATCACATGTCAAGATTCCTAACCAAATTGTATTTACTTATGTAATTTGGAGAATTTGATAATCTACTTTCTCAAAAATAGTCAATTGACTTATTTAGAACAAATGAAACAGTGTATGTCCAGAGAAGAAAACTATAGGACTTATTACTCCAAGTTTAGATTTGATAAGTATGAGCCTCGGATGCTTTGTGATACAATTTGGAAATTTGCAGCCATTTTAGTTTTCCTTCTCACTATACCCACACCATTTGCAAGGTGAAAAGTTACAAAATGGTTATTTATACTGCTTGGTACACATGGTTGTTGGCTATAGCTAATTACATTTGCAAAATATGTGTAAATGTTGACACAAATGAATTAGACAATGATGTTTCACCTAATATTGCTTGGGCTTGACAGGGAGGAAGGTCGGTTCTTTCATGATACCTGGTGTGCAACTTTTTTAGGTAGATTTTTTGCTTTATCTTGGTTCAGGTCTTGTTTCAATTGGTGAATTTAAAGTATTACATTTGATTTGTGTCAAATGTAATTCATATTTAGCCACTCGTAGCTCTAGTGTTTGAGCAATTGGATAACCTTTTCTATTTGCCCATTGGGAAGGGTGTTGCAATTTCAGGTACTTTTTTTGTTATTGACTCTATGTTTTGGTTGATGCTAAAGTTTTACTTCCAATATATAGGCCAAGATGCTCAAGAACGAAGATTTTTTTTGAATGTAGTTTCTCTTAACATTTTCCTACTCTTTTGGCACTTAGGTCCTGGATTTTAAGAGATCAAATTCTTAGTCAGAAATTTCACATATTTTGATAATAATATGAGTGAAAATGGGCAAAATTGCCTGAAAACATCTTATTATAATTGCTAGACAAAATTTCCAGAAATTTCCTCCAAATTAGTGTCCAATTTGGAAATCCATTTGACTTCTTTGGTGAACGTCATGATGGGACACAATCATTGTAAGTGTAAGAAGTCAAGGACTTCTTGAACGACGGTGTTTTTGGAGAAAATTGTTCCACTACTTAATGTCAGATCTGTCTTATTGTACCATCTGGGGCATAGAAGCTACAAATAGAGAGGAGTATAGCACCTGCACCATTGACGGCAGATTGTAGCTGCTGGTGTAGGTGATATCGATAGCTTTTGGCTTTTGGCTAGAGTGTTTAAAAGAGTTTTGGAGAAAATCTTGCAAAAAACTGAGGACAAAATAGAAAAAAAATCTTGCAAAAAACTGAGGACAAATAGAATGGATCAAGGCATTGAAACAGCTTGAGGACACTGTCTTTCCTTTTCTTTTTCTTCTTCTTTTTCCTTATGTGGGTGGGGTATTGAGATATTTCCAGTTCTTTAGAGCTGTTTGTTTTACTATGTTGTTTTCCAATTTCTCTTTTATATGTCCGTGTGCTCACATGCTTTTATCCGGTCTTTTCAGTGGGCTCTACTTAAGGACGTTGTCATTATTGAGCTCTGGAAACAACGTTGTGGATTATTATGGATTTGCTAGTGGCCTCTTTGGTGTGAGCATAAACTAAACACTTAATACAGTCTATACTCCAGTTGGGATTAGATCACCTCATGTGGAAATCCCTTGCAAGTGGGAAACCTGGAATAGTGATTTTGCTACCTCAGTTTCTTAGTACACTGGGTTTCTCAAGTTGAAGTTCTGCATCAAATTGTCATGAGGAATATTGAAGAATGTTGAAATTTGAAGCAGTCTCTGTCCTGAATGTGATTTTTACCAGGTCCGATGCTTATCTGGAGAGGGAAAGGTAAGTTTTTTTGAGTATTATGTCGAACTTTGTACTATAACATGTGACTTTCTTCCTCTGTTGGTTGTAGTTTTGCTGCGACCCGTTTAGGCAGACAATACCATATGGAAGTCTTCCACAATTGCTTGTGAAGGAAGCTGGCTTGCGAGTGCAAAAGCTTTCAGTGCATCTTCTGTATCCGGTGAGTTTGCGTATTTTGCTTTTCCTTAAAATTAAAAAGATTATGTGGACTTGCTGCTTCTGTCTTTTTTAGTGTCACTGTTCTGAAATTATTAGGATAAGTCACTTTTCTTAATTATTTCTAGCCTCAAACCACTCTCATTGTGGCTTCATGTCTTTTAGAATATCTACTTTTGCATCTGTGATACCCATATTCCAACTTTGTACTTGAAATGAATGTCAATGTGACCTTTTTTGGTTTGGTTGAACCTGGGAGTAAGCTTTATTGTTGTTGGTCCATGCCCGTACACATTGTATCTGGTAAGAGTTGAACTCAAATAGCTATGATTTATATGCTGTCTGCTTCTTTGCTTCCCTGTTTCTGCTCTGGAACGTGTACTGCCTTACACGATAGCTTTGGTTCTTTGTTTGATTTAGGTCCAAAATTGTTGGTGGTGCTCTGCTCTGCTTCTAATGAGGTGGGCGCTGTTGCTGTTGACGATGATGCAAGACCTTGGAAATTCATCAAGGTTCTTCATAGCTTGGCAGATTGTGTAACATGCTGTGGGAATGGTGTTTAAGTCATTGTGCAATTAAATTTATTTATTTATTTATTCTTTTTTTATTTAGTTATTTTAAAAGTTAGGTAAAAAGGGTCGGGGGTAGGGGATGTTGAACCCAAGACCTTGGTCGTGGGTGTTTAGTAACCTACCACTGAGCTATTAGTTTGTTGACATTATTAAATTTCTTGTTGCTTTAATGATGTTTAAAATTTTCGTATTTTCACATGGAAATGGTTGTTCTTAGCCCCTACTTGTATATTCATTGGTCAAAAAGAGTTTGATATACCCATTTATCCAATCCCACATAGAAATTGATACCCACCTTTTTCTTCATTTATTTTTTTCTCAAGTACAGAGAACAAAATTCAGAGAGAAATGAAAACAGCACAAATTCTAAAATGGAGTGACTGAAAGGTCCTCTTCCTGTAGTCTCCCAAATAGTCACATATTAAAATCACTGCACTAGCACTTTACTTTCCACCGCCAATCATGGAGATACAGCCAACACCAGCATTGGTGGGTCATCATCATTGGAGCCTCCCTTGCAGGAACATAGGAAGAAGCAGCTCATGCTTTGGTAATTGTTGAATTTTGTTGATTTTGTTATTTGTTTGTTTGATTTGATGTGAAGGTATTAATTGTGGAGAGTTAATTAGAAGCAACTGGTGTTAGATGAGAGCTTCACAAGTCTACACCTTGAAGGAACAAGAAATAACTTGAAACTCATAAATGATAAAGAAAGGAGGCATTTGGTGGCAACGCTTTTGGGCACTTGCATCTAAGTTGTTATGGTGAGCTTGGAAGTTACCTTCTGACCTTCTGTATTTTCTAAATATATTCCTTTTGTTTAAGGCCCTTTATGCATAGCTTAGTTTCATCACTTATTTGAATATAATGCTGAATACATTACAACCACACAATGTAACAACCTTTTATCAATTTTGTTGTTTTTTGAGCAGGTGAGGCAACTACTTATTGTTAGTGGCCTTTTCTTGTGTTAAGCTCTCGTGCTTGGAACTGCCTCCTTAGCGACAAAATTGAAAGAATCATATGCATCTTCCATTTTCACTTCAGTTCCACTTCCACTCATTTGGTATAACTTCCCACTTATCCAAGCCCTCTGTAGAAATTGACATGTGGATCTTTACCATCCTTTTCTTTTTTACACTCTATTATTGAATTTCAGGTGTAGAAGTGGTAGAATCATCTGAAGCTAAGGAGTGGAGCTCACCTTATTTGAGTTTCTAAATGGATTCAGGGAACCTCCTCTCCACCACTTCCTACAGTTTCAAGGATTCCTCCTTGATAATCACAACTCCGGCAGTGATGATCCTCCAAACCCACAGTGTCACTTGATTCCCCTTCAGCTCATCACAACTCAACAACAAATCGTCTGTGTTCAACAGGTAGAAGCAGTTTCACGCATTGGGTAAAGTGCTGATTTTGTTTGTCACTTTGATTTGATTGATGCTGTCGACTGTGGAGAGTTAACTGGTGGAGGGGCTGGTTCAAATGGTATTGTCTTTTGAACTTTGAACTTCATGTCACTAGCAGCTTTATGTGTAGTCCAAAAAAGTCGGGGAAAGAAGATGTGGCGGGCAAAGCTTTTTGGTGGCTCTTGGATCAGGTTAAGGCATTGAAAATGGAGCTTGAATATTTATTGAACATATCTGTCTTGTAAGCTACTTTTTATTAAAGAAATATGTCCCGTTATTTTTTTTTAATTTTTTATGTTTCTGTAGCCTGCTTAGTTACATTACTTAATTAAGTTCTTGTCTAGAGCATTGTATCCACAATTGAAACATGCTTGTTTATTGATATCTCTCCTTTTTCCAGCACGTGAGGGAACTACTATTTGTCCAGGTCTTGTCCATGCTTGTAGATCCTTCGCATCCGCTGAGATAAATGGGATTGGCTTCTAATCCCCTTCCTTTCTTTTATAGAAATCGTATGGACTTATTTTACTGATTTGATGAAACAATTTTTTGAGTCTATTGAATTAGAATTTGCTAACTACTGTAACTTGTATTCTATGGCTGTTGAATTACTTTACCTTTTTAGTTTCTTGACCCTTAAGGTTTGATATATGCTCTTATCCTATTTAGCCAGTATTGTTACTGTAAAATATAAGTTAACTAAAGGTTTTCATTTTGGACATTTAGTTTGTTATATATCAAAACTTTTTGTGGCTTGATGTTGGGATTCATAAAGTGGAAGGTTAGGTTACTCATTTGCAGCCAACTTCCTTCAAATTTATTAGTTCATGTACTAGCATACAAATGGGATGTGTGTTTTTCAATGCAGAAAGTAGTAGTTGAGATCTTGAAGAAACAAGAAAAGAGGATTCAAAGAAAAAGGAAAAGGGAAGGAAAAGACAAAGTCTTCATCCACCACGCACTTTGAACATGTTGGCAGGCCCCTGTTCCGGACTGGAAGTACGGGCCGAGGTACCCAGGCGACCAAGGATGCGGCTCGTCTGTTCTCTGGTGTTTTTCCCTGTAATGGGCCATCCACTTGGGTGGTGCCTTGTTTTGTAACCTACTATGTATATATATTATGTATTTACTTTCTTATGTCTTTCCGCTGCGATGTAACCGAATCGACCCTTTTGTATAAAACCCAACCTAGTTGGTCACATGGAGTCTTGTCTAGTTGCTTGTAGCTGTTTGCTTAGCTTGCTTGTAACTTGGATGATTCTCTGGTTCAATAAAGATGTATATTCAGACTTGTGTTTGTGTGCACTCTTTGTTTCTGACCAACCTCTCTACGAAACTTATCTCGGGACTAACCAATTCGTCCCATTACGGCTTTCAGGTAGTTTGCTGAACGAGTAAAGGCTGACCCAGTTCTCTGCTGAGACCTAGGTGCCGCACGGATCCGCTAAGTCCGTGAAATTTTGGTATCAAGGAGCCAGGTTCGCCCAGGACGGACCGAAGCATGGCGTCTGCAGACGTAACTAATGGACAACCTCCGAAGAAGAAATCAAAACGCACGGCTCCCTCAAGCAGCACGGAGAGCCCTTTGGAGGGTAAACTAAAGAGCTTGGAAAAAGAAGTAGAATCATCAAGAGCCGATATGGTGGAGCTAAGAAGCCAAATCACAGAGTTGACATCAAAATGTTCTACGTTGACACACTTTGAGACTAGGCTTGGCCGAAACGAAGATTTCATCAGTCGGATCGAACAACAGATGATCGGAGTTCGTGAAGCAGTAACACAGCTGCGGTCGAGACCCAACAATACTGCCGGGTCATCCCATGACGCCCCAAAGCCGGTACACTATAACGGCAATCGGGATGCCACGGAGATTGAGAATTTCATTTGGCACCTAGAACATTACTTCGGGATGACTTACATCCGAGAGGAATCGTTCAAGGTGCAGACTGCAGTTTGTTATCTCATAGGCAACGCAAATGCGTGGTGGTGACGGCGATGCACGGAAGCAACAAACGGTGGTGAAGCGATCAACACATTTGACGCTTTCAAGTCGGCTCTAAAGAAACAATTCATGCCTCTAAATGTAAATGAGAGGGCATACGACACCCTTCGCTTCCTGAACCATACCTCCACCCTAGAGGCATATGTGAAGGCCTTCACGGAGGCAACTGTGTACTTACCGAATATGGAAGAGGAAGGACTGCTATACTTCTTCAAGATTGGACTTCAGAAATGGGCCAAGGACGAAGTGGAAAAGAGAGATGTGCGCTCATTAAGTCAGGCCATCTCGATCGTGGAGTCCCTACGGGATCGCAGGCCCACAGACTTTAGAGACAGGATACAGCCAACTCGGGGAGAGAACCCTGGAAGTGGGGCCAACAGAACCCCGGTGAATCAAAACAGGGGATACAGGGCTCCGCCGAGTCAGAACGGGGGAAATGGGAACAGATATGCACCTGGTCAAGGTAGACTCAATGGACCGTGCTTTATCTGTAATGGGAACCACACGATGCGTTTCTGCCCCCAGAATCGAAACAGGGCTTTGAATGCCGTTGTACAAACAGAGGCCACACGTGCAGACCCGGCAGGAGAAGCTCTAAACCCAGAGGAGCTTCCGCTTGAAGAAGAACAGACGATGGCTCTTCAAGTCTTCAACACAATGAAAAACGAGACTTCAACATCCACTGCACGCTCACTGATGTACATCGAGTGTGCGGTCAATGAGAAACTTACCAAGGCCTTGGTGGACTCAGCAGTGACGAATAACTTCGTCACACCATCAGAGGCAAAGAGACTTGGCATGAAGGTAAGGAAGGATGTTGGTGCGCTAAAGACTGTAAACAATGCACCGTGGCCGGTTATAGGAGTAGCTGAGGATGTGATGGTTCATGTCGGCAAATGGAGAGGAAAATTGAATTTTACGGTGGTCACGATGGATGATTATAAGTTTGTCCTCGGACTAGATTTTCTCCGAGTGTCAGGCGCATCTATCTTTGCCGCACACAACTGTCTGTGCATCCTTGCAGGAGACATGTCTTCGATGATCAAGACCCAAGATGCAGTGCAAACACAGCAGAGCCTTTCCGCGATGCAGTTTAAGAAGAGCATACGGAAGGGTGGACAAACTTACTTGGCTGTGCTGAAGGAGTCGGGGGATGTGAGTGATGAGAATCTCCCGAGAAGAATAACCGAACTGTTAGCAGAGAACGGGGATGTGATGCCCCCAGAGTTACCAAAACAACTACCTCCCAGAAGAGAGGTAGATCACATGATTGAACTGGAGCCCGGGGTGAAGGCGCCAGCAAAAGCTCCATACAGGATGGCGCCACCTGAGCTGGAGGAGCTCAGAAAACAGTTGAAGTCTTTGCTCGACGCGGGGTACATCCGACCAGCGAAGGCCCCTTATGGCGCACCGGTTTTATTCCAGGCCAAAAAGGATGGGTCCTTACGACTCTGCATCGACTACCGGGCACTGAACAAGGTGACCGTGAAGAATAAGTATCCAATCCCCTTGATTGGAGACCTATTTGATCGGCTGGGACACGCCCGGTACTTTACCAAGGTGGACCTGCGTTCGGGCTATCATCAAGTTCGAATTGCCGCTGGAGACGAGCCAAAGACTACCTACGTAACTAGGTACGGCTCCTATGAGTGGCTTGTCATGCCATTCGGGCTAACCAATGCTCCGGCGACTTTCTGCACCCTTATGAATAATTTACTTCACCCATACTTGGATAAATTCATGGTCGTTTACTTAGATGACATTGTTGTCTACAGCAATTCACTGGAAGAGCACATGGAACACCTGAAGGTCTTATTCAAGGTGTTACGTGAGAATCAACTGTATCTTAAAAGGGAGAAATGTTCGTTTGCTCAAGAAGAAGTTCACTTCTTGGGCCACGTGATTAGCCAGGGCACTCTGCGGATGGACTCTGCTAAGGTAAGAGCCATCCAAGATTGGGAAGCCCCTTCTAAAGTTACAGAGTTGAGATCCTTCCTTGGTCTAATCAACTACTATCGGCGCTTTATTGCAGGATTCTCCGCGAGGGCAACCCCTTTGACAGATCTACTGAAGAAATCCAATCCGTGGGATTGGACGGAGGTGTGCCAGCAGGCCTTCGAAAACTTAAAGACTGCGGTAACTAAGGAACCAGTGTTAGCTCTACCAGACTTCTCAAAGCCATTTGAGGTACACTCTGATGCTTCTGATTATGCCATTGGAGGGGTACTTATGCAAGGCCGACATCCTATCGCCTTTGAGAGTCGAAAGCTGAATGAAGCGGAGTGCAAGTACACGGTTCAGGAGAAAGAGATGACGGCAGTTGTTCACTGCCTCAGGACATGGCGCCACTACCTACTGGGTTCTCAGTTTGTAATCTAGATGGATAACGTGGCCACAAGCTTCTTCCAGACTCAGAAGAAGTTGTCACCTAAACAAGCCAGATGGCAGGATTTTCTGGCTGAATTCAACTACACCATGGTCTACAAGCCGGGAAAGGTCAATGTGGTGGCTGATGCTCTTAGCCGGAAGATGGAACTAGCGGCTTTGAGCAAAGTGGAGAGCGATGTGATGCCGCTGATAAAGGAAGGGATGAGCCACGATCCAGTGGCTAAACAACTAGTACAGCTAGTAGAGGAAAGGAAGACTAAGCAATTCTGGATGGAAGACGGATTGCTCTACACAAAAGGACGACGCCTGTATGTGCCGAGGTGGCAAGACCTTCGTCGAAGACTTATCGGCGAGCACCATGACACGCTATGGGCGGGACATCCTGGACAAAGGAGGACGAGGGCTCTTCTAGAAGCCTCGTATTATTGGCCAGACATGCGAGATCAAGTTGAGTTGTTTGTGAAGACTTGCCTCGTTTGTCAGCAGGACAAGCCGGAGAAGAAGGCTCCCGCGGGACTACTGGAGCCGTTGCCAATACCGACTCGACCATGGGAGAGCATTTCAATGGACTTCATCACTTGCTTGCCCAAGTCAGAGGGGTGTTGCTCGATTTTTATGGTGGTAGATCGTCTATCTAAGTATGGGACGTTTATACCAGCTCCTATGGAGTGCTCCGCAGAAGTCGCAGCTCGCCTTTTCTTCAAGCATGTGGTGAAATACTGGGGGCTGCCCCGGAACATCGTGAGCGACCGTGATCCTCGATTCACTAGTCGGCTTTGGAAGGAACTGTTTGGCCTCTTGGGCTCAGAACTTAGGTTCTCTACGGCTTTTCATCCTCAAACTGATGGACAGACAGAGAGGGTCAACAGCTTAGTGGAATTATATTTGAGGCACTTTGTTGGGGAGAATCAAAGGAATTGGGTGAAGTTCTTGGATGTAGCCCAGTTCTCTTACAACCTACAGACGAGCGAGTCGACCAACAAGAGCCCCTTTGAATTAGTGACGGGACAACAGCCGCTGACCCCGCCAACTATAGAGGCCAAAGCTTCTAAACAGTGCTACAGCGCCTATGAGATTGCGAGATCCTGGAGTAGGAACTCAGACTTGGCGAAGTCGTACATAAACAAGGCGGCTAAGAGAATGAAGAAATGGGCCGACGTGAAGCGGAGGCCAGCAGCTTATAACATTGGGGATCAAGTTCTAGTGAAGTTCCTCCCTTTTCAGTACAAGGCTTACCGACCCCTTCACGAGGGCTTGGTGAGGAAGTATGCTGGACCGTTTGAAGTTAGGGCGAAGGTTGGGAAGGTGGCTTATCGGCTACTCCTCCCAGCCACACTCAGAATCTACCCGGTCTTTCATGTCAGCATGTTGAAGCCATTCCACGCTGACAAGGTGGAACCACAGAGAAACGAATCTAAACGGGCTCCTCCCGCTATGCTGGCATCCTTTGATGGAGAGGTGGAAAAGATTGTAGGGGACCGCATCTTCTGCAAGAGGCGATCCATCCCAAAGAGGCAATTCCGCGTCAAGTGGAAGGGCCGACCTGACACAACAATATCTTGGCAGAACGAGGAGGACCTATGGCAGTTCAGAAACCTAATTGACGAATACCTAGATGCGGTAGGAGCGCCGCCAACTGAAGATTGAAGATTTGCGGTGAAGATGAAGACCGGCCGGAAGTACGAGTCGGGAGTCGTTGGGGTCAGGCGAGCCAAGGATAATGCTCGATGAACCTCACCCTCGTGGCCTACACCGCGATGAGGGCGTCGCTGTTTTTAGGTGGGGGAGATTGTTCCGGACTGGAAGTACAGGCCGAGGTACCCAGGCGACCAAGGATGCGGCTCGTCTGTTCTCTGGTGTTTTTCCCTGTAATGGGCCATCCACTTGGGTGGTGCCTTGTTTTGTAACCTACTATGTATATATATTATGTATTTACTTTCTTATGTCTTTCCGCTGCGATGTAACCGAATCGACCCTTTTGTATAGAACCCAACCTAGTTGGTCACATGGAGTCTTGTCTAGTTGCTTGTAGCTGTTTGCTTAGCTTGCTTGTAACTTGGATGATTCTCTGGTTCAATAAAGATGTATATTTAGACTTGTGTTTGTGTGCACTCTTTGTTTCTGACCAACCTCTCTACGAAACTTATCTCGGGACTAACCAATTCGTCCCATTACGGCTTTCAGGTAGTTTGCTGAACGAGTAAAGGCTGACCCAGTTCTCTGCTGAGACCTAGGTGCCGCACGGATCCGCTAAGTCCGTGACACCCCGCCTTATACCCTTGCCCACCAAATTGCTCACATCCCAAAGATTTACTTCTGATGTATTTTGATTGATTCAGGTATGGTACTCACCATTTTGTCTTAATCTACCATAAAAATTGAAATACCTATTTTCTTCACCTTTATTCTTTTTCTTTTTCATTTTTGGCATCTCTTAAGTTGTTAAATTTCACATGTAGAAGAAACAAAGCAGTTAAAGCACCCTAATGCAGCACTAAATTTCAGTTGTTAAAGCACTAAATGAACACGGAACTGAGCAGCATGTCGGAAATGGTCTAAGAGTACACCAATCCCTGAGTTTTGCTTATGCTTCGAGCCACCCTAATGCAGTCAAAATTCGAATAAACATGTATCTTCCAATCACTTCGGTGTATTACACTGTTTATTGTACTTTGAGAAATTTAAGTACCCAACTTAACCTTAATGTTGTCTTTTTTCTCTTCTTGTATTTCTTTGTTGTTGGATTTCAGATCTAGAAAAAATAGGGGAAGTGATTCAAAAGGAAGAGGCAGAAATTATTGATGGATTTAGGAAAACCTCTTTCCCACCATAGCCTCCGAGTATGATGGCAGGCCCCAGTTCAATTCTTACGCCATCCCCACCACAACCGATAGGTCCAACAATTCCTTATTGATAATCAACCCCAACTCCTGTGGCGGTAATGCTATGATGATTCCTTAACCTTTCTGGTGCACCCTGTTCCTTGACGACTTCGCCACCGACAACATTTTAGTCATAATTCCAATAGTAGTTTGTGTTTGATTTGATCTGATGGTGTTGATTGTGGAGAATTAATTGGATCTTTTCCAACTCGAACGAGCTTTGCCTTGGTCCTCGGAATGGATCACGAGATTAAGGTCATTAGAGAGATTAAATACCATTAAAGGAGATAAGGGATTTAAGAAGGGAAAGGAGGTCCCATCCGTGGGTGCCGGCGTTCCTTTAGCTGTGAAAATGTTGGAACATTGGTATATTTCACACATTCGGTAACAGGATGGGTGGCTTTTTAGACTTAATGAGCTCCGAAAATTATCTCAAAATAATATAACCTAGTCTTACCCATCCTAAAGTGTTATAATAAAGTTTATTTTTACTGGAACCATTGTTTTACTTCTAATAGTTTATTTTTTAAGAATTATAAGATTGATAAATCAACATTAATTAATTCTTTGGATGGCATAAGAGTTCATGGAGTCATTAAACAATTAAGCTTTAGAAGATTGCCATGAGTATTTTATGGATCTACTTTGGAGGTTTTTTTTTAAAATAAATTATTTTTAAAATTCAGATAGGTAATAGGTGAGTTCATATACATTCTTGCTATATGAGTGACAAGATCATTGTTTCCTAAAGTTGAAAACAAGACTGGAAATGTTAATAATAAGATTTTTTATATAACAATCAAAGATGACATAAATTTTTTATTAAATAGCAAAAGCAAATATGATACAAACATTTCTTAATCCTAATTTCTCTAACTTTGAGAATAAGGCTAATTGTAAAGCAAACTTTTTTTTCTCAAATTTTATGTGTTGGATATAAAGGAAGGAAAGCCTAAGTGTTTTTTATACTATATCTATAAGTTGAAGCATATAAGATATCTTGATTTATGTAAAAAATACAAAATTATTTTGTTACCCAATTCTTTATCAAAATTACAAAATTTATGAAAATTGAAACTCTCTAAAGGTTGTGACTTAAAAAATTGTCTAAGACATTCAAAATTAGTCAGCCTCATGCATCTTGAGATTGATGGTTGTTAGGGGTTGAGGTGTATGATGTAGGTTAGAGCAACTAGCTAATCTAAAGCCATTGCCTATGATTGTGGTTGAATTCTCTTTTTAGGCAAACGGTAACTTAAATAAATTAAGTGTACTACAAATTAAAAACGAAAGTTATGGATTGCAAATCTTTATTGTGCAAGAGGTGTTACATGACAATATAAGGCTATTAATTTAATGGCAAAGGAAGTCTTAATTCTTTGGATTTAAAATGGACCAATGAGGGTAAAAATAGTGATTTTGATGACAACGTGTCAACGGAAGTCTTCCAACTGCATCCAAAATTTAAACTTAACTTAGATGGCTAAGGGGCTTTAAAGCGTCGAAGATGACTTTTGTCATTCACAAATTTAGTCAATTAATCACGTTTCTTCATATTTACATCCATGAAAAATCATGTTTTTCTTATCAATATTTTTGGCTATTCTATACTATTGTTACTACTCTTGATGTTTCAGGAGTTGTTTTTTAGCAATCTCCATATTCCCAATTCATTGGGGATTTTTTACAAACAGTTGGGCTGCTGGGGCCTTCTTTCCCCTCATACTCCAGGAGTTGTTTTTTTGCAATCTCCCTATTCCCAATTCATTGGGGATTTTTTACAAACAGTTGGGCTGCTGGGGCCTTCTTTCCCCTCATACTCCCTCATACCGGCTAATGAGCTTTTCATAGTCAAGCCCCATGTCCCCAACGAGCTACACAGCCAAGTGCACCTACTAGGATTTGAACTTAGGATATGGGGTTTAGCTCCGATACCAAATAGAACCCAACCATTGAGCCAAAAGGCCTAAGTTTGTTGGCATGGCAGTCTCAATTACCTTTAGGACCATAACACAAACACCTAGCGACGTTCTGAGTCTCCACACAAACAAAGTTTTCTTGTTTTGTGGTTCTGCTTCTTCACGAATCGTTGGTCGGTGTTGGTTTTCTTCCCCGTCGGCGTTCGTTTTTTCTGCACCCAGTCTCGCCGATCGGCGATTCCTTGGTTAGTCGGAGCTTTCTGTGGTCCGTTGGCGCCTATTTGTTCGGTCGCCGTTTTCTGGGCCGCCCTGTGCCACCGGTCCGTTCTGTTATCCTGCACCGTCAAAGTTTGCTATTTGTTCCGTTGGTTAGTTCCATTGGTTGGAGTGCTTTGGACAGTCCGTTGGATGGAGTCTTTGTGGTCGGCCGGAACCTTCTAGCCAAAGGTCCACGTTCCTCCCTTCACATTTTGACACCTTGACTCATGAGTTCCTTTTCTAACAAGCTTCTTAGTTCACTCTGCAGGCCAACTCTTTTAGTCACGTGAGCTTGGGTTTCTTTTTCCTTGATGGGCTAGATTACATGATTTCATGGGTTTAGCACGGTCCAGCTCTATTACTTTGGCCTTTGTTAAACCTAAATAAACAAATAATATTCTTAAAATATTTGGTTCGTTAACAAATAAAGCATAGAGGTCATATCATAAATATTCATACAATTATTTTCATGACACCATATAATACAATATTCCTCCAAATATAATCTAGTGTAACTACAAGGAATATTTTTTTTAATAGATAGTCAATGATCATGAAAATATTATTTTCCTTAATAAGCACACATTTTGATGCTGCTAAATTTTCATATTACCCTTAATCAAGATTATTAGAAAAAAATATTAAGACTAATATTCCAACAAACATATCCAAAATACAATACTCTTGGTAAAGAACTGATATTTATTCAAGTTGACATATAGTTTCTCATCTTGCAAGGCTCAAAAGACTTGCTTTAAGTAATTCATATATTAATCTTTGAATTTGCTAAAGATTAGTACACAACAAATTTCTTCATAAATAGTTTAAATATGTGAGTTATGAGATGCATAAATGTGTTTGGAGCATTAGAGAGACAAAAGGACATTACCATCCATTCATAGAGTTCATTTTGTGTTCTGAAGGCAATCTTCCAATCATCTCTAGTACTCACCTAAATTTGATGATAGCCACTTCTTAGATCAATCTTGAAAAAGATAACAACATCATGAAGTTGCTTAAGTAAATCATCTAATCAGGGATATGGAAATCTATATTTGAAAGTAATTCGATTGATTGCCTTGCTATTAATACACATACATCATGATTCATCTTTCTTTGGAACCAACAAAATTAAGATAGCACAATGGCTTATGCTTTTACAAACCATCCTTTTGGATATGAGTTCATCCACTTGTCATTGTACCTCTTTTTGCTTTACAAGATTCATGCGATAAGTAGCTTTATTAGGAATAGAAGCTCTTGGAACAAGATCAATGCAATGCTAAATATCTTTAGTTGGGGGAAGTTTGAGAGGAGTTTCATCTAAATCAACATCTTCAAACTCCTTAATGAGTGGTTGCAACGGAGGATGTGGTTCAAGTTAAGGTTCAACATTTGATTCCATGAGTACAAGAGCATAAACCATTTTGCCTTCCTGAATTGCTTACTTCATTTGAGTTCTTGAAAGTGCAAGTTTACCTTTTTTGCTTCATGATTTGTTTGCACTGCCTAGTTTAAGAGGAGCTAGCACAATATAGTTTCCATCCTTGTGAAATAAATGTGTTTTTATACCCATCATGAAAGGCTTTTCAATTATATTGCCAAGACCTTTTTAGAGGTAAGTGACATGTATCCATTGGCACCACATCACACCAAACATTGTCTCTACAATTTTTTTCCAATTGAAAAGGAAATTAGTAAATGCTTATCAACCCTTACCTCATTTCCTTGGTGAAACCAATGGCTATGAATGATTTTCTGTCTTTGGCTATAGTTTTTCTACCATTTTTGTGGCTATAGTATTTGTGCAACTTCCTTCATCAATGATGATATCACATAACTTATCTCGATGCCAATTATCTTCTTCAATTAAGGCTTTATCTGCATACATCAATTCTCCCTCACCTTGTTGGTTCCATCAAATTCTCCTAACACATATTCTTCCTTGTTGGTTTCATGGATTCCTTTTAAAAAGAAATGCGAAAAGGTGAAAGAAAGGGTATATTGACAAATTTCAACGTTCTTGGTTCACTATCTTAGGGCGTGGAAATTAATTAAAAGCTCTTGATCTAGTTCAATTTAAAAAGCTTGGTGAGAAAACACCAAAAAAAGTTGGAAGCCGAAAACGCCTAAAAAAACAGGGAACCAGACTCGAGGCCGACGCAGCTGGCAACTTCCTGTGGGTTTCTAGTTTATTCCATGGTCATTGATCGGTGTAATTTGGGTGCCTTGTTCAGTTGATGGAGGGCTTAGGTGACATGCCATATTAAATAATTATTCAATTGTTTTGTGTGTAACAAAATATATACTAAGATTAATAAAAATGTATTAATTATTACAATTTGAAACATCACGTTGTTCCGAGCTAATAGACCGTCGACTTGCAACATTTACCACAAAAGAGTATTTGTGTTTTATATTATTTATAGAAAATGATAAACAAATAAGAAAATGTGTAGTTCTTGTTTATTATTTTCATTTTCATTTAATTTTGTTAGGGGTGGGTGGGAGAATTTGTTTGGGGAGGAGGAGGTAGAGAGGGGCATCTTGAACCCCTAATCTCTTAGTTAGGAGTTTCTCCATGTTTTATTGCGCAATATAAAAAGTGTTACTTTGATGTTTAAAATCAATTTATAAATAGGTTCTGAAACATTTATTATAAAAATGAAAGACGTTAAAGTTTTTTTTTTTTAAAAAAAAAATTATGCAACACTATTTATATTGTTTACAACACATAGGTAAATTCCAAAAGGAAGTAAAGCTTCAAAGAGTAAAATAATATTTGTGCCATGGGTGTGTCACTCTTTCTACTACATATGATTTGGTGCGTCTAAAAAAAACCACAAACAAGTGGTCGTTTCCGCATTGGCCTAAAGAACAATAAGTAAAAAGCCCAAAAAAAAAAAAAAAAAGGACTTATGACTCTCCGTCACCACTTAAAAGCTCTTATAGTGAGAGTTATAAATTATCATGATATGATTTTATATGATGCTTATTAGATATTATAGTTATCTTTTTTTTACATGCACCAACTTTTGTTGTTAAGAATTAACTTATTAAATAAAAATTTTATTTCACAATACTATCTTCTAGTTCCAAATCAAAGAATTGGTTTTCGAGAAGTTGAGTGTGATAAATATAATTTTTTTTATGATTATTATGCCAATATAAATTAGTGATTATTTACTATTTAAATATGCAGATTTATTATATTTAAGGGGTTTCAAAAAGAATATGCAAGTGTAGGCTGAAAAAGTCCAGCCCAAGCACAATATAGCCTAGGACAAGCCCGGTGCTAACCCGCACAAAGGCCTGGCATGACTCAGCCGAAACACAATGCAACCTAGGCAATCTAGGTGGGATGCAAGCTGACTTGGCTTTCCGCACGACTCATGCGAAGTGGCTCTACGACCCGACAAACCGGCCCTTAACGGAGGAAGACCGCTTGGTTCCATCTAAGTTGGGAGGTTGTCGGGTAGTAGCAGAATGATGATAATCTAGGAATGAAAGAAACCACCTTTCTCCTATAGTCTTCCTCTTCTCGGATTACTCCAGAATCACCTGAAATTTCACAATAACAGTACACAATCACAGCACACAGGATACAAAATCATGATTGAAAGGAACCTCCATTGTTGAACCACTTCATAGAATTTTCACAGCAACTACACCACAACGTTACAACTACCTCTACCACTACGTTAGACAACAATCTACCATAAAATTACTCCACTACTTGCACTACAAAACACTAAAGTCATGCCACCAATGTCAACTACCAAAAGCTAGGGTTTCTTTTCTCTCTTGATGATCTCCTCCAATTCATGCTCCCCCTTCTTTTCTTCTTCTTCATGGGCCTCTTTGCGTCTTGGGATCTCCTAGGCCATGGGCTAAGTCAATCAAGCCCGTGGGTCATGACAATCCCCACCGCTTCTCCAAATCCTTGTCCTCAAGGATTAATTTGGAACGTAGGAAACTGGACACCAATGTAGTTAACGTCCTCCTAAGTGGGTGCATAGTCCGGGTGCTCTGACCACTATATGAGTAAATCTACCCCAGGTCCATCCTTGCATCTCACCAATCACCGCTCCAACACTATAATGGGCTTTACCAATAATTGCCCCTTGCCATCAAGCATGGGGACTCCAAGAATTAACTTACAGTGCTATCCAATTGCTTTTTTCAATTGGGAAACATGGAAAATCAAATGAATAGATGTGTCTGGTGGTAAGGAAAGCTTGTAAGCTACCTTGCCAATGTATTGTAGCACCATGAATGGCCTATAGAAATGCGGTCTTAACTTGTTATTTGGCTATTTGGACAAGGACAACTATCGATAGGGTTGCATTCATAAGTAGATGAAATCTCCCACCCCAAACTACTGCTCGGATCATCTCTTGTTAGTGTAGAACTCCATGTGGGCGTGGCTATCCTGAAGGTGTAACTTAATCAATTGTACCCGCTGGGCATGTTCTTGGAGGAATGCATTCACCTTTGGTTCTGTGGTCATCTTAAAATTATGGTAGGGGGCTGATGTGGCTAGTATCCATGAAGGGCTTTAAAAGAAGTCATCTTGATTGCTGAATGGTAGTTAGTATTATACCACCACTCCGCTAATGACAACCATGAATGCCACTTCCCAAGCCTCTCACCATTTGAGCATTGAGAAATGGTAGGTAACTACATTTAGAAAGAAATTAAGCTTCTGATTGCAACCAAGAGAGGGAAAAGCAGGTACATTGTTTTCTTTCATTTGTTTAGCTTAATTGAGAGATTGAATCCATTAAGTTTCCCATCCCAACAACTACATGATAGAAAAAGTGAAAAAGAAAAAATAATTTTCCTTCTAACATCTTAAGAAATGGGATTACTAGACTTAATTATATAATTTTTTTGTTATCCTTCACTAATATTATTGTGTCGGTAATATGAAGTAGTTATATGGTTCTAGAATATATAATATACAAAGGTTTTCTATGAAGTGTTATGTATATGTTCTTGGGGACTTAGTCTTAGAGAGTTTAAGTAGTAAAAAGAACAACTTCTAATGTGGTCTTAGTCTTAGTGTTGAGAATTTTCAAATTTATGTGAGTATAACTCAGTTATTGCGTTAAATCACTAATGTTGAATAAAAGGAAAAGAAGATAACCTTATAGGAACTTTGGCCACTTAATGTAAGCTTGGAAGCTTTGGAAGTGTAGAAAACCTTTGGAATTGTTGGATTGTTCCGGGAGAGACTCCTACTCTAGTGACGAAGTTACCAAATGTATCCATATGGACTTGTAATATGGTATCAATACTTAGTATGCTAAACAGTTGCTTTGTGACTCTTCAACTATCTCAAGAGCCAGTATTTGTCCTCAATAGAAGAACGAAGACAAGTATGCCAATAAAGGAGCACGAGCTAGGTAAATTTCAAGGAAATGAACAAAATGGTCTTATAACGGAGCAACTATTACTTAACTAGACCCTCGATGGTGAGTCTTCTCTTATGTAAAGTGCAAATAGGGTCTAAGAATAAATGTCCAAGTTTCTTATAGGTCCCAGTCCCAATATGAATGAGTCTTGACTTTTAATATCATGATAAATGAACTTTGTTTAACTTTGTTTCACCTTAGATCAAAAACTCTCAGACAATACTTATTCATTACTAAACTAAGCACTTACTGACAAAGAGGAGACATGCAACAAATTTTTTATGAATGATTAGCCGACAGAATGTCCTTTAAGTTCTCTGATTTTTAGTGATTTGATCGAACCTTCCTGTTTTGCAACAGATGATCCTAAACGAAAGCTCATCATTTGTTTACTGATTATTCCTCGCTCAAAAAACAAAATAGTCTTTGTCACCTCTTTTTCTTAGTCTTAGTACCCGACCCTCTTATGCTGTCTCTAAGTTTTGCCCTCCGGAGGCTAAGAAGCTTGGCCTTTCATCTCCTGTGGAGAACAAAACTCAATGGTGTGTTTCTAAGAAGAGGCTTACCTAACTCAAAAGTTACGTTCTCAGGAAGTACTTGAGCCTACCCTTTCCAATACATGGCCAGCCGTTTCATCTTTCTCTAATCACTAAGGGGCACGCTTTCTAATAAAAGAATTCAAAAGAGGTCATTCTGTTGCTATCAACTTCTCTTGCCAGTTCTTCCCTCGTTTTAGCCCGATGAGAATATGAACATGTTTCAAGAATCATGACTATATGACCATAGGACCGGCCACCAGGAATACTTTCGAATCAAACTTCAAAGCTCTCAAAGCCAGGCAAGAGCAGTAAATACTGTAGTCTTATGGTGTGATGATTGGCTACTCATTGGTGACAAATGACTACAGAGCTGTCCATATAGAAAGTCATCATTGCACCCTTCATTACACGAGGTGTTAGCTGGTGGAAATTCTTAACCAGCAGAATCATTGTTGCATTAAGGCTGATGCTTGATCAAAACAATGGCCTGCTCTGGGTTGCTCTTCTTTTTCATTTTCATGGTCGTGCATATTCCTCTAACCACTGCCCAGCAACCTTCCAGTGCACACTATTTTTGTAACTACATAACAAATTATACTTCTGGAAGCTTGTTTCCAGTAAATCTCAACACTTCCCTGTTCTCCTTACGCGCTAACGCCCACAGCAACAGGTTTTACCACACCAGCACTGGCCAGGGTCCTGAGAAGGCATGCAGTCTGTTTCTATGCAGAGGAGACATCTCCGCTGAGCTATGCGAGAGTTGCATTAAGGTCACCAGCGAACACGTAACACGTCTTTGTCCGAATCAGGAAGAAGCAGTCATATGGTACGATCTTTGCATGCTGCGGTACTCAAATCAATCTATATTCTCAGTTATGGAAGAATCTCCAGAAGTCACTACCTTTAACAAGAACAATGTTAGTACAGACCCAGATCAATTTAAAGCGACTTTGAGCGGTTTGATGAATGGCCTTGTTCTGAAAGCTAAGTCTTCTAGAGAATCGTTCGCCTTTGGAGAAGTGAATTATGCATTGTTTAGCCGGATATATGGTCTGGTGCAATGCACACCGGACATTTCTCCTGCTGATTGCAACTTTTGCTTAAATAGCTGTGTCTTTGAGGTGCTTGCTTTCTTTCGTGGAGAGCAAGGAAGAAGGATTCTCAAGCCAAGCTGCAACGTTAGGTTTGAGATATACCCTTTCTACGAGTCCGTCGCCGCTGCACCTGCTCCATCTCCTTCAGTAACTACCTCAGCAACTCTCTTAGCAACTCCCTCAGCTTCATTGTCACCGGCACCAGGCTTGACAAACTTCAGAGGTAATCTTATGACTTTGGAGAGTATCAGATGAAACCATAACTTGATCTCTTTCTTTTCATTCTTTGTGCTTGCCCCTACATGTAAATCAAACTTGCTCCTGTGCAGGTAAAAGGCGGCTCTCAGCAGAGGCAATTAGAGCCATATTTGCTCATCTTGTTGTGTTACTGGTGCTTTTATCCGGTTCATTCTTCTATTACCGAAGGAGGAAAGCGAGGAAGAAAAACAATGCTAGAACGAAGGAAATAGGTAGGAAACAAAGAGGAGATTTGGTTTCATTTTAATAATTCAAGTATCATTAATAATGATTGATTAAAAAATTTTGAACGATATCTTTTTTGCTCGTCCCTGAAAGTTTTGATTCCTTAGTTTCAATTGATCTCTATATTGTCATTTCAAAGTTTTCCGTTGGATGTAATATGTAGTTGGGGATGACATTACAACTTCACAATCGCTGGAGTTTTGCTTGAGTACAATTGAAGCTGCCACAAACAACTTTGCTGCCCAGAACAAGATCGGTGAGGGCGGATTCGGAGCCGTGTACAAGGTAAGAAGTAGTAATTGTTGTCAAAGCTTCAAAGGAGTTTCTTTAAAGGTTAGAAGGTCCTTGTTTTATTTAAGATTTATCTTAAAGATCTTATTTGCATAGGGTAGAATAGATTCAATTTGAACTTTGATATTATATTAGAAAATTCAAATATCTAACCTAAAAGTCTGCTTAAAGGTCAGAAAGTTCTAATTTTATTAAAGATTTACTTTAGAGATCTTATCTTGTAATGTGAGATCTTGTCCTGTACATAATTATGACTTTCCAAGTTTACTCTTAAGGATTGTATCCATTTAGAGCCACTGATGTTGAAGTCTGTAATTCATAAATATAAAGTACTGCAATAACTTCTGGCATGTTACGCAGGGCATAATTTCAAATGAAGAAGTAGCAGTAAAGCGGCTATCAAAAAGTTGCGGACAAGGTGTTAAAGAATTTAAAAATGAGGTTTTATCAATGGCCAAGCTTCAACATAGAAATCTTGTGAAATTGTTGGGATTTTGCTTGGAAGGGGAAGAGGCAATACTTATCTATGAATTTGTACGCAACAAAAGCTTGGACAACTTTTTATTTGGTTAGCTTCTCATCTTTTATGGCACTTAGAAATTGTAGGTGCATCTTCTTCGTCTTGTCTCCCAATGAATGCACTATTGTCTTGAAATTTAAACTCCTTTCAAATAACAAAAGCACATGTCGCTTTCATTTTTCTATGTCCAAATCTTTACTAAAGAGCTTTTGTTCCTTAAATTGGTTAAACAAAAACTGGTCAAGAAAAAATTGAGACAAATGAGATGTAGTTCATGTTTTGCTTGAACATGTTGAAAAAAAATAGTTCAGCTCTAGCAAATAAAGTTTTTTAAACAAGAAATACTACTTATCATTTAAAAACATTAAAACACTTATTATATAATTTAAACTTTGCAGTTTTTTTCATTAATAAATCTAGAAATAGTGTAGAAATATTCTAGTTTTTTTCCATAACAAAAAAATATATACATAAGAAGTGTAAGAATAAACTAATTTTCAAATACAATAACTAATGCACTATGAATTTCTTTCAAGATAAGGTTTGCATTTTGTTCTTTGCTTTGTCATATTTTTTACATGCATAATATCTTTGAAGTAAGTTTATTCATTCCCACATTTTTATTTGTTTTGGCACATTTATAGGTCCTACAAAACAAGGAAAACTAGATTGGTCAAGACGCTACAAGATCATAAAAGGAATTATTCGAGGACTATTGTATCTTCATGAAGATTCTCAACCAAGAGTAATACATCGTGATCTTAAGGCTAGCAATATATTGTTAGATAAAGATGTGAATGCAAAAATTTCAGATTTTGGTTTAGCAAAGATCTTCACAATGGATGAAGGTTTAGGATGCACGAGCAGAATCATTGGCACATAGTAAGTCTTGGATCCCAATTCCTATTTTACAACTTAAAGAGACCTATTAGGATTTTTGTTTCAAGAAATAATTTGCTAATAAGCTGTCCTTTAGACCCTCCAAACTTTTTTTCTTCAAAATTTCTATATGCATGATTTTAGATTTGTACTAAATAATTGTTCTAATTTTTCTATATTCTAGTGGTTACATGGCTCCGGAGTATGCTATGCATGGACAATTTTCTGTTAAATCTGATGTATTTAGTTTTGGCATCTTGCTATTGGAGATTATAAGTGGCAAAAAGAACAATCTTTCATGTCAATCTGGCCCTGCAGAGAACCTTCTGAGCTATGTAAGTACAACATGAAATTTGGTTGCTCATGCTAACTTCTTTTCCATTAAAAACAAAAAGAATAACTTACACGGTACATTTAATAATTGCAGGCTTGGAAACACTGGAAGGAGGGGATAACACTCGAATTAATGGACCCAACTTTATCAAATTGCTACTCAAGAGATGAAGCTCAGAGATGCATCCATATTGCGTTATTATGCGTTCAAGAAGATCCGGAAGACAGACCCACAATGGCACAAGTACTGCTCATGCTTAACAGTTTTGATGTTCCCCTACCGGTGCCGCGACCCCCCAAATTTTATTTGCCTAGTACACCGGGGTCAGCGGTGTCAACAGGTCCATCTGTAAGCAAGGTAACGCAATGGTCTGTTTTGACAGGATCTGCAAACTCCAGCTCCTCCGTCAGCGGCTTTGAGAAATCATGAAAAAGCTATAAACAATCACAAAACATATGAACAACTTATTTTATCCATATATTCTTCCAGCCTAATGGGCATTTCCATCAGCGAAAATGGCAAGAAAATCAGAAAAAAAAGGTTGATGAAGTAATAGTACATGGGACTTCAGCTTGTATCATATTAATTCTTCATATAAGAAATTTGTTTGCTTATTATGGTAACCCCTTTGTATACTAAATTGATTTTTCCAGTTAAGTCTATGAAGATTTCATCTATATTCCTAACACAGTTTGTATATTATAACTTTAATTCCAAATAAAAATTAATATGTAAAATTAGAATTATCTTCCATTTAGTAATATATAAGACCTGACGTTTTTAAAAAATATAAATAAAAAGAATGACCTACATTTATGAGAGGATACTATTCTGCATAGTGGGATGCTGCCCACCCATTCTTCTTTGTCTATAGAAAAAAAAGAGTAATTAGAATTTCATGTGGCTTGAAATAATCAATTCCTTGTGTACTATTGCTTTTAAGAGATATTAAAAAATTCATTATCCCTTGTGTAAATTAAAAGTTCATCATTTTTAAGAGTATGAGAAAATATTTTAATTTGAACAATTTCTTAAGTGCATGTTTTAGTAATGTGAGATAATTTACACGTCAACACATTTCTTCATCATGATGGATGAATATTGGCTATAGTGCCAAATGATGGACTTATAGGGATATCAAGGAAGAAACTTAAAATGAATATTGGCCAAGGTAGAAATTTAAGCTCAAGTACCATATTAAGAGATATTAAGAGGTCTATTATTCAATTAAGAAATTTCTCTAATTTAAATTACTTTTGCACGTATTGCCAATACGAGACAATCTGTCTCGTTAAGAATTGTGATTGCATTAGTGGGTTTGAATTGTGGTTTTGTGGTCCTGTGTTCTCTCTTCATGCGGTCGTGTTAGGTCCCTGTTGTAAGGAATCTAGGTCCGAATAGTCCAGCCGTAGAGGGCCAGTTTCGCGGGCGTCCAAAGCCACTTTTTCATGCGGTCGTGATATAAGCTTCCATGAACCTTTGTTTCTACTCTATCACTATGTAATTCACATGTACGGATGAGCGGCCCAATCTAGGGCAAAGCAAACTCTAGGTCTCTACTCTACTGTACGCTGTTACCTCACTCTCGTCACCTCTGTGGATTTCTTATCCCTCATCCACTGTTATAAGCACCTCTTCTAGGTCTCATCATGCACTTCGGGCTCGTATATCTGAGTCTCCTTTGTGCCTCACCGCGTGTATCCAAGCTTTCTTGCGCATCGCTGTATGTCTCTAAGGCTCCTCACCACCTATCTTCAGCCCCATTGCACCTCACCAAGCGTCCCGAAGCATGGACCATATGTTTCTAGGCTTTATCTTGATTCATTCAAAGTTAAATGCAAATTATCTTTCGGATTTTGTTTTCCTACAACCTTTCTAATAGTTGAAATTGAAGCCAGAAAAATTTTCAAGTACAAAACTTGAATCCATCATGGCCCCTACTTAAGCCAAGTTCTCACTAGAAAAATTTTCCCTTCCTTTTTTTTTTTTTTATTCCAACTAGGCGCTTGCACTACTCACGCTATACAATAATTAAAAGTGGGTTAGAGAACCTTTTGTTGTTAGATTAGCATCAAGTGGAAGTGATTGTGTTAATGGATGAACAAACATAGGCTTTAGTCTTGTGATCTCATTAATTATTTGGGAAAGAAATCAATAATTTATGTTTCTCCAAAACATCTTCTTGGAGATTTAAGTGTTTTTGACACCATTTGTTACGAAAATTCAATAAATCACATTATATATTTATGGATTGAATGTACACTTATAAAATGTTCACAACTAAATACAATAGATTTAAAAGCTTTGCAGTAATATAGTGTTTTAGATTCTTTATAGTTTCTTCTCATTAGATTTTTTTTTTCTTTTCTCTCTTATCAAATAGGTATCTTTTAAATTATGTCATCAACTATAATCCATAGGATATGTGAAAGTTGCCTTTAGGCCATTTATATGTTTTTATTGAATTGAGTATAACATTTATCTTAAGTACATGCATAAAGTAAAATATAATCAATGGGCCTATCAATTTACAAAAGGCCGAATAAAGAATACCAAAAACATCTAAGGCCCATAACTTCTCACCTATTTCAACACAACAATTAGTGTTCAAAGGGACTTTCTCACTAAAACGATTTGCCCTTCAAGTTTTGTTATTCTTTTTTTATTTATAGAAAAACCTCAATTTTTTTATAATTACTAAAATATTTCGTATTATAATATCCATTACAATTATACTTTCTAATTTAATTATTCTACTAAGCCTATAGCATCTCATATTGTTAAGAAAACTCATTATTCTCCTCTATCTTACTTGCAGGTTACAGTAGTAGTTTACCTGCTCTCGTTGTTACCTGCTCTTATGTACGCTCTCATTCGTGGAAGAGTATTAATAACAGTAGTGGTTGTAGACATGCTGGTCAGGAACCACGAAATAACCTGCTGATTTCGTGATTGTCCACAACCTTTTGTCTCTTCTGCCTTGATCGACCCTTTTATTTAATGTAGAAGTAATTAGACAATCAAGCTGGACTTTCACGTATAGAATTTTGCATAAAGATAAGAAACGCATATTTCATAAATACTTTTTCTTATTTATATTAATAATGATAATTGTTTTGATAAATATATCAGTTTATTCATTTAAAAAAAAAATATATATATATATATATATATAATAAAAAATTGTTTATAATAATATATAAATTTATATACAAGATAACTTTTTACTTGTAGGAGCGAGATACTCAATATCTCCATTTATCTTTCCCTATCTTATCTTAGCAACTTGCCGCCAAGCCAGCATTACCTTGCCGCCTACCCATCATTTCTCCTCTCAAACTCAAAACTTCAACGCCGTTGCCTCAATCAATCCTTTTTATTTAGTGCATGGAACACATGGCCAACTACCTTTTCGTTTAAAGCAGGAATTAGAGAATCAACCAAAACATGTAAAACTTGGTAAGGCCACATGGAAGCACACAGTTTGAAGACGAAAGACGACGGCAAATGTCTTGACGAGTCGCTTGAATGATTTGTAAAGCCCCTGATTGAGTTCGTCAAGCAGCACCGTCTCCCAGAAAAAAATATTTTACCCAGTCCTATCATTTGAGATTATTACCAACACAAACATGATTGCCGCAAACCAAACCACTCTTTGAGCTCACGGGCTTAATTCAAAGCATTTTGATGGAGCATGGCCATTGTTTCTTCAAGACTGCTGCTCCTTTTTCTGGCCTTCATTTTATTTCTCACTAGGCAAGTCCCTGCCGAGCTACGGATCTTTTACCTTATTTGTTCAGATGAGGGTAATTATACCACCAATAGTGTGTACGAGGCGAACCTAAGTTACCTCCTCTCCTCTATCTCCAACATTAGAATTTTCAATGGGTTTTACAGTAACTCGCATGGCGAAGACCCTGATAAAGTCTACGCGATTGGACTCTGTCGAGGAGATATTGAGCAAAACGCTTGCCTTAGTTGCCTCAATGACTCTGGAATTTTTCTGCCACGGCAATGTCCCAATAACAAGGGGGCAATAGCAACGGATGACTATTGCTCGTTGCATTTCTCAAGCCACTCTATGTTTGGCATTCTGGCCTATAATCCAGGTTTTCTTGTTTCGCATGAAAGAAATGTCTCGGACGTAGATGGTTACGGCAGGTTGCTAAAGATGCTGTTTGATGAGATGATAAAGGAACTTGTATCAGATGGTTCTAGCAAGATTTTTGCAACAAAAATCTCGGTAGCCCCGGACTCCAGCAAAATGTATGTGCTTGCACAATGCACTCCGGATTTGTCCAGGGAAGATTGCCGTAATTGTTTACAAAACATTTCCCAACAAATTCCTGTAGGGAGCATGGGTATGAGATATGTTGGACCAAGCTGTAATTTTAGGTACGAGACGTACCCTTTCTTTGATCAGAAAGTTGCTGCAGCGTTGCCTGCGCCGGAAAAAGGTACACTATTCCTCATACACACCTCACCCCATGGCAATTTTTTATTGCCCTCAGGTACAGGCTGGGTTCCCTGGAAATGTAAGGTGTTCTCTAGAACAAAGTAGGAATGGATATTTCAACAGAGTCCAATCACTATTCTTTTGGTCTTTTTATTTTTCAGATTTGTTTCTTTGTCATGTGGAGTCGAGTTGCTATGTTTGTAAACGGGGACATAATTTTACTTCTTTTTTTTTTTTTTTTCAATTATGCCGGCTGGATGTTACTGACTAGATCAATTGCAGCAGTTGATGTGTCTTTATAGTAACCTGCATTTGGTTTTCACAGGAAAGGAGAGAAACAATCCAACTGCGGTCATCATAGTTGTCCCAACTCTTATTTTGATGCTACTTGTTGTCATTATTTGCATATTTTTATGGAGGAAGCGAAAGAATAAACGTGCGAGTAAGTTCAGATATTAGTTCATTTGGAACTTATTAGTTTTTAATGTGTGAAGCATAGGAATTACTTTAATTCTTTGAAGTACTTGCGCAGAGTAGTAACAGCAATTGGCTCGTGGCAAAAATGAAAATGCTTTCCTCACGAATGATTGAACTGCGGCATGTGTACATGTCACTCTTCTTTTCCAAAAGGATTAATCCAAATTTACAATCTATTATTACTAACTTTTTCTGTAAAAGGTCTATCCAAGATTGAGATTAGAAGCCACATCTTGTTGTATGCTTTCAAAAGGAGTAAAAGAGAATCTCAAGGCAATAATTATTTTGCATTTTTTTGCATTGATTCCTTCCTAATAAATGCAAATGTCTCACTAAAGCCGAAATATCATAAAGGTAACAAAGATTTTGACTAGCCCCTTTCTACAAGTAACCATTCACCCATTTCAAGCTCCTCTGCTTTGCTGTTCTGCTATCGGTGAAGATGTAGTGACATTTTTGCTGCCTGTAGATGTGGTTCCTGCAGTTATGGATGAAATAACAGGTGTGGAGTCCTTGCAATTCAATCTTAGTACTATTAAAGTTGCCACAGACAACTTTTCAGATGCAAATAAGCTTGGAAAAGGGGGATTTGGAGCTGTATATAAGGTAAGAAATGTTCTAAGAATAGAATATGGTATTATAATTACTTGTGAAATCTTTGACCAAGGTATTTACTTTTAAAATCTCTTACCAATGTATTTAATTTTATTTTTAAAGTTAATTAGAATTATTTTAATGTATTCCATATATATATATGTAGGGTATACTTTCCACTAAACAAGAAGTAGCTGTAAAAATACTATAAAGAAACTCTACACAGGGGGATGTTGAATTTAAGAATGAAGTCTTATTAGTGGCCAAACTCCAACACCGGAATTTAGTTAAACTCTTGGGATTTTGTCTAGAAGGAAATGAAAGACTTCTTATCTATGAATTTGTACCTAACACAAGTCTTGACCATTACATATTTGGTATGGTTGAATTCTTATTATTGTTGAGAAATTTATTGAAATGTTGTGATAAAAATAATTTTTTATTTAGGTACTAAAAAATATAAATTTTAAAGCATTTCACTAATGATGTCTCTTTGGAATATACAGATCCAATGAAATGTACAGATTTAGATTGGGAAAGATATAGTAAAATTATAAGTGGTATCGCTCGTGGGCTATTATACCTTCATGAAAATTCTCGACTTCGAATTATTCACTGTGACCTCAAAGGTGGAAACATTCTATTAGATGCAACAATGAATCCTAAAATATCAGATTTCGGCATGGCAAGATTGGTTGTATTGGATCAAACAGGAGGCAATACAAATAGGATTGGGGGAACCTAGTAAGTATAGTTAATTTTTACTTCTAATTTCTACAAATAAGCATTTCTTGTATATGTGATCAATTCAAATAGAAAAATGAAATGTGAAGCTTCACCAAGATAGCCATAAAAAAAGATAGAAATTAATTTTACCATTCAAACTTAGGCAAGTCTATCGAAATTATTGTGTAGTGAATATATGGCTCCAGAATATGCAATGTTTGGACAATTTTCATCGAAATAAGATGTTTTTAGCTTTGGAGTCCTAATTCTCGAGATTATAAGTGGCAAAAGAATTACAAGCCTTCATGACAATGAGCACCTTCTTAATTATGTGAGTATTATATCAGTTGGTATATTTTGATTGTTTTTTTGTTCAAAAATTAAAAAAAGTAAAAGAAAAAAAATCTATTACACAATCGCCTCTTTGACTTGTACATGCGGCTTGACATATTAATGCAGGCATGGAGAAATTGGAAGGAGGGGACAGCTTCGGATCTCATAGATCCCATGTTATTGAAGAGCAGTCCAATAGCAGAAATGATTAGATGTATTCATATTGCTCTGCTATGTGTTCAACGAAATGTTGTTGATACACCAGACATGGCAATAGTTGTTCTCATGCTTAAAAGTGATTCTATGGCTCTCACTTGCCTACAAAGCCTGCAAGCTTTTTGCATAATAGGATTCAATCAGCCACACCGGAGCAACTGGGCATCAATGGCGAGTTAACTAATAATGAGGTTTCAATATCAGAGTTACATCCTCGGTAGTGTTGTGAAAGAGGGCTATTGTAATTGGCAAGGTACATTACACTTGCAATAATTTGTCCTTCACAAACTAGAATCCTTATTTGGTTATGTTAGGTTGGCAAAGGCCACCACACTTAATGTCGTAGTGATGGCTAGCGGGAAGAACTTCCTGGGAAATCAGTCACCACAACAAAAAAAAATGTGCAAAGTGATGGAAGACCATTTTGCTTGTCAAAAATTCAAAGTAAATGTCAACAGAAATTGTTGTAGTATTATATTTGTAAGAGCTGTTTGAATGACTTTTTGTTGTATTGGTTATTTTGTGTTCGTTCTTTGAAATTAGTGTCAAATAAACATCGGTAGTTCTATGAAAATAGTGTAAATTAGGTGCTAATTTGAGGAGTCAATTGAAGATGAGAATAACATTAAGTGATATTAAGTAAATGCATATATGACAATAAAAAGAAATTTAGCAATTAATATAAGATGGAGACAAAATTGGTAAAAAAAATTATTACAAGGTATATTGATCAAGTTAAAATGTCACTAGCTTTTCATCCCCAACACTATCAGACCTTTTAGAGCGACAATGGTGATTATAACTACTGTGGACAGTTTATTTTCACCTACATAAACATCGAAACTGCATTTTTTTCTTCATTATTTTTAAGGTGAAAACAAGTCGTTCACCGTTGAACATAGACACAAGGGATAAGCACACGTCCTTCATGAGCCGGCGTGGACGGTCAATAAGTGAAAGGCACAATTCTTTCCCTCACACGTTCCTTGACTTAGTCCTCGTTTTAATGTAGTTGGCTTATGTTGCGAAAATTTATCAAATCGCATTACTTGTTTTGTATGCAACGAATATACAATTATAATAATGTACATATTTAAACATAATAAATTTAAAAAGATTTGAACTAACATAATTTCATATGTCATCCACAAATTCTTTTCATAAACTTTCTTTTACTTTTTCTCTTATCAAACAAGTAATCATTTTATGAAATATTCTCATCATCTAGATTCTATGAGAAGAGCTCTCTTAAACAATTAGCAGCCCCCCTAAGGGGTTCTCTCATTTAAATGGCTCATTTTGCTTCTTCATTAGCACCCACTGAAGCCAAACCTACTTATCCCTTCCCAAGCACTATCAACATTGCGAACTTCGTGATGATCAGACTTTGTGACATTAACTACTTGCCATGGGGCACAGTATCAGCGTTGCGAACTCCATGGCAAGAAAATCAGAAAAAGAAAAAGTTGATAAAGCAATACATGGGACTTCAGCTTGTATCACATTGATTACCCAAAAGATGGACCTCGGCTATCAAACTTTTCATTCTCATCTGCTGTTGCGATGAAAAGTGTCCAAAAGATGGCCTTCACTATCAAACTTTTCACATTTACTCTGCCGTCGCAATGAAGAGGGCAAAATCAAACTTTTCAAACTTCTGCTGTGGCGGCGCAAGACCAGTTCGTGTAACTTAAGAGTAACATCTAACTCAAAAGTAAATTCAAAAACATTTTTTTTATATTTTTAAATATTATTTGATAATGTATCTTTTTAATGTGAGACATTTGTTGTTGATAATCTTATTCTCTAAGATTTTTTACCTAAGTGTTGCAACTTCCACTTATGTGAAATTCTTATTCTGTTTACATCAATAGGCACGAAGACAATGCTTTACAAACATTACTCTTACATTATTCAGTAACTATAACTTTTAAACACATATATGCTATGGAACTAAGGAAAAGCAAGGTGTACTTTATTGCAATAATACTACACCAATCACTATGTTCTTCTTCCTCAAAATCTGTTTCTCTTCGAGACCCTAACCTTCAGACCATGTTTCATATGGAGCATAACTGAAAGACTTGGTGAAATGGGGTGACCTTCAACCACTTGAACGCAATAATTCAAGATTATTGCAGTAGCGAGTGTCTTCGTCTGAAAGAAAGTTATGTCTTGGCCCAAACAACTTCTGTGTCCTGTATTAAACGCAATGAACTTGTAAGATGGTACGTGTATGAGTCTTCCTTGCTTGGAAATCCACCTCTCGGGCTTGAATTCCAAGCAATCACCTCCCCATATTCCTTCTAATCTTCCCATTGAATACAGAGACACCATCACCTTCGTGTTTGCATCAACTCGGTGGCCGCTTGGGAGAACGTCTGGTTTAACAGCAACTCTGTGATTGAAAAGTACTGACAGGTATAAGCGAAGGGCCTCACAAATGGCTGATTGGAGATAAATCAGCCTACTTGGCTCTTCTGCAGTGAAAGACCTCCATCTTCCTTCTGAGCTGTGAAAGTACAACATGAAACTTGGTTGCTCATGATAACGTTTTTTTCAATTTAAAAACAAAATAAATAGCTTACACCGTATATTTCAAATCAAGTCAATTTAAGTTACTTTTGCAGGCCTGGAAACACTGGAAGGAGGGGATACTACATGAATTAATGGATCCAACTTTATCAAAGCGATGAAGCTCATTATGAGTTTTCATCCCTATGTTGTTATAAAACTCATTGTTCTCTTTTATATTACCTGCTCTTATGTATGCTTTCATTTGTCGAAGACAATTACTAACATGAGCAGTTGATGACGTGCGTGGCCGGAACCACGAAATTGTTTCGGGATTGTCCACAAGCTTTTGTCCTTCTGCCTTGTGTATCCATTTATTTAATGCAGGAGTGATTAGACAATCAAGCTGGATTTTCAAGTGTGGAAATTTGCATAAAGAATAAAACTCATCTTTCATAAATATCTTTTTCTTATTTATATTAATTATTAAAAAAATATTCTAATAACAATATATATTTTTTAAAAATGACAATATAAGTTTACCCTACACTCTGTCAATTCTATACAAGATAACTTCTACTTTTATCTTTTCCTATCTTTCCCTATCTCTTCTTAACAACTTGCCGGCCGGCCATCATTACCTTGCCGCCTAGCCAACATATCTGCTCCCAAACTCAAACTTCACCGCTGTTGCCTCAATCAACCCTTTTTATTTAGTGCATCGAACACTTGGCCAGTGACCTTTTCATTTAAAAAGCAGAGATTAGAGAACCAAGCAACACATGTAAAACCTGGTCAGGCCTCATGGTAGCACACAGTTTGAAACGAAAGAGGACGGCAAATGTCTTGATGAGTCAGCGTGAATGATTAGTAAAGCCCCTGCTTGACTTCGTCAAGAAGACATCGTCTCCCAGAAGCAAATGTTTTGCATAGTCCTATCATTTGAGCATATTACCAACACAAACTCGAGTGCCACGAACCAAACTGCTTTCTCTCTTTGCTATAAAGCTCACAGGCTTAAATCAAAGCATTTTGGTGAAGCATGGCCATTGTTTCTTCAGGGCTGCTGCTCCTTTTTCCGGCCTTCATTTTATTTCTCATTGCTCAAGCCACTGCCCAGCCACCGTTCTTGGTCCATTATTGTTCAGCTGGCAAGGGTAATTATACCACTAACAGTGTGTACGAGGCGAACCTTAATCACCTCCTCTCCTCTATCACCCTCACCACCAATATTACCAATGGCTTTTACAGTAACTCGCATGGCGAAGACCCTGACAAAGTCTACGCTATTGGACTTTGTCGAGGAGATATTGAGCAAGATGCTTGCCTTAGTTGCCTCAATGACTCTAGAATTGCTTTGAAACAGCTTTGTCCCAATCAGAAGGGGGCAATAGGATGGTATGACAATTGCTCGTTGCGTTTCTCAAACCACTCTATATTTGGCATTCTGGCCTATGATCCACATTTTCTTGTTGTGAACCCAAGGGTCTCGGACGCAGATCGGTACGGCAGGTTGCTAAAGACGCAGTTTGATGAGATGATAAATCAAGTTGTATCAGATGCTTCTGGCAAGTTTTTTACAACAAGAACATCATTAGCCCCGGACCTCCGCAAAATGTATCTGCTTGCACAATGCACTCCCGATTTGTACAAGGAAGATTGCCGTAAATGTTTACAAATGATTTCTAAAAGAATTACAGAATGTTGTGCTGGGCCGCAGGGTGCAACATATGCACCAAGCTGTAATTTTAGACACGAGAGCTACCTTTTCTTTGATCAGAAAGTGGCAGCAGCGTCGCCTTCACCGGAAAAAGGAACAGCATTCCTAGGGCCGCCTCCACCAGTAAAAGGAACTGTATTCCTAGGGCCGCCTCCACCGGAAAAAGGAACAGTATTCCTAGGGCCGCCTCCACCGGAAAAATGAACAGTATTCATAGGGCCGCCTCCACCGGAAGAAGGTACACTATTCCTCATACACGCCACCTCCCTGAAAATGGCAGTTTTTTTATTGCGCTTAGGGTACTGGGTGGGTGGAAATGTAAGGTTTTCTCGGGAGCAAAGTAGGTATGGATTTTTCAACAGATTCCAACTACTAATCTTTTCGTCTTTTTATTTTCAGTTTTGTTTCTTGCTCATGTGGTGTTGGGTTGCGATGTTTGTAAACGATGACATAATTTTTTTTCAATAATGTCGGGTTGACATTGTTGACTAAATCAAGTACAGCAAATGATGTGTCTTCATAGTAACCTGCTTTTGGTTTTCACAGAACAGGAGAGAATCGCGACCATCGTACTTATCCCAATTCTTCTTCTGATGCTACTTCTTGTCAGTGCTTGCGTATATTTAAGAAGGAAGCGAAAGAATAAACGTAAGAGTAAGTTCATATATTAGTTCACTTGTTACTCATTATTAGTTTTTAATGCGTGAAGCATAGGAATTACTGTAATTCTTTGAAGTACTTGGGCAGAGTAGTAACATCATTTCGCTCGTTCCAAAAATGAAAATGCTTTCCTCGCTAATGACTGATATGCGTCATGTGTATGAGTCACTCTTTCTTTTCATAAGGATTAATCGAAATTTCTAATCTATCATTACTAACGTTTTTAGGAAAATTCTATCCAAGATTGGGAGATTATAAGCCACATCTTGTTGTATGCTTTCACAAGAAGTAAAAGACAATCTCAAAGCAATAATTAGTTTACATTTGTTTGCATTGATTCCTTCCTAATGATTGCAAATGTCTCCGTAAAGCGGAAATATCATAAACGTAACAAAGATTTTGATTAGCCCCTTCCCATAAGTAGTCATTCACCCATTTCAAGCTCCTATGCTTTGTTGTGCTACTATTGGTGAAGATGTAGTGACATTTTTATTGTCTGTAGATGTAGGTCCTGTAGATATGGATGAAATAACAGGTGTGGAGTCCTTCCAATTCGATCTTAGCACTATTAAAGTTGCCACAGACAACTTTTCAGACACAAATAAGCTTGGAAAAGGAGGATTTGGAGCAGTATATAAGGTAAGAAATGTCTTGAGAAAAAATTTTATTATAATTACTTGTGAAATATTTTACTAATGTATTTGCTTCTGAAATCTCTCACCAATGTATTTACTTTTTTTTTCAAATTTAATTGGAATTATTTTAGTTATATTGTATATATATGCAGGGTATACTTTCTACTAAACAAGAAGTAGCTGTAAAAAGATTATCAAGAAACTCTACGCAAGGGGATGTTGAATTTAAGAATGAAGTCATATTAGTGGCCAAACTCCAACACCGAAATTTAGTTAAACTCTTGGGATTTTGCCTCGAAGGAAATGAAAGGCTTCTTATCTATGAGTTTGTACCTAACATAAGTCTTGACCATTACATATTTGGTATGGTTGAATTCTTATTACTGTTGAGATATTTATTGAAATGTAGTAATCAAAATACCTTTTTATGTAGGTACTAAAAATATAAATTTTAAGCATTTAACTAATGATGTCTCTTTGTAATATACAGATCCAATGAAACGTGCAAATTTAGATTGGGAAAGATACAGTAAAATTATAAGTGGTATTGCTCGTGGGCTATTATACCTTCATGAGGATTCTCGACTTCGAATTATTCACCGTGACCTCAAAGCTGGAAACATTCTATTAGATGCAATAATGAATCCTAAAATATCAGATTTTGGCATGGCAAGATTGGTTGGATTGGATCAAACCGAAGGCAATACAAATAGGATTGTGGGAACCTAGTAAGTATAGTTAATTTCTACTACTAGTTTCTACAAATTATCATTTCTTGTATGATTAATTCAAATAAAAAAATGAAATGGAAGCTTCACAAAGATAGCCACAAACAAAGATAGAAATTAATTTTATCAATCAAACTTAGGCAAGTCTATTGATATTATTGTGCAGTGGATATATGGCTCCAGAATATGCAATGTTTGGACAATTTTCAACAAAATAAGATGTCTTTAGCTTTGGAGTCCTAATTCTCGAGATTGTAAGTGGCAAAAGAATTACAAGCCCTCGTGACGACGAGCACCTTCTTAGTTATGTGAGTATTATATCAATTGGTAGATTTTGATTTTTTTTTGTTTAAAAATTCAAAGAAGTAAAAGAAATATATATTACACTATCGCTTCTTTGACTTGTACATGTGGCTTGACATATTAATGCAGGCATGGAGAAATTGGAAGGAGGGGACAACCTTAAATCTCATAGATCCCATGTTACTGGAGAGCAGTCCAATAGCAGAAATGACTAGATGTATTCATATTGCTCTACTATGTGTTCAACAAAATGTTGCTGACAGACCAGACATGGCTTTGGTTGTTCACATGCTTAAAAGTGATTCTGTGGCTTTCTCTTTGCCTACAGAGCCTGCAAGCTTTTTGCAAAGTAGGATTCAGTTAGCCACAGTAGAGCAACTAGGCATCAATGGCAGGGTAACTAATAATGAGGTTTCAATAACTGAGTTACATCCTCGGTAGTGTTGTGAAGGGGGGCTATTATAATCGGTAAGGTACATTAAACTTGCGATAATCTGTGCCTGACAAACGACAATCCTTATTCGGTTACATTAGATTGACAAAGGCCTCCACACATAATGTCGTAGTGATGGCTAGCGGGAAGAACTTCCGGGGAAATCAGCCACCACAACACAAAAAATGTGCAAACTGATGGAAGATCATTTTCCTTGTCAAAAACTTTAAATTAAACATTTAATGAAATTGTCCCGATGTGATTTCTCTTAGAACTATTTTGATGACTTATTTTGTCTTGGTTATTTTGTGATAGTTCTTTCATATTTAGTGTAAAAAAAAAATTGATAGTTTTGTGAAGATAGTGTACATGAAGTGCTATTGTGAGGAGCCAATTGGAGAGGAGAATAAAATAAATTGATATCAATTAAGTGTATACATTACAGTCAATACAAAGTTAGCAATAAATATATATAAATGTGACAGGGAGACTAAATTAGTAAAAAAATTGTTACAAGGTGCATTAATCAAGATAATGCATCACGTGCTTCTGATTCCACTGTATTGTCATACTTAGTAGGACTGTAGAGACATTACCTAGAATGAATGGCACCACAGACACAAAAGATTGTATCAGACTAACGTGGAGAGTTTGTATTCACCTACATAACATCTCAACCGTATTTTCTTCATTATTATTATTTTTAAGGTGAAAAAAAGTCATTCATCGTTGAACATAGGCACAAGGGCTAAGACAAGATTTCGTCTAAAAACGTGAACACAAAGAGATTTACCTCTGAAGGAAAGACATCTAGCTAATGAACTTTATTAGCTATACAGACCAGAGCAGAAGTACGTCCTGCATGAGGTACCGTGGACGGTTAATAAGTCTATGGCAGAACCCTTTCCCTCACATGTTGCTTGATTGAGTCCTTGTTTTGGTGTAGTTTACCTATTTTATCAGTGTCCCTTGGCTCAATTGTGTTCAATTTTATATTTTATTAATTTCTTACGTATCGTGATTATAATAAATTTTCAAACCTCATCAGCTTTTGTAATGAAAAGAAGCGAAAAGATGGACCTCGGCTCTCAAACTTTTGAATCTCATCTGCATTTCCAATGAGAAGTGTCCAAAAGATGGACCGTCTCTATCAAACTTCTCAAGCTTAATCTGCTTGCAATGGTAAAAAAGCAAAAGATGGATTCACGATATCAAACTTCTCACACCTCATCTGCCGTTTCAACGAAGAGAGCAAAATCAAACTTTTCAAACTTCTGCTGTCGCAGCGCAAGACCAGTTCGTCAATGAACAAAATTAGATGTTCAAACTTGAAACCAATATTGGGCTGGATAAAGAGTGTTGGTCAAAGATTTTTATCCATTTATTTCTATCGCAGTCTTCTTTGTTTGAAGTTCAACAAGAAGCAGATTGCAAGGGAGGTGGTGGTCTTTATTGGAAATATGCTCAAAATCTACTTTAAAAGTAAGTTTATGAATCAAGAGAACATTTTTTATATTTAAAAACTATTCATGAATTATATCTTTTTAATATAAAGCTTTTATTTTCAATACTCTTTTGTACACTAAACATACTCACCGCTCAAAGTTGGATAATTAAAATAAATGTTCTTCACACTTTCAAAATTTAACAAAAGTTGTAATGGATCAATTTTTGCCCTCATAACACATTGAAATAAACAAAAAGTAAACTCATAAGTTGAGAAGACATTTTTTATATTTCAATACTATTTAATGAAATATAAAATCTTATTTTCTTGATTGTTTACAAAAATAGGCACGAAGGCAATACTCATGAATAAAATGCTTTTACATTATTATACATTCAAGACTCTTACATTAGTCAGCAACTCTAACTTTCAAACACACATATGCTATGGAGCTAAGGAAAAGCTAGGTATAGGTAATTTATTGTCATAGTACTACACCAATCACCACGTTCTTCTTCCTCAAACACTGTTTCTCTTGGAGACCCTAACCTTCAGACCATGTTTCATATGCAGCATAACGGAAAGACTTGTTGAAATGGGGTGACCTTCAACTACTTGAACTCGATAATTCCAAATTATGGCAGTGGCGAGTGTCTTCATCTGAAAGAAAGTTATGTCTTGGCCCAAACAACTTCTGGGTCCTGTATTAAACGCAATGAACTTGTAAGACGGTACGTGTATCAGTCTTCCTTCCTCCGAAATCCACCTCTCAGGCTTGAATTCTAAGCAATCATTTTCCCATATTCCTTCTATGCTTCCCATTGAATACAGAGACACCATCACCTTCGTGTTTGCTTCAACTCGGTGGCCGCTTGGGAGAACGTCTGGTTCAACAGAAACTCTGTGATTGAAAGGTACTGATGGATATAAGCGGAGGGCCTCACAAATGGCTGCGTGGAGATAAGTCAGCTTACTTAGCTCTTCCACACTGAAAAACCTCCATCTTCCTTCTTCTTTGGCATGCAAATCCTAGAATCTTTTGTTCTACCAAAGGATGCGTGGCGATAAGCCAGAAAAGCCATATGAGACCTACATTTACAGTGTCCTTTCCAGCAGCCATGAAATTAAACGCAATGTCTCTTAGGTATCCGTCAGATTTTTTGTAAGCATCGATGAGATGATTGTGCACATGTCCTTCTGTTTCCTCTTCGTTTTCTTGTAGTTCTTCTTCTTCTGCCATGCAAGCTGTTAATAGATCAAAATCATCGTCCGTCTCCTCAGCTTGCTCCATCTGGGTTCTGCGCCAGCGAAATTCTTGTTGCTTTGATGATATGCACCGGTGCAAAAAGTTGTCTAAAGTCTCCATGGCTCTGCTCAGCTTCTTCTCTTCTCCTATGTTGTGCCATTTCTGCAACTTCCAAATGCATTCCGGCACCGTACGCCGGTAAAACACAGCCTCCTCTACTTGGTCGAACGCTGTTCTGTAATCAAGCTCCGGTAGTTCGACGGAAAGGCAGTTTGGATCGAAGCCTAGAACCAGCAAGCAGCTATTATCGAAGGTGAACCGCTGAAAAACATCTTGCAAATCAACCTAAGTTCCTTGTCTTGAGACGTGCTCAAGAACTGGAAATAGGCCATTCGTTATCTTCCCCCGCATGGATCTCTCTTGAAACTGCTGGAACTTACTGTGTTTGATAAGCGAATGAATCAATTTCCTGTAGGATTTCCATGCTTCAGAGTCGGAATTCAGGACCCCATCTCCGAAAGGCTCGAAATGCTTCTTAAACTCGGGCCCCTTCCCGTAGTTGGCGAAGTTTTTGGTTGATATGTGACGCACGTTCATGGGATCACAGGTGACCAGAAAGTCCATGTTAGCAAACCAAGGTCCTTTGAACTCAAATGTCCCTCCACTTTGTTTTAGAACCTGGGTTGCATATTCATGGATACTCGGCGCCTTGAACAGAAGCCCCGGCAGCATTCCAACGACCGGCCAGTTCGTGACCGGCGATATTCTCTTCCAACTCCATCGGCAGAGAAAGCGAGAAGTATCTCAACATAACCAAATATAGCCATTGCAGCTGTTTCTGAGCTTTTGATTCTGTTTGTCTCTAGTCTCTAATCTCTAGTAGTTCTATAGCCATAGGGGGCCCATAAAGCCTTGAACTAATCTCGACGCAACCTTTTATATTAGCACAATGATGTCATACCCGCATTCTTCTTCCAGTTTCTGCGCAGATATTCCAATGCAGAATCAGTCAATTCAAACAAGATGACTTCCTGAGCCGCCGATTCACCTTTTTTTTGACAAGCCGTGTGCAGAATACGTGTCGTCTGTCCCGTCTCTTTACGGCATGGAAAAAATATCTAAAATGTGTCCATGATTTCTGGGGGTGTTTTACTTCAATAGGACTGCATAATGACTGAATATAATTTAATATTTTTACATATATGTGATTGAGGTAAAATATACTTCAATATTTGTTTCAATATCTTCAGAATGTATCAAAACCAAAACAAAACTAGCAATAGCCTTGTTGATAAGCTCTAAGTTATATATTAAAGTATTTGGTACCTTTCATTCGCAGGAGTGATAACTCAAAAGAAGGACTAGTTTAATGTGAGGCAACAAGTTAGTAGTTATCAACAAGTTAGGGGTGACCAACAGGTTGTTGTTTCAGAAGTCCAACTTCTTCCCTTACGTATGTAAAGATGTGCAAGTTAATAGGAAAATCCTGTTGTTATAAAGTCCAAGGTTTAATATAAAAGTTAATTTGTGAGTATACTTTGAATTTAAGGTTGAATATCATGTAATAGCTATTTCTTACACACCAAGTATATTTTAAAATTTTAAAGTTGGATGAGTATTGTAATAGATGTTAGGATGTTTGCAAGCTTAATCCAAAAGTTAGTTTAAAGGTTAAAGAGCTCTTTTTTCATTCAATCTTTACCTCAATAATGTTTATCTTCTAATGTTAAACTATCCTCTTATACATACTTTCTCACATATTGAGCATCATTTTGTTCAAAGTTGTATGAGATGGAATTTATTCAACTTAGGCTCTAAGACAATATTAGAAAGTCTAAATTTTAATCCTAAAACTAGCTTGTAAGTTAGAGAACTTTTTTATATTGAAGTACTACTTGTCAACTTACATTCTAATACAAAGTCAGAATATTAAAAGCCTAACCCAAGAGCTCTCAAGGGTTGGAGGAACTTCTATTATGTTTAAACACTACCCATTAATTGTATTTATGACACTTTTGTTTCCAACACTTAGTTATGGTAAGATAACCTTTTTTTTTTATAATTTTGTTTGTTTTATTCTAACATGTAGAGGGGTTCTTTTTTTCATTTTCTAACTGTAAAATAAATTATCTTGAAATTAGATGATAAAATCAAAATAGTGTCATCCAAGTAATAATTCTAAAAATAACACAAACTATACAAATACTCTATAGTAAGGTCCGAATTCTCTCATTGGAAATTTCAAAAAAAAAAATTGTATTATTTGAGTTGAAGGTCATTCAAACTTTAAAAATGGTTTTCTAGTAACTTTGAAAATTAATTGTTGCTAGCAAAGCCACCAAAACCCAAAGAAAAATCTTAGTAGACAACACTTTGAAGGTGTGGTAGTACAAGTTGCAAATACATTATTTGGTACAAAAAATTAGTTTTTTTTTTTGTGAAAATGTAAGAATGTATTAAGAAAAAGTAGTACATAAAAGCATAGAAGTATATTCCCGAATTACAAGAATTATAAAAATATAGAGGTTAAAAGCTTCCAAATTTGACTCAAAATGACATTTTCTTATGATGATTTTATATTTTGAGACAAAGAAACTCTCCCTCATATAATTCTTTTTTACTTTAGCTAGTATGATTGAAATGTCAACTATTTTGTTTGAAATTAGTTTTGATTGTACAAAATCATTAAACACGACTAGCGTAGAAATGGGTTTCAAATCGGTTCCAAAACCAAGTTCGGGAATCAAAACTTATTTACATGTTTAGAAAACTGCACCTCCCCACCAACCCAAAAAAAAAAAAAAAAAAATCTATTGGCTGCTAGAAAATAATGAACTGATCATCAGGCAAACAGACAAAGTAAAGGCAGGTGATGAAATCCTGAAAGTTGGGGGGCGGGGGGGCAGGCGCGGTTGTGCAGGAAAGGCTTAAGACGTTGAACAAGGCGAACAAGAAGATTAAATAATGTTTTCAAGATCCGAGTGATCAGGAAAAGCTACGGTCATCGTCTTAAAATGATGCATGGTACGACTTCCTTGGACAGAAGCAACTGGACCAGGTTGGATGCTCTAAACAACTGTACTAGACGAAAGCGATATTCAGATTGCGACATGGAAAACTTTTCAGAAGAACTAAGTAGACTTCGACTTCTTCGGTTGTCGACTTCTAAAAGTAAATCTTCAAAAGAAAAAAAAAAAGAAAAAAAGAAAAAGAAAAGGAAAAGGAAACCCAACACCAAACCTGGTCATTTATTATTAAAGATCACGACTTCCGCCTACCATGATGGAAAGTACATACCAAACGCATATTCAAATGTAAAATTCCGGTAAGAAAGTCAAAATTCTTCTTTCAAAGTGAAGAAGAAAGGATCAACAACACCGGATTTGAAAATATTTCGATCATATGAACCACAGAACTGTTAGATACTTTACTCCATTTAGAGTCCTATGTATAGAAACTTTCCTCTATCTAGAATTCCCATCAAACTGTCGTTGATGACTTATGCTAGGTAATAATAGTCTGTCACATAACATACTGAGGTTAGTTGGTCTTTATAGGATGTATAAAACTAAATCCTCAAAGCTAAATTTTGCTTTTAATCCATCGTAACTCAATTAGCATGTACAAAGTCAATCACAAAGCTAGAGACGTAGCGGCTTTCAATTTTCTTAATATTGTGGATCTTGGAATCCTCAAAGCTAAATTTCGCTGTTAAATCCACCAGTCACCATGCACAAATTCAATTACAAAGCTAGAGACGTGGCGGCTTTCAGTTTTCTTAATATTGAGGGTCTTGGAGAGAGGGTTCCCCAGAACGTTTCCGAGGACTTCCTTGTGCGGTGAATCTATGATTAAAATCAAATATTTTAGCTCATTCTTTTCTGTAAGTGTATAGATAAATATCATATAGATAACCAAGTAATCAAAAAGAAAACATATTGTTATAGATAAAGTCTTGTTCAACGTAGAATTTTTTAGTGTATTAAGATTTTTAGACTTAATAAGATTCTTAAATATCCAAAGAATTCTAAGTTGAACACGACTATGTTCATATTAGATATATATCGAGACAAACAAATAGACAGCTGAGCACTAGTAATGGCATCATTGTTCAAATGTCCAAGTTGAAGAAAATTGGGAAGGCGTGTAATTTAATTACCGGATTGGCACATGGGTTAACCCATAATTCTTTGGGTGTGACATTGATAGATTTTTGGAAGCTCTTGTTCTCTGTCCGGTTGAAGGGAAAGTCTATGTAGTTGAAAACTCGGCACAGACGCTGGTAAATTCACGAAACTAACAAACCAAGTATGCAGGGAACGCCGAGTAGGAAGTCAGCCCTTTTGAAGCCCCTCGAAGAGCCCCTAAGATGGACCATGACTATCAAACTTTTATGACTTCCTCTGTTGTTGCAACTGAAAGAGCCCAAAAAATGGACCGCCGGTATATCAAACTTTTCAAACTTCTGCTGTTGTCATGCAAGACGAGTTCATAAAAAGTACAGCAATCGGTCAAGAAAAATGATCCAGTCTACCGTTGTATTGGAATGACAAAAGAAATTCCACTAGCCATCTCACAAGCGATATCCCCTCGAGTAGATGAGTTAATCATGGATGATTTAAGCCACCCTCTGTTTTCCTATTGTCTTCTTGCAATTGTCCCTGAAAAAGAGTTACTAAAAAGAAAAGGGTGTAAGAAGAAAGTATCAAAAATCTGCCTTGTTTGCCTAAACCAAACAATACTTCAACATAGAAGTCCAAAGAAACTCAATGAGGCTGCAGAAAAATAACAATCACCCACAATCATCCTCTACCGTTGGAAAAATATGGTTAGCCTATCAATTTTTCTCTCTTGTGCCCACCCTCTTGGAACCTCTTGGTCTTCTGAGTTTTCGTTTGGAATCACCTTTAGTGGAGCAACAAATTCTCCTATGAGACATCCATAGTGTTTTTGAGTTTAGGTTAAGGACTTGATCTACGTGACCCATGGCAAGTAGTTACTGTCATAGAGTCTGATCATCACAAAGTTCGCAACGTTGATGGTGTTTGAAATAGGCAGGGTGGCTTCAGTTAGTGCTAATGGAGAAGCAGAATTGGTCAGTGCAGACAGTAGAGTAATGAGTTAAGGTCTTTGTCTCGAGCTTTAACGAGAGTTGATGGGTATTAATATAGGATACAGAATTTGGTAGGATCTTTCTCCGATACCGTGAGAAAAGTGAGAGGACGAAGCAAGACACCAAAAAGTCAGAGGAAAGAAACTCACTAGATTTCAAAGCTTGAAGAAAGAGTTGGGTTACTGTTTCAATTTTGACTCATGATTTGGTTGATTAAGGTTACACAATTTCTTTATACTAATGACTGGCCGTGTAGGTGATGCAGCAGCTCATTTTTCAACCAAACGGCTGAAGCGGTGCATAGTGAAGCAGCTGCTGATATGTCAAGATTAGAGTTACCGGTGCTGTTTGAAGATGCTGCCACTTGCCTATACATCTTCCACCTCATGCTGGACAAATCGGCGGATTATATATATGTGAGAAGAACCTGAAAAACGTGAAGAACCAGAGACAGAAAATTCTGCAGAGCTTGTGAAGGCAGAACCAGTGCAGAGAAGTCATCAATTCTGATTAGAAAAAGTTATAAGGAGTTTAATAGACTGAGCTGAATATTGTGGTACACATAGAAGGATTCTGTAGATGAAAAAATTAAGCTGATATCAAGTATAACCTTCTGTATTACACTTTGGACAATTTAATAAAATTCTCTCCTACTTGTCCCGTGGATGTAGGCGAAATTTTGACCGAATCACGTTAAATCTCTTGTGTTCCGATCTTGTTTGGTTGCTGTTTTACAATTCTGTTGTCTGTTAAGTTAGAAAATATCACTGATAAGTAAGAAAATAAGTAACAAACGACCTAACCAAACCTTCTACTAGGAGTTCTAGTTCAGCACTCTGCATACTAGTCCAACAGTTACAAAGCCTTAAATAGACGATAGTGATGAGATACACCAAAAAAGAAAAAAAGAAAAAAAAAAGGAGTAAATTACATTTAGAAAAAAAAAAAAAAAGATAAAGTTTAGATGTGAGTTCTAGTTCAGCACTCTTCATACCAGTCCAACAGTTACAAAGCCTTAAATAGACGATAGTGATGAGATACACCAAAAAAGAAAAAAGGAAAAAAAAAAAAAGGGAGGAGTAAATTACATTTAGAAAAAAAAAAAAAGATACAGTTTAGATGTTTTTATGGGTGAAAACAAACTCTCGACACTGGGAACTTCAATCATTCGTATTTGTGGTGCCATTCATTCTAGGTAATGTTTCTCTCCTAAGTATGACAATGATGTGGAATGAAAAACTAGTGGTATTATATTGATTATGTACCTTGTAATGATTCTTTTAACTAATGTAGTATTTTTGTCTCATTTACTTATATTGATTGCTAAATTTGTATGTACTATCATGTATACACTTAATTGCTATCAGTTAGTGTTATATTTGTCTTCAATTGGCTCCTTAAATGAGCACTTCATTTGCATTATCTTCATGGAACTACCGATGTTTGTTTGACATTAACTTTGAGAAAAGTATCACAAAATAATCAAGAAAACAGAAGTCATCAAAATAGCACTAATAGATATCATATTGTGAAAATTTCTCTTGACATTTTATTTAAGTTACTAACAAGGAACATTGTCTTCCATCACTTTATACACTTTTTATGTTGCGGAAGCTGATTTTCCCAAAAGTTCTTCCCACTTGCCATCACCATGACATTATGTATGGTAGTCTTTATACAACTAACATAACTAAATAAGGATTCTAGTTTGCGAGACACAAATCATTACAAAGGAAATGTACCTTGCCAATTCTAATAGCCCCCTTTCACAACATTACTGAGGTTTCAATAATTATAACTCAGTTATTGAAACCTCATTATCAGTTACCCTACAAGTGATGCATGGTTGCTCTAGTGTGGCTAATTGAATCCTACCTTGCAAAAAGGTTGCAGGCTCTATAGGCATAGAGAGAGCCATATAATCACTTTTAAGCATGTGAACAAGCAAAGCCATGTTTGGTCTGTTAGCAACATTTTGTTGAACACATAGTAAAGCGATATGGATACATCTCATTATTTCAGTTATTGGACCACTCTTCAATAACGTGGGATCTATGAGATTGGAAGTTGTCCCCTCCTTCCAATTTCTCCATGCCTGCATTAATATATCAAGCCGCAGATACAAGCCAAAAAACCAATTGTGTAATAAATTTTTTTACTTCTTTTAATTTTTAACCAAAAAAATTCAAAATATACCAACTAATATAATACTTATATAACTAAGAAGATGCTCATTGTCATGAAGGCTTGTAACTCTTTTGCCACTTACAAGCTCAAGAATTAGGATGCCAAAGCTAAAGATGTATGATTTCATTGAAAATTGTTCAAAGATTGCATATTCTAGAGCCATATATCCACTATACAATAATATCAATAAACTTGCTTAAGTTTGAATGGTAAAATTAATTTCTATCTTTGTTTATGACTATCTTGGTGCTGATTCCATTACATTTTTTTATTTGAATCAATTGTACAATTAGCAACAAAAAGTAACTATACTTACTAGGTTCCCACAATCCTATTTGTATTACATTTAGTATGATCCAATTCAACCAATATTACCATGCCGAAATTTGATATTTTAGGATTCATTAGTATATCTAATAGAATGTTTTTAGCTTCGAGATCATGGTGAATAATTCAAAGTCGAGAATCCTCGTGAAGGTATAATAGTCCACAAGCAATACCACTTATAATTTTATTGTATCTTCACCAATCTAAATTTTCACATTTCATTGAATCTATATATTCCAAAGAGGCATTCGTTGATGAAATATTTAAAATTTTATATTTTGGTACCTAAATGAAATTTTGATTATAACATTTGAATAAATATTTCAACAACAATAAGAATTCAATGTTACCAAATATAAAATGGTCAAGACTTCTATTAGGTACAAATTCATAGATGAGAAGTCTTTCATTTCCTTCCAAACAAAATCTGAGGAGTCTAACTAAATTCCAATGTTGAAGTTTGGCCACTAATAAGACTTCATTCTTAAATTCAACATCCCCTTGTGTAGAGTTTTTTGATAGTCTTTTCGTAACGATTTCTTCTTTATTAGAAAGTATACACTGCATATATATCAAATAAAATATAACTAAAACAATTCTAGTCAATTTAAAAGAAGCAAGTACACTAACAAAAGATTTCACAAGTAATTATGATAGTCTATTTTTTCATAAGAAGGTTTTCTTACCTTGTATATACACCAATTCCTCCTTTTCTAGGCTTATTTGCGTCTGAAAAGTTGTTTGTGGCAACTTTAATAGTGCTAAGATTGAATTGCAAGGACTTCACACTTGTTATTTCACCCATAACTACATGATCCACAATTACAAGCAACAAAAATTTCACTAAATCTTTGCCAATAGTAACACAGCAAAGCGGAGGAGCTTGAAATGCGTGAGTGGTTACTTGAAAATGGGGCTAATCAATAATCAGTAAGGCGTTTTCATTTTCTGAACGAGCCAAATGCTGTTACTACTCTACCCAAGTGCTTCACAGAAGTATAGGAATTCCTATCTTTACGTGATAAAAGCTAATACTAAGTAAGAAGTGAACTAATATATGAACTAACTCTCAAGTTTATCCTTTCGCTTCATCCCTAAACGTATGCATATACTGACACCAAGAAGCATCAGAATAAAAGTTGGGACAACTACAGTGATCACAGTTCAATCGTTTCTCTCCTTTCCTGTGGAAACAAAGCAGGTTACTGCAAAGACACATCAACTGCTGTACTTGATTTAGTCAGTGATATCGAGTCGACATAATTGAAAAATAGTTAATGTCTTCATTTACAAACATTGCTACTCAACTCTACATAACCAAGAACAGACCTGAAAGATAAACAGACCAAAAGAATCGTGACTGAAAAATTCATTCCTACTTTGTTCCATAGAACGCCTTACATTTCGAGGGTTCATGTAGGTGAGTGCAAAAAAAAGTTACCCCTTGCAGGAACGTGGGGTGTGTATGAGGAGTACTGTACGTTTTTCGGGCGGAAACGATGCAGCAACATGCAGCAATATGGTATCATGTGTCCTCAGTAGTTTCCTCTCATTATATATATATTTTTTCCTTTTCCTCTCATCAAATAAATATTTATGAATTTTCTTATCAGTTACAATTAGTTCCTAAAGGGGCTCTCTTATTGAATCGATTCATCTACTAAGTTTCTCTTATAGAAATTCTAATTTCTACAATTACATGATATCTTTGATAGTAATAAAATATAATAATTATACCCATAACCTAATTATTCCACCAATTCTAGCACACGTTATGCTGTTATAAAACTCATTGTTCTCTCCTATATTACCTGCTCTTATGTATGCTTTCATTTTGTGGAAGACAATTGATGACATGAGCGGTTGATGACGTGCGTGGCCAGTAACCACGAAATAGCCTTATTGTATCGTGATTGTCCACAACCTTGTGTCCCTTCTGCCTTAGTCAACCCTTTTATCTAATTTAATGTACGAGTGATTAGACAATCAAGCGGGACTTTAACGTGTGGAATTTTGCATAAAGACTAAAACTCATCTTTCATAATAAAAAGAAGACAATTATGACAAAATATTCTTATAATAATATATATTTTAAAAAGAAGACAATATACGTTTACCCTACACTATCAATTCTATACAAGATAACTTCCACTTCTATCTTTCCCTATCTTTCCCTATCTTTCCCTATCTCATCTTAACAACTTGCCGCCAGTCACATTACCTTGCCGCCTAGCCATCATTTCTACTCTCAGACTCAAACTTCACTTCTGTTCCCTCAATCAACCCTCTTTATTTAGTGCATGGAACACTTGGCCGTTGATCTTTTTTTTAAAAACAGAGATTAAAGAATCAAGCAAAACATGTAAAACTTGGTCAGACCACATGGAAGCACACTGTTTGAAAACGAAAGACGACGCCAAATGTCTTGACTAATCGCTTGAATGATTGGTGAAGCCCCTGAATGACTTCGTTATGCAGACCCCATCTGCCAGAAGCAAATGTTTTGCATAGTCCAATCCTTTGAGCAAATTCCCAACACAATCTTGATTGCCGGAAACCAGACCGCTTTCTCTCTTTGCCATAAAGTTCACAGGCTTAAATCAAAGCATTTTGGTGAAGCATCGCCATTACTTCTTGTGAAAGCATACAACAAGACGTGGCTTATAATCTTTCGATCTTGGATAGACCTTTTTTTGAAAAAGTTATTAATGGTAGATTGTAAATTTGGATTAATCCTTTTGCAAAAGAAGAGTGACTCCTACACATGCCGCACATCAATCATTAGTGAGCAAGGCAATACCACTGCTCCAATCCTTCAAGGTAGTACAAAAACCCCATTCTTCACATATTAAAAGCTAATAATAAGTAGCAAATTTAGCTAATATATGAACATATTCTCAAATTTGCTCTTTTGCTTCCTCTTTAAAAATATGCAAATACTGATGAGAAGTAGCATCAGAATAAGAGCTGGGACAACTTGATGATCGCAGTTTGATTTTTTCTCTCCTTTCCTGTGAAAACCAAAAAGCTAGTTACTGTGAAGACACATCAGCTGCTGTACTATATTTATTCAGTAATATCCAGCCGACATAATTGGATAAAAAATTATGTCCTCGTTTACAAACATTGCAACTCAACTCTACATAACCAGGAAACAAATCTGAAAAATAAAAGGACCAAAAGAATAGTGATTGGATTCACTATACCTGAGATCAATAAAAAATTGTCATTTCCAGGGACGGTGAGGTGTGTATAAGGAATAATGTACCTTTTTTCCGGCGGAGGCGACGCAGCAGCAACTTTCTGAAAAAAAACCTTATTTTTGCTTTGTTATTGAGAGAAAGAGTTGCAAAAGAGGAAGAATTTTCTAATGGAATGTGGGGATTGATTTATCCCAAGCTACATAAGATTTTAAGTATTTTCTTTATAAGCAAAGAGAGAGTAAGGGATTTTGGTAACAAACCTAAAACCTAGCTCCAATAGAACAAAGGGGTATTGATAAAATGCTAAATATTCTTCTAATTGTGTGTAAATGTTTCTTATGGTAGATCATTTATCTCATAATAATTGTCATGTGGTGTTAGAAGATCCCAAGGTTCAATGGTCTCCATTTACTCAAGAATTTGTCATAATTGACATCTTTTTGGTAACACACTATCCAAGAATAATAATTTTTTAATGTTAAATTGTAATTTCGATTAACTTTATTCTTCAGGATTTTACACCAAGGGTTGTACCATACACCTATGCAAAAATCTTATTTTGTTGATTGTCCACAACATTAGGCACGAAGGCAATACTTGCACATACAATACTCTTATATTCAACACTCTTAACATTATTCAGCAACTCTAACTTTGAAACACACACGTGCTATGGAACTAAGGAAAAGCTAGGCACACTTTATTATCATATCACTTTGTTCTTCTCCCTCAAACACTGTTTCTCTTGGAGACCCTAACCTTCAGACCATCTTTCATATGCAGCATAACGGTAAGACTTGGGGAAATAGGATGACCTTCAACCACCTGAACGCGATAATTCCAAATTATGGCAGTGGCGAGCGTCTTCATCTGAAAGAAAGTTATGTCTTGGCCCAAACAACTTCTGGGTCCTGTATTAAACGCAATGAACTTGTAAGACGGTACGTGTACGAGTCTTCCCTCCTCGGAAATCCACCTCTCAGGCTTGAATTCCAAGCAATCATCTCCCCATATTCCTTCTATACTTCCCATTGAGTAAAGAGACACCATCACCTTCGTGTTCACATCAACTCGGTGGCCACTTGGGAGAACGTCTGGTTGAACGGCTATTCTGAGATTGAGAGGTACTGATGGGTATAAGCGAAGAGCCTCACAAATGGCTGCATGGAGATAAGTCAGCTTACTTAGCTCTTCGACACTGAAAAACCTCCATCTCCCATCTTCTTTAGCCTGCAAATTCTCTTTGATCTCTTCTAGAATCTTTTCTTCCACCGAAGGATGCGTGGCGATGAGCCAGAAAAGCCATACGAGACCTGCATTTATAGTGTCTTTTCCAGCAGCCAAGAAATTGATCGCAAAATCTCTGAGGTATGTGTCTGATTTTTTGTAAGCATCGATAAGATGATTGTGCGCATCTCCTTTCGTTTCCTCTAGTTTTTCTTCTTCTTCTGCTTCTTCTTTTCTCTCCATGCAAGCTGTTAATAAGTCGAAGTCCTCGTCCTTCTCCTCAGGTTGCACTACTTGGGTACTGCGCCGGAGAAATTCTTGTTGCTTTGATGATATGCACTGGTGCAAGAAGTTGTCTAAAGTCTCTATGGCTCTGCTTAGCTTCTTCTCTTCTCCTATGTTGAGCCATTTCTGCAACTTCCAAATGCTTTCCGGCACCGTATGCCGGTAAAACACAGCCGCCTCTACTTGGTCGAACGCTGTTCTATAATCAAGCTCTGGTAATTCGACTGAAAGGCACTTTGGATCGAAGCCTAGAACCAGCAAGCAGCTATTATCGAAGGTGAATCGCTGAAAAATATCTTGCAAATCAACCTCAGTTCCTTGTCCTGAGACGTGGTCAAGAACTGGAAATAGGCCTTTCGATATCTTCTCCCGCATGGATCTCTCTTGGAACAGCTGGAACTTCCTGTGTTTGATAAGCGAATGATACAATTTCCTGTTGGATTTCCATGATTCAGAGTCGGAGTTCAGGACCCCATCCCCGTAAGGCTCGAAAAGCTTCTTAAACTCGCGCCCCTTTCCGTAGTTGGCGAAGTTTTGGGTTAATATGTGACGCACGTTCATGGGATCACTGGTGACCAGAAAGTCCATGTTCGCAAACCATGGTCCTTTGAACTCAAATGTCCCACCACTCTGTTTTAGAACTTGAGTTGCATATACATGGATACTCGGCGCCTTGCACAGAAGCCCCGGCAGCATCCCGACGACCGGCCAATTTGTGACCGCCGATATTCTCTTCCAACTCCAGCCACAGAGAAAGAGAACAGAGAGAAATGCGAGAAGTATCTCAACGTAACCAAATACAGGCATTGAAGCTGTTACTGAGCTTTTGATTCTGTTTGTATGCAGTCTCTAAGGGGATTCTCTAGTAGTTTTATAGCCCAATCTAGGTTTCGGATGGGAGACTACGTCTTCTATAGAGTGGCCTTTAGAGTTACAGCACCTTGCACTAATATCCTCGCCACCTTTTATTTTGGCAAAATGTCGTCGCCATCGTCCTTTTGCCGGTTCCTGCGCAGATAGTGCAACGAAGAATCAGTCAAATCAAAAGAAAAAAATATGACTTCAGAATACATGTCGTTTGTCCGTTGCTTCACCATGGAAAATACACTTAGAGCGTCCATGATTTCTAAGGGTGTTATTCAATAAATGATATGGGGTTCTTACATTGTTAACTTCTTAATATAACCTAGATTCTGAATAAATTTCTTAGCAAAGCAAGATATAAATTCTACGTTTACTTGGAATCAGGTAACCTAGATTCTGAATAAATTTCTTAGCAAAGCAAGATATAAATTCTACGTTGACTTGGAATCAGGTAACCCTAGAGATGAACCACACTTCAAGAAGAAGATTAAATAATGCTATAAAGATCTCTATGATTAGGCTTGGATTTCAACGGGAAAAATCCAAGAAAAACTACTATAATCGTCTAGATATTATGCATGTACGACTTCCTTGAGCAGAAGCAACAAGAGCAAGCTCAATGCAACTGAAAAAAAGGTATCTAGAGGAAAACGATATAAAGATTGCGACAAGGACGACTCTTGACCTGCTGGTATGTACAATAAAGTAGACTTCGACTTCTGAAGTCGAATATTAAAGATCACGTCTTGCCCCTACCAAGATGGAAAGAGCATACTAAACGATTATTCAAATGTAAATTCTGGTGACAAAGTCAAGTTCTTTTCTGTTTTTTTTTTTTTTTCCTAAGTGGAGAAAACAGTTATTTAGCATGTCCGATAAGGATATATTTCGGCCATATGAACTGCAAAACTGTTAGATAATTTATTCAATTTAGAGTGGTCTGATGGAAACTTTCTGATTTATATTTTTTCCGTTAATAGAAGTCAATTTTTTCCTTCTTCCTCCTTGTTTGTTGACAAGCGTTTAGCTCAATGATAGTGGGTGTGTAAGTGGAAAAAAAAAAACAAAAATTGAAAGATTTATTGAAGGATTCTAAGATTGAAATCTCCATTGGAGATGAAGTTTGATTTTGGCTTTCAATTTGCAAGCTTTTGGTCTTCATTTGTCATCTTGTAAGGGATTCTTATGATTATAAATTAAAAGTATTTTTGCCACTCCATATTCTCTTTGGTACCTAGAAACCAATAATCCTTTGGGTATGATATTGATAGATTTGTGGAAGCTCTTGTTCTGTGTCCAGTTGAACGGAAAATCTATGTAATTGAAAATAGCACAGACTCTGCTAAATTCATGAAACTAGTAACCACCTACGCCAGGAATTCTGAGTAGCTAGTCAACCCTTTCAAAGCCTCTCGAAGAGCCCCAAAGATGGACCATGACTCTCAAACTTTTCAAGCTTCGTCAGACTTTCCGCTGTTGTCGCAACGGAGAGAGCCCAAAAGATGGACCGCCGCTATATCAAAGTTTTCAAACTTCTTCTGCTGTTGCAATGCAAGACAAGTTCACAATAATTTCGGCTATGTGTCAAGAAAAGTGCTCTAGTCTACGGCAGAATTGGAAAGACAAAAGCAAAGCTACTAGCCTTCGAGTAGATAAGTTAATGATGGATGATTTAAGCCACACTCTATCTTGCTGTTGTCTTCTTGTAATTTTCCCTGAAAATAGTTAAGAAAAAGTGAGGGTGTAAGAAGAAAGTACCAAAGTTCTGCCTTGTTTTCTAAGCCAAACAATACTTCAACATAGAAGTCCAAACAAAATCGATGAGGTGACAGAAAAATAATAATCTCGCACAATCATCCTCAAATGCTGGAAATATATTGTTATCCTTTCAAATTTTCTCTCTAGTACCCACCCTCTTGGAACCTCTTGGTCTTCTGAGTTTTCGTTTGGAATCACTTTTAGTGAAGTAACATTTTCTCCGATAAGAAATTCATACAATTTTTTAGTTTAGGTAAGGAACTTGATCTACGTGAGCCATTGCAAGTAGTTACTGTCATAAAGTATGATCATCACAAAGTTCGCAACATTGATAGCGCTTGGGAAGGGATAGGTAGGTTTTTCTTCAGTGAGTTCTAATGGAGAAGCAGAATGGGTCAGTGCGGAAAATTAAGTAATGAGCTAAGGTCTTCGTCTCGAGCTTTAATGACAGTTGATGGGTATTAGCAGAGGATAGAGATGCTGGTAGGATTTGTCTCTGATACTATGAGAAAAGTGAGAGGACGAAGCAAGCCACCAAAAACTTAGGTTACAAAGCCTTAAATAGACGATAGTGATGAGCGACAGAAAAAAATAAGTAAACTACATAAAAATAAGGACTGAATAGTGCGGACCTGACAGTAATCATCTTTAGACATTTTGACTTGATAAGTGAATGTTGCCTATCTCTTGCAACATGTAAGGGATAGGACGTGTTCTTGCCCCGGCGTGTATAGCTTATAAACTTCCTACCAAATCTCGTGTTATCCCTTTGTCCTTGAGTTCAAAGATGAATGACTTTTTTTATATAAAGATGTGAGTTTATTCATCAAAGAACAAAAGAATATAAAAACTTTGGCAAATATCCATTATTACAAACTTTTCCAAGGAAAAATCAAGATTAGAACCTTCCAACTATAATACAATAAAACATTTGTCTTAAAAAATTTAATATTTTTAAATATAGGTACTTCCTCATGTACAAGTAGGTAAATGGTTTTTTTTTTCAACTTAAAAATAACTAAAAAAAAGATATAGTTTAGATGTTTTCGTGGGCGAAAACAAACTCTCCACACTGGGAGCTTCAATCTTTTGTATTTGTGGTGCCGTTCATTCTAGGTAAAGTCTACAGCCCGCTAAGTATGACAATGTTGTGGAATGAGAAACTAGTGATATTATCTTGATTAATTTACCTTGTAGTGATTCATTTACTAATTTAGTCTTTCTATCACATTTACTTATATTGATTGCTAAGTTTGTACGTACTATCATGTATACACTTAATTGATATCAGTTAGTTTTGTTTTCATCTCCAATTGGCTCCTCAAATTAGCACTTCAATTGTATTATCTTCATGGAACTACCAATGTTTGTTTGTCATTAAGTTTGAAAGAACTATTACAAAATAATCAAGAACACCGAAGTCATCAAAATAGCTCTAACATATATCATATCGTCACAATTTCTCTTGACATTTGAATTAAGTTCTTGACAAGGAAGATTGTCTTCCATCACTTGCACATTTTCTATGTTGTGAGAGCTGATTTCCTAGGAAATTCTTCTTGTTAGCCATCACTACTACATTATGGACGGTCTAGTCTTTGTCCATCTAACATAACTAAATAAAGATTCTAGTTTGTGAGGCACAAATTATTGCAAGTGAAATGTACCTTAACAATTATAATAGCCCTCTTTCACAACACTACCGAGGATGTAACTCGGTTATTGAAACCTCATTATCAGTTATCCCACCATTGATGTCTAGTTCCTGTTGTCGACTCGATCCTACTCTGTAAAAAGCTTGCAGGCTGTACAGGCAAATGAAAAGCCATAGAATCACTTTTAAGCATGTGAATAATTAAAGCCATGTCTGGTCTGTCGGCAACATTTTGTTGGACACAAAGCAGAGCGATATGAATACATCTTATCATTTCAGCTATTAGACCACTCTTTAGTAATGTGGGATTAATGAGATTTGAAGTTGTCCCCTCTTTCCAATTTCTCCATGCCTGCATTAATATGTCAAAGCCAATATACAAGTCAAAGAAACAATTCTGTAACAAATTTTTTTCTTCTTTTAATTTTTAAACAAAATAAAAAATCAAAATATGCAAACTTATATGAATACTCACATAACTAAGAAGCTGCTCATTGTCACAAAGGCTAGTAATTCTTTTACCACTTACAATCTCTAGAATTAGGACACCAAAGCTGAAGACATTTGATTTCGTTGAAAATTGTCCAAACATTGCATATTCTGGAGCCATATATCCACTATACAATAATATCAATAGACTTGGTTAAGGTTGAATGATAAAATTAATTTCTATCTTCTTTTTTTTTTGTCTATCTTAGTGTTGATTTCATTGCATTTTTCTAGTTGAATTAATCATACAAGAAATTCATTTTTCTACTTGAATTAATCATAAAAGAAATGCATAGTTGTAATCATTAGCAATAGAAATTAACCATACTTACTAGGTTCCTACAATCCTGTTCGTATTGCCTTCGATCTGATCCAATACAACCAATCTTGCCATGCCAAAATCTGATATTTTAGGATTCATTGTTGTATCTAATAGAATATTTCCAGCTTTGAGATCACGATGAATAATTCGAAGTCGAGAATCTTCATGAAGGTATAATAGCCCACGAGCAATACCACTTATAATTTTATTAGATCTTTCCCAATCTAAATCTGCATGTTTCATTGGATCTATATATTCAAAAAATACATCATTAGTGAATTATTTAAAATTTATATTTGTAGTAACTAAATGAAATTATTTTGATTACCACATTTTAGTAAATATCTCAACAATGATAAGAATATAACCATACCAAATATGTAATGGTCAAGACTTGTGTTAGGTACAAATTCATAGACAAGAAGTCTTTCATTTCCTTCCAAACAAAATCCGAGGAGTCTAACTAAATTTCGGTGTTGGAGTTTAGCCACTAATAAGACTTCATTCTTAAATTCAATATCCCCTTGAATCGAGTTTCTTGACAGTTTTTTCACAGCTATTTCTTGTTTACTAGAAAGTATACCCTGCATATATAAAATACAATGTAACTAAAATAATTTTAATTAACTTAAAAAACTAAATATATTGGTAAAAGATATCACAAGTAATTACAATAGTCTATTTTTCTATGAGAATGTTTTTTTACCTTGTATACTGTTCCAAATCCTCCTTTTCCAAGCTTATTTGCCTCTGAAAAGTTGTTTGTGGCAACTTTAATAGTGCAAAGATCAAATTGCAAAGACTCCACACTTGTTATTTCATCCATAACTATAGGATCCACATCTACAGGCAAAAAAAATGTCACTTCATCTTCGCCAATGGTAACACAACAAAGCAAAGGACCTAGAAATGGGTGAGTGGTTACTTATAGAAGGGGGCTAATTAAAATCTTGGTCACGTTTATGATGTTTACGCTTTATAGAGACATTTGCACTTATTAGTAAAGAATCAATGCGATTCAATGCTAACAAATGTAAACTAATTATTGCTTTGAGATTGTCTTTTAATCCTTGTGAAAGCATACAACAGGATGTGGCTTATAATCTTTCAATCTTGGATGGACTTTTTTTAAAAAAAAAAGTTAGTAATGATAGATTGTAAATTTGGGTTAATCCTTTTGAAAAGGAATAGTGGCTCGTACACATGACCTAGTTTAATCATTAGTGAGGAAAACATTTTCATTTTCGCCACGACCCAAACGTTGTTACTACTCTGCCCAAGTACTTCAAAGAATTACAGTAATTCCTATGCTTCACATATTAAAAACTCATATTAAGCAACAACTGAACTAATATGAACTTACTCTCAAGTTTATCCTTTCGTCGCCTCCTTAAAAATATGTAAATGCTGACAAGAAATAGTATCAGAATAAGAGTCGGGGCAAGAGCCAGGGCAACTATGGTGATTGCAGGTCGATTGTTGCTCTTCTTTCCTGTGAAAACCAAAAGCAAGGTTACTGTGAAAACAAATCAACTGATGTACTCGATTTAGTCAGTAATTTCAAGCCGACATAGTTGAAAAAAATTTTATGCCCTCGTTTACTACACCCTAACATCACATAAACAAGAAACAAATCTGAAAAATAAAAGAACAAAAGAATAGTAATTGTATTCCGCTGAAAAATCCATCCTTACTTTGTTCCAGAAAAAACCTTCCATTTCCAGGGCCCCTGTACCTGAGCGTAATAAAAATGCCATTTTCAGGGAGGTAGGGTGTGTATGAAGAATAGTGTACCTTTTTCCGGCGGATGCGGCCCCAGGAACACTGTCCCTTTCTCCGGCGGAGGCGACGCTACAGCAAGTTTCTGATCAAAGAAGAAGGGGTAGCTCTCGTACCTAAAATTACAGCTTGGTGTATAATACCTCATACCCTCCTTCCCGACACAACATACTGGAATTTCTCCCGAAATATTCCGTAAACAATTACCGCAATCTTCCCGATACAAATCAGGAGTGCATTGTGCAAGCACATATATTGTGCTGAAGTCCGGGGCTGAGGAGGTTCTTGATGCAAAAAACCTGGAAGAACCATCTGATGCAACTTCATTTATCATCTCATCAAACTGCGCCTTTAGCAACCTGCCGTACCCATCTACGTCCGAGACATTCCTTGCGTTCCAAAGCATAAAACTTGGATAATAGGCCAGAATGCCAAACATAGACTGGTTTGAGAAATGCAACGAGCAATTGTCATACCATCCAATTGCCCCCTTCTGATTGGGACAAAGCTGTGTCAAAGTAATTCTAGCGTCACTGAGGCAACTAAGGCAAGCATCTTGCCCAATATCTCCACGACAAAGTCCAATCGCGTAGACTTTGTCAGGGTCTTCGCCATGGGAGTTACTGTAAAAACCATTAATAATATTGGTGTTGGAGGAGATGGAGGAGAGGAGGTGATTAAGGTTCGCTGCGTACACACTGTTAGTGGTATAATTACCCTCTTCGCCTAAACAAAAATGATAAATAAACGGTGGCTGGGCAGTGGCTTGTGTAATGAGAAATAAAATGAAGGCCGGAAAAACTAGCAGTAGTCTTGAAGAAACAATGGCCATGCTTCACCAAAATGCTTTGTTTTTAGCCTGTGCACTTTATGCCAAAGAATGAAAATGGTTTGGTTTGCGGCAGTCTAAGTTTGTGTTGGTAATTTTCTGAAAGGACTGGACTAACCAAAACATTTCTTACAGAGACGGTGTTGCTGAACGAAGTCAATCACGCGGCTTTACAAATCATTCATGCGACTCGTCAAAACGTTTGTCCTCGTCTCTCATTTCGAACTGTGTGCTTCCGTGTGGCCATCGAGCAAGTTTCGCATGCCTTGCTTGACTCGCTAACCACTTCTGCATTACACAAAGGGAGCTGATTGGGACAGAAGTGATGAAAGTCCAGCTTGGTTGTCAAATCACTTCCTGCATTAAATGAAAGAGTTGATCGAGCAAAGTTTGTCCACTATCACGAAACCAACAGGTTATTTCGCGGTAACTGGTCACTCACGTCTGTTGGATTTGAGGCAGCAATAATAACACATATGCGGAAGCAAAATAAGTAAATCCACACCACAATCAACCAAGCAAATCAAGAACACAAAGATTTACGTGGTTCGGGCAAATATCCCTACATCCACAGCCTAAGGAGCAACTTCTTTTCACTAAATGGAGAATGGTCACAAGCAATAACCCAATTTGGGTTTCTTACAAAAGGAACGGCAGCAACCCTCGTTCTCTCTATCACACTCTCACCACACTCTTTTTCTTTCTTCACTCTTTTCTTTTATCGTTCCTTTTTCACATAAGAGCAAAATGTCTATTTTGCCCCCTCACTAATTTTCTCCAAACACAACAATTTCCCCCTTTTGGAGGAATATTAGTGCAACATCCCTGCACCATAAGAAAAGAAAAAAAATTGCTCCCTAGACACTGACTCTACTTGGAGTCCATACCAGCAACCCGCTGACAAATTTCAAGCTTGTCTCTTGTCAGCGGCTTCGTTAACATATCAGCACCATTATCATCAGTATGAATCTTCACAAGATCTAACTCTTTGGATTCTAGCACATCTCTAATCCAATGATATCTGACATCAATATGTTTAGATCTTGAATGAGAAGAAGAATTCTTACTTAGGCGGATAGAACTTTGATTATCACTGTAGAGAATCACCATTCCTTGCTTCACACCAAGTTCTTCAAGAAAGTTCTTCATCCATAAGACTTCTTTTCCACCTTCAGTAATTGCAATATATTCTGCTTCTGTTGTGGACAAAGCAACACAATCTTGCAACCTGGATTGCCATGAAACTGATGCTCCTGTAAAAGTAAGCATATACCCTGTAGTGGATCTCCTATGATCATGGTCACCAGCCATATCTGCATCTGTGTATCCAACCAGTACAGGTTCATTATTACCAAAACACAAACACATCTTAGGAGTTCCTTTAAGATATCTGAATATCCATTTCACAGCTTCCCAATGTTCTTTACCAGGTTTAGAAAGAAAACGGCTAACTACTCCAACTGCATGAGCAATATCAGGTCTCGTACACACTGCAGCATACATCAAACTACCAACAGCAGATGCATAAGGAATATTCTTCATCCTTTCAATCTCACTTGCATGTGTAGGACTTTGCTTCTTACTCAACTTGAAATGATTTGCAAATGAAGTGCTAATTGCCTTTGCTTTGTTCATGTTGAATCTGTTAAGTAGCTTCTCTATGTACTTTTCTTGAGATAGCCATAACTTTCCATGTTTTCTATCACGTGCAACTTCCATTCCAAGAATTCGTTTCACTGGTCCTAAATCTTTCATCGCAAAAGATTTGCTCAAATTCTTCTTTAGCTCAATAATCTTCTTCATGTCTTTACCAACAATCAACATATCATCGACATAAAGAAGTAAGATGATGAAATCATTTTTAGCAAAATGTTTCACAAATACGCAGTGGTCTGAGCTGGTTTTCTTATAATCTTGTTGCAACATGGATGACTCAAATTTCTTGTACCATTGTCGAGGTGCTTGTTTTAGACCGTACAAGCTCTTTCTCAATCGACACACAAGATTCTCTTTACCTTTCTGTACGAAACCTTCTGGTTGTTCCATGTAAAGCTCTTCCTCCAAATCTCCATGAAGGAATGCGGTCTTCACATCAAGCTGCTCTACCTCCAAGTTTAATCTAGCAGCTAAACCAAGAACAACTCTAACAGAAGACATCTTCACCACAGGTGAAAATATTTCATCAAAATCAATACCTTTCTTCTGATCATAACCCTTAACAACCAATCTTGCCTTGTACCTAGGTCGTGAGTTATTCTCTTCTGACTTCAACTTGTACACCCACTTGTTCTTTAATGCTCTCTTGCCCTTAGGTAATGCCACAAGATCATAGGTATGATTATCTTGTAAAGACTTCATCTCTTCTTGCATGGCTTTCTTCCACTCTTTACTATGCTCAACTTCACAAGCTTCCTCATAGCATTGTGGTTCTCCCCCATCAGTCAACATCAAATACTCATGTGGTGGATATTTAACTGAAGGTTGACGTTCTCTGCTAGATCTTCTCACAGGGGGTTGAGTTTGTGACTCAACTAGTTGATGATCAACATGTCTCTTTGATTCCTCACTAGCTGTTGTTGTTGGAGCTTCTTCTTTAACTACATCTTCAAGTAACTCTTCTTGTGTAGTTCCCCCTTCATCTGTACTTTCTGGAGAAGGAGTCAAAGGTATATCAACAAAGCTCTCATTGTCAACTCTCTGCATCTTAGTATTCTTAAGATCCTTAATATTTTGATCTTCAAAGAAAACCACATCTATGCTTCTGACTAGTTTCCTTGTAACTGGATCCCATAATCTGTACCCAAACTGATCATGTCCATAGCCCAAGAAAATGTAGTCCCGAGCTTTATCATTAAGCTTGCCTCTCTCATCCTTTGGAATATGAACAGACGCTCTGCAACCAAACACTCTCAAGTGCTTAAACGATACCTCCTTCCTAGTCCATACTCTCTCAGGAAAATCACCCTCTAATGGAATTGAAGAAGAAAGATTAATCAAATCAACTGCAGTGCGCATTGCCTCACCCCAAAATGATTGAGGTAATGCCGAATGTGAAAGCATACATCTGATCCTTTCAACAATGGTTCTGTTCATCCGTTCTGCAAGCCCATTATGCTTTGGAGTCTTGGGAACTGTCTTTTGAAGCTTGATGCCATGAGTTGCACAATATTCTTCAAATGGTCCTATGTATTCACCTCCATTATCTGTACGGATACACTTCAGTTTCCTATCAGTTTCTCTCTTAACCATAGCATGAAACTGTTTGAAGACCTCCAATACTTGATCCTTAGTCTTCAATGTGTAAGCCCATACTTTTCTCGAATGATCATCAATGAAAGTGACAAAGTACAAAGCACCACCTAAAGTTTTTACCCTCATCATACAAACATCAGAGTGAATCAAATCAAGAACATGTTTCCTCCTAGACGGGGGGCCTCTCCGAAACGAGACTCTAGATTGTTTCCCAGCTAAGCAGTGATCACAAGGCTTTAACTGCATATATGCACCACTAATTCCTGATATAACCTTGTTCTTTATCAGACGTTGAAGTCCTCTCTCACTTATATGTCCAAGTCGCTTATGCCATAACTCCATGTGGTTATCCTTGACCATATGCACTTCACATTTTCGAATATTAGCTTCAGTCCTATAAAGAGTGCTGATCTTCTTTCCTTTTGCAACGATTAGAGAGCCTCTACAAAGTTTCCACTTACTTTCACCAAAATAAGTATGATAACCCTCATCATCAAGAATACCGGTGGAAATCAAATTGTAACGTATCTCAGGAATGTGCTTGACATTTTTCAACACTAACTGACATCCAATCTCAGTCTCCAAGACTATATCACCAATACCAGTAATCTTGACTTTCACTTCATTCCCTAGACCAACTGTTCCCAAATCCCCACCTCTATAAGATGAGAAATACTCTCCATGTGGAGTGACATGGAAAGACAAACCTATATCAATAATCCAAGTCGAAGCTGGACTCGAAACTTGCCTTGATAAGTTGATTTGGGAATCACTGAAAATCATAAGCCCGGTGTCAGATGTAGTTGCTACAAGGTCTTTATCACCTTTCTTGTCATCATTCCTAGATTCTTCCTCATTCGAATTCCAACATTCTCTCTTATAGTGACCAAACTTTCCACAGTTATAGCACTTAACATCTCTCTTGGACCGTGATGATCCACGTGACTTGTCAAAATTTGGTGCTCTACTCTTGCTTCTTCCTCTGCTTTTACTTCTATCTCTGTTTCTATTTCTGTTTCTGTTTTCATTTCTCCCCCGTTTTTCTGAAACTTATACCTCTGTTGGCCCAAATTTACCTTGCTCCTTTAATCTAGTTTCTTCATTAAACAAACTCTCCTGAACCGTCTTCAATTGCAAAACACCATTTGGAGCTGAATTGGTGAGAGTGATTACCAATGTCTGCCAACTATCAGGTAAATTACTCAAAAGCAACATTGCTTGCAATTCATCTTCTAAAGCAATCTTTAACGTTGCTAACTGGTTAACCAATGACTTAAATTCACTCAAGAACTCTGTCATCGCTTGTCCTACTGTGTACTTAAGATTTATTAACCTCTTAAGTAAAGATACCTTGTTCTGAGGAGAGTTGCGTTCATAAAGAGCATTAAGCTTTTTCCACAAATCACTTGCTTTTGTCTCTTGTGCAATATGATGATAGATACTATCCTCAATAAATTGTCTGATATGAGAGACAGTTTTCCTGTTTAACTTGTCCCACTCTTTATCAGTGAGCTTTTCAGGCCTAGCTGAATCCCCTTCCATGACATCAAACAAATCTCTACTAATGAGATAATCTTCCATTCGTGGCTTCCAAGATTGATAATTAGAGGACGTTAACATTGGCATATTCTTACCAGAAGTGCTTGTCTCCTCCATCTTAAAAGAATAAGTTCTCCTTAGTTTCCCCCTCAAACGGAAACTCCAAGTACCACAAATACCTTCAACAGTATGCCCCTAAAACTTGACCAATACATCCCACAGACTTCAAATCAGACAATCTCCAAAAATTGTCTAGCGCATGAACAGTACGCGGTCAAAGTCAACGGTCAACAAAAGTCAACGATCAACAGAAGTCAACAGTCCACGGCCAAACACTAACCGGGTTGACGGGTTGGGTTCTGGGTCAAGTTGGATCTCCAGGTCAAACCGAATCGGATCAAGTCGGATCTCCAGTCAAACCGGATCGGACTCGGGTCAACAGTCAAACAGTGAACAGTACATATAAACAGTACATGCCAACAGTGACCTAAACAGTACTCTCGACAGTACCTTCGACAGTCTTCTCTCTCTCCAGTGGGTTTTCACTGATTTCAGCCACTCCACGGCCGTTTCTGGTGAAACAAAAGCTACCAAATGATAGATCAGGCCACCACGAATCTATGGACAACGGATTTTCTACCAAAATCCGTCCAACAAGAGAGAAATCTCAATTTTTCTTTTCAGCCACGAGTGAACAGTACTCGTGAATAGTAACCCAAAACTTTCCGGCTGATTTCTGGCTAACTCCGGTGGTCTCCGACCACAGAACTGGTCGAGAATTACTCTACTAGAGATGGAGAGCAAAACCCTTACCTCGGATTCCGATTTGGGTACCTCCTTGGTTGTGCACACCAAGTGTTTGTGAAAAATGCCCCTTTGTGTAGAAACTTCACTGCCTCAACGAAAAAAAAACAAGCTTGATCTTTAGCAATCGCAGCTTTAATTCGTAAACCAAGCTCCTGATACCAGTTTGTTGGATCTGAGGGAGCAATAATAACACATATGCGGAAGCAAAATAAGTAAATCCACACCACAATCAACCAAGCAAATCAAGAACACAAAGATTTACGTGGTTCGGGCAAATATCCCTACATCCACAGCCTAAGGAGCAACTTCTTTTCACTAAATGGAGAATGGTTACAAGCAATAACCCAATTTGGGTTTCTTACAAAAGGAACGGCAGCAACCCTCGTTCTCTCTATCACACTCTCACCACACTCTTTTTCTTTCTTCACTCTTTTCTTTTATCGTTCCTTTTTCACATAAGAGCAAAATGTCTATTTTGCCCCCTCACTAATTTTCTCCAAACACAACAACGTCATGGCATAATTTTCTCGGGCAAGAACGGGCAGGTTTCTCTCTACCATTCATGATTCTCTCTAGACATTGTCAATTGGCACCTGTTTGTCCACAGCCGCGTATGTCGTTATTACTCGTCTTTCCACAAATGAGAGCACAAATAAGAGCAGCTAAGCTGTAGGAAAGTGTCGCAGTCTCCCGGGTTCGTAATTGGTACTTGGATTCAGTGGAGTTGGTTTGGATTTTTAGGTGTCATCTTCCTAAGAAACCGTAAGTTTCGTGGAGAAGGATAGAAAACGGACGAGCGTTTCTTGGTTGCCAAACAAGTCAAAATATCAGTCTCTCCTTCTCCAAACCAGTACACAGGATATTAAAGGAGGTTTTGAGGGCTTACATGTTGCTAACCTCAGCCCTGCACTTAGGACTCTTTAAATCCTAACCAATATTACTAATTCCTAACTATATAAACACAGGCACGTGACAGTAAGATAGAAGACAATAATCAAGCATAAAGTTTTATAAGGACATGAGATGTTGTGGAGAACATCCAGCCACGTTAGGCCATTGAGCTTGTCGAAGAAAGGCAACAATGGCATCCAGTGGCAGCTTGGCGGATTAACCTCACAAGCCCCGCATGCAGATACTATGGGCACTGGATCACCCATCATGCAGCGTGGAAATCGGTGGATGTACAATGGAATGCCACCCAGTGTCTTAGATGCTATCACACGTGGTTGTAAAAGCTCATCAGCCCCTAGACACACTCCTTTCCACAACCCCAACACTGTGGTAAACACCAGCACTGATTTGTGCTTGGGCTCTCTAGAAACCAGTCGGACTCAGCACACGAAGGAACAAGCTCTCCGTGTGGTTCCACATCTTGCACACACGACACTACACCCGTCGTGTGAAATAGAGAATAAAGCTTCAACCTGCTGCTACACAATTGGAGCTGTCAAAACCGCCTTTATGAAGTACAAGCAGGTTGCTGCTAATCCAAAGAACACCTCGTCTGAAAACTATTAGATATGAAAAATAATAGATTATTGTCCAAATTCTCTACACAGCTCAAATCTACATATTAATAGTTTCAAGATTTTCTACTAACCATCACGTTTATTATCATTTATTATTATTGGTTAGAAATAGTGTATAAAAAAGGAGAATATGGTTCGATTTTGTAACAAAGAATAAAAATTATCTCAAAAATATGTTTTCCTCTTATGTGATATCATAATAAGGCTAGTTGGCCCTATGATAATAGCAATTCCTCTTCCCTCTATTTTCTCCTTTTATTTCTCTTGTATTTCTTTCTTTTCTCTTTTATTTCTTTGTATTCTCTTTCGTTCCCACCATCTAATCATGTATTTCAACAAAAACCAGACTTGACTGAAACTCATCCTCGCACCCTGGAGCAAGGTGCTGACTTTGGAGTTCTTAAAGTAAAAGAAGGAGAGAGAAGAAAGAAGTTGAAAGTGCACCCCGAACACGCTAACATTGGCTAGCGTGTGTCGGACGGCTGAAGTAACCTTCCAGGAAAGTAATGAAAACCAATAAGCGGTCTTTTGGAGCCTGTATAAAGGCCTAGCTTGTCCTAGGAATGACAAGCTTTTTGTATCCGTCTATTTGTACCAACACATATCGTTTTAATGTATATAACCAAGTAGCTTTTCCACATTCCTTAGTTCACTTATTGTATTTTTCTTCTGCATTGATGGGGAAAAAAAAATACCCTATACGAGTTCTCAAAAATTTCAATTGAAACCCTTGAGTTCAAAATCTCAGTTGGATTCAAGTAATAATCTCAATCCAACCTCCTATACAAAAATCTCAAATGGGCCTCTGGGTGAGGATTCCAATTGGGCCTCTGAGGTGAGCATCTAATTGGGCCTTTGAGCGCAAATTTTCAACTGGGCCTTCTAAAACCTATTTCCTTCATTTTCTTAAATTGATGTTTGGTACCAATACGATTTCCAAAAAACTTGGGAGTTTTTGTCATAAAACTAAGAAAAGGAAAACCTCAACAAGCTGAGTGAATTTAGTTTATATTGAATTTACTATGTACTACAATGTATGTTGCTGCTGCTATTTATACAAAAGTAATCCTGTAATTCTTTATATGACAACTAATTGCATAAGGAAAATAAACACTTTAATTTGTAAAATTATACAAAATTATTCTAGCAAGGTAAATATCTGATTCACCAAATCTAAAACATTGAATCTTCCTCTAACACTCTATCTAAATTCAGAGATTTAAATAAGTCAAATGCTCTAAACTCGGAAAAAAAAAATATTAGTGTTGCATGCTGCAAAATGCCTTTGTTGATAAATCCAAATGCTGCTCTTTTTTTTCAAAATGTGACGTGTCTCAATTACTCCTTGTACCTTGTTTCATAAGAAATGATAATCTACTTCCCTATGCTTGGTTTCTCATGATTGGTGGAATTGACTCCTAACTTTTTTGCAACTTCATTGTCACAAAACAAAATAAATGACTATTTTATAATTATGCAAAGTCCCTAAAATAATCTCATTATCCAAAACCTCTTTGATGTTGTGTTGGCCATTACTTTGTATTTTGACTCCACATATGATAATGAGATAGTGGGCTATTTTGTTTTCAAAGAAATTAAATAATCTTCAAACTTTACGTAAAAACATTTAGTAGACTTCATTGTCATAGGACATGTACTATAATTAGAATCACAATAAATTATTAACTCTAACTTGGAGGAAGACCAAAATATCATACTAAGGCCAACATAACTCTAGTGGACAATCACAAAACCAACAGGTTATTTCATGGTTACTGGCCACGCACGTGCTGACGAAATTTTCTAGGGCAAGGACTGACTGGTTCATTTTGCTTTCCCCCTTTTCTCTCTTCCATCCGCGATTCACTCCAGGCATTGTCAATTGACTCCTGTTTGTCCACAACCGCGCATGACGTTATTAATTGTCTTTCCACGTATAAGAGCAGCTAACCTATAGGTAAGAAGAGAATAATCAAGTGTAGAGTTTTATAAGGACATGAGATGTTGCGGAGAAATAGAAACTATTGAATTCCTTCACCAATAATGCTTGTGTTGATGGAAAAAAGAAAGAACCCTATATTCTACCTTCCGTTATGCAGTAAGTTACAGCAAACTAAAATCAGTTCTTTCTACTCTTTCTCACCCTTTAAAAACATGCTTCGGGACATATTTTTGTATAAAACTAGAGTTCTATATTAAAAAATAAAATTTACAAAATTTAAATGAGAAAAAGAATCATATAATTTTTTTAGCTAATTTTTAGATTAAATCTTTTAATGTGATATTAGATCCAATGTTAAACCTATCTCATTGCATACGATATTAAGCCTAATAACACTAAGTGTGTGAGGAGAATACATGCAAGATTAAAGTTCCACATTAAAAGATAAAATATTTAAGGTAAAACTTAAATAAAAGAATTATATCAAATTCCATATGAAAACAACTTATGTAGGTGTGCTCAAACTACATAAGAAATAGATGAGAGCTAAAGGATGACCTCAAGATGCTAACCAAAAGACAAGGAGACTACGTCTCATGTGTGATTTGTCTCTAAAGCAAGAAACTCCTTATACATAGCATCAATCCAATAAAACTCCATGAGTGTTTCCTAATATGTATCTAATTCACAAATGACTCAAATGAATGCAATAAAATGACAATGGTGAAAATCACACTAGTTAAGAGAGATATCTTATGAGATTGAGTAAAGGGAGATTGAGGAGGCTGAAAGCAAAGTAAGACACATGTAACTAAATGTTCATGTGGGAGGGCAAGTTGCATGACTTGGGTGGCAACATGGCAGTGGACAAGGGGCTGAGAGGTCTCTCGTGATCCAACTAGTGGGTCATTTGTGGTGTCTAAGTTAGGTGAGTCATCTTTCGTAACTGGGTTAAGTAAGTTATTTATGGTAATTGAACAAAGTCATCTATGGTATCGAAGCAAGTTTTCATTCTTAAAGTTGCGCTAGTTTATTAAAGTTGTGAACCCACAGAGATCTTACCTAAACACAACACTCCCATGCATTGTATAGAATTACCGTTTTGCCCTCAGCCTTTTCCTAAATTACAACTTTGTCATTGAGATCCTAGCCGCAACCTATAGCTGCAAACCCACCATCTACCGTTACAGCTAGCACCTCCGCAAATGACCCCTACCACCCCAACATCATAGAATTCTAGTGCAATGGTTTTGTGTGTCACAAAATTAAGGAGAAAGTCTATAAGTTAGGTAAATTCAATTATAGTGAATCTGCTATGTATTATAATATACATTGTTATTGCTATTTATATAAAAGTAATACTAAACTTCTTTACATGACAACTAATTACATAAGAAAAATAGACATATGTATTACAATATAATGAATACTCTAAAAAGGTTAATATCTAATTCATCAAACCTAGTATATTGAATCTTCTCTTATTGGTTTGTATTCTACAATATACTAAATTGGAAGGACGTGTTGAAAAATGAAAAACCTAAATGTTGTAACTAACTTCATGACAAACACGAGATTGAAGATGGATATAGAAATCAAAACTCTTCTAGAATTTTACTTATATGAAAATGTGAGAACTTCACACTAATAAAATCTCTCTTCTTTTTTTTTTTTCCTCTAAGTTCTTCACCTATTGTTTCTCTTGATTTTCAACACTGATGTTCAAATCAAATTAATGCAGTTCGAAGATCTTGCGTGAAGCAAGGATAAGAAATCCGTTCATGAAAATTGGTTCCTTCAATCCCTTTCTTCTTCCCATGATGTTCCTTTCCATGCTTAACTTCCTCAACCTGACCACCCATGCGGCTCACAGTTTATTCGTACCATATTTGTCCAGACTCCATCTTCTCCTGTCCAACTTGGGCCCTCCGTCTCTTTCCTCACCTCCAACGCCGCACGCAGTATCCAGCCCTTCCGTCTCAGCTCCCCCAGCTTGTCCCCATCTAAAGACTCCCATAAAGGAGGACAAGCGACAATGTTAGTAGAGATGTAAATTTCTTAAAAGCATTTTTCTATTTTCCTTAAAAAAGATCCTAAAGATGATAAAACTCCTCTAGCACAGCTACTCATAAGTGTGATTCTTATGGAAAACATTCTTCTTTTCAAATGTTGAGCACAAGTGTTTGATCTTAAATATATAATTTTAGATAATATTTAAATATAAAGAATATCTTCCTAACTCGTAAATTAATTTTTTAGTTGAACTTTTAACTTCATAATATGATACTAAAGCATAGGTTTATCTATTTTAACTAAAATTTAATTTTGAGTTCTTGAGACATGCCCTATGCACAGGGGAGCATTCATTTCTCTCATTTAATCTTGATTCAAAAGCTTGATTAGGGAGTATTAAGGAAAAAAGTGTTATGTTTGAGAAAAATACAATCTTTAGGCTATATTTAAATAAATAAATAAATTATCTTGACTCATTAATTAGTTCTTGAGTAGACTTTATACTTTATGAGAACACAAGATTTGAAATTATATTTGCTCATCCATTAACACCACCACTGTCACCGTATACTAATCCAAAAACAAAAAGGTTCTTTAACCCACTTTTGATTCGTTATGTGGCGCAAGTAGAATGCGCCTAGATGGGGGGAAAGAATTTTTCTAGTGAGAGCTTGGATTAAGTGGGAGCCATGATGGATTCAAGTTTTGTGATTGAAAAAAATTTTCACCTTCAATTGCAACTATTGAAAGGTTTTACGAAAATTTCTTTTTTTTTTTCCCAAAAGATCACGTCTTGTGCCTAACAAGATGGAAATTGCATATCAAACGCATATTCGAATGTAAATTCTGGTGACAAAGTCAAAGTTCTTTTTTTTTTTTTTTTAAGTGGGCAAAACAGTTATTTAGCATGCTCGATAAGGAAACATTTCGGCCATATGAACTGCAGAACTGTTAGATAATTTATTCAATTTAGCATGGAAACTGTCCTATTTATATTTTTAATGTTAATAGAAGTTAATTTTTTTTCCATTTTTGTCTTTCTTTTTTGGTAAGTGTCTAACTTAGTGATGAGTAGGTGTTGCTTAGGATATCTTGGTCCTAGGCTCAACAGTTTGAAAACATGTGAGTGGATGTGTAAGTTGGAAAAACAAAAAATGAAAGATTTATTGTGAAGGATTCTAAGATTGAAATCTAGGCGATAATCTCCATTGAAGATGAAGTTTTGATTTTGGCTTTCAATTTGTAAGTTTTTGGTCTTCTAATGATTATAAATTAGAAGTATTTTTGTCACTCCATATTCTCTTTGGTATCTAGACTTACCCATAATCCTAAGGGTATGATATTGATAGATTTGTGGAAGCTCTTGTTCTATGTCCAGTTGAACGGAAAATCTATGTGGTTGAAAAATAGCATGGACGTTGTTCAATTCATGACACTAGTAACCACATATGCCGGGAATTCCAAGCAGCTAGTCAACCCCTTCAAATCCCCTCGAAGAGCCCCAAAAATGGTCCATGACACTCAAACTTCATCAAACTTTCCGTTGCTGTTGAAATGGAAAGAGCCCAAAAGATGGACCGCCACTGTATCATGAAAATCAAAATGCCTTAGTGGTAAACTCAGAACCCTCCTCTTCAACTTCCACGTCAAATGAGGCTGCATTATCTGAAAACTCTGCCCTGACCTACCCCCCAATTCATCCAACACCGAATTGCTTCATTCAAAGTATCTTGGCTGCCACAACTGTCCTTGATGATCCGTATCATACATATCAATACCCATCACCGCCTGAAAAATATTTTGGCGGAGAATTTGGACAATACTTTGTTGAAGAGCTAGAAGTTAAGCTTGACCAACTTGCTAGCTCTATGGTCTTTGCCTTAGATCCCGAGATTCATTCAGCCTTACAGAAGCCAACTGCTTTACAAGCATTCTTTGAGATTGGCCAATCCTCCCGTCAACCAGCAAATGAACAACTTGAACAGCCATCAGAACATGTGACTTCTAACTCTAACGTGGCACCTGCATGGCCTTTTGATTATGGACTGACTGGAAATGCTATATTCCAGAACTTAATGTTCCAGAATTCAAGCATGCAGATAAATCAAAATTCGGCTGTTAATATCAAGGTTGAACCTCTCTCTCCTCCTCTACAAGCTATGGATCTCGATGGTTTTCAGCTTGTGTATAATTATGATGAAGATTTGTTTAATATTGAAGGGATGGGTATGGAACTAGAATACCCTCCATTGCAAGTTACAGATTACCGGTGTTCCAAGACTTAGTAATGGATGCAGTAACAGACTATCAATTGCAGGATCATGGGGTACAATCTAATCTTCCTTATGAAGGCCTCTTGCATCCTTTTCATTCCTTGGACGATCCTTGCGGTGCCATGCTAGACTTGGAGTTGCAAGATGCAGACTTTGTGCAGGTCTCATTAATGAAGAAGAGCAAGTTGCACTACTAGCAAATAGATTGGAAACCGTGAATGAAACAAACAATGATTTCAGTGCATGCTCTGACAATGAATCGGTGGGTTCCACTCATCATGGTGGGTGAAGAAGTTGGAGAAGGGCCCCACTCATCTGCACGTTCCTTCCTTCTACCTCACTTTCTATTGTAACCTTATCTGAATCTGTTAAATGTCTTATTTGGGTACTATTCCTTTTGCAAGTAGGTTGTCAGACGGCTAGAGTTTTTTGTATAAATAGGGAACGTGTAGGGAGTTAGTAGTGTGGAAAAACACTAGCTTTTCTTAAGTGTTTCTTTACCTTGTATCCTTTATGTTTCAGCAGTAAGAAGCTCATCTTTGCATGAGCCTTATCCAGCTTTTCTTGGTGCTCTAAGCTTCTCTCTTGCTTTTCTCTTTCAATCTTCAAATTTCTTCTTATCAAACTTTTCAAACTTCTCCTGCTGTTGCAATCAAGACAGTTCACAATAATTTCAGTAATTTGTCAAGAAAAGTGCTCCAGTCTACTGCAGAATTGGAAAGACAAAAGCAATGCTATTGGCCATCTCATAGGAGATATCCCTGATGAATTAATCATGGATGATTAAAGCCACACTCTATTTTCCTGTTGTGTTGTTGTAATTTCCTTGAAAAAAGTTAGGAAAAAGTTAGAAGGTCAGAAGAAAGTACCAAAGTTCTGCCTCGTTTTCTAAGCCAAACAATACTTCAACATAGAAGTTTAAGCAAAAACGATGACGTAACATAAAAATAATAATCTCCCACAATCATCCTTGAAAGTTGGAAATATATTGTTATCCTTTCAAATTTTATCTCTGGTAACCACCCTCTTGGAACCTCTTGGTCTTCCGAGTTTTCATTTGAAATCACTTTTAGTGAAGCAACATTTTCTCCTATGAGAAATTCATAAAGGTTTTGAGTTTAGGTCAAGGACTTGATCTACGTGACCCATTGCAAGTAGTTACTGTCTCAGAGTCTGATCATCACAAAGTTAAATGTTTATGGTGTTTGGAAAAGTATAGGTAGGTTTCGTTTCAGTTAGTGCTAATGGAGAAACAGAATGAGTCAATGCATAAAATAGGGTGACGAGTCAAGGTCGTTGTCTCGAACTTTAACTATAGTTGATGGGTATTAGCAGAGGCTAAAGATTTTGGTAGGATCTATCTCTGATACCGTGAGAAAAGTGAGAGGACGAAGCAAGCCACCCAAAACTCAGAGAGAAGAAATTCACTAGATTTCAAAGCTTGAAGAAAGAGTTGGGTTACAAAGGCTTAAACAGAAAATAGTTATGAGCTAGAGAAAAAATAAGTAAACTAAATGAAAAGAAAATACATAATTTAGATGTTTATGTGGGTGAAAACAAACTCCCACACTGGGAATATTTGCCATTGTCGGTTTAGTATATTGTGTTTATGTTGACATTCATTCGGGATAATGTCTCTCATGCCCGCTAAGTATGACTGTTATGGAATAAGAAACTAGTGATATTATGTTGATTAGTGTACCTTGTGACGATTTTTTCACTAATTTAGTCTCTAAGTCACATTTAATTATATTGATTGCTAAATTTGTATTCACTGTTATGTGTACACTTAATTAATATCAGTTAATTTTATTTTTGTCTCCAATTGGCTCCTCAAATCAACACTTCATTTGCACTATCTTCATAGAACTACTGATATTTGTTTGACATTGAATTTGAAAGAACTGTCACAAAATAAAAAGGAAAATAGAAGTCATTAGAATATCTTTAACAGATATTATATTATGACGGTTTCCCTTGACATTTGATTTAAGTTCTTGACAAGGTAAATTGTCTTCCATCACTTTGCACATTTTTTGTGTTATAAGAGCTGATTTCTTTTCTTTTTTTTTTTTTTTATGAATGTATGAGTTTATTCATCGAAGAACAAAGAAGTACATAAGCTTAGGGGCGGAACCCACCATTACAATTCATCTAGGAGAAGATAGAATTTGAAATTCTCCAACTATGACACAACAAAACATTTGCTTGAGAGAGTTTAATTTTCCTAAATAAAGAAGCTCTTCCACGGACTATTCCCCTGATTCTAGCTAACAACATTTGTATATCAACAATCTTATTTTGAAAACGTCTACGATTTCATTCTAACCATATACAATAGAGACAAGCTAAGAAAGAAAGTTTAAGAAGCTTAGCAGCTAAATTATTTTCCTTAGTTGCTTTAATCATCCATTGCAATTCAGATCCTCAATTGTAGATGACTTTACGAATGCCTTGTTGTACTAGAATACTTCTCCAAATCTGGCTAGTCCAAGTACACTGAAAAAACAAGTATCATCTATTTTCATATTGAGATCCATAAAAATTACAATACAAATCAATTGTGAGGAGCTATCGAGAAACAACTTCTACTGTAAGAAGTTTGTCCTTACATATGAGCCAACCAATGAAGTTATGTTTGCTGATTCCTTCTGACCATATCAAATGATACTATTCAACCTCAGTGTTTACTTGACGTAATTCCTTATATATTTCTTTTCAAGAATAAGAAGGTTTGGAGAGTGTTGAGGTTCTGATTATCATAATTTTAGTAGACCTCTCCAACTCCATACCATATTTCCTTTGATGTCAAGAGACATAATTGAAGTTCTCCTACATTTAATACTATGAATCCACTTACTCCATAAGGATGAATTTGGGCAATTGACGAGATTCCAAAGAGACCGCCCCAACAAAACTTTATTCCTTACTTTAAAGTCTAGTAATCCAAGACCTCTTTTTTTAGGTGAACAAACAATTTGCCAAGCAACCTTATGAGTTTTATGATCTTCTGATTTCCTAGGAAGTTCTTTCCGCCAACCACCCTTACAACATTATGTATGGTGGCCTCTGTCCATCTAACAAAACCAAATAAAGATTCTAGTTTGTGGGTACCAATTACAATAGCCCCTTATTACAACACTATCGAGGATGTAACTCCGTTATTGAAACCTCATTATTAGTTAACCTGCCATTAATGCCCAGTTACTCTAGTGTGTCTAATTGAATCCTACTATGCAAAAAGCTTGCAGGCTCTGTGGGCAAAGCAAGAGCCATAGAATCACTTTTAAGCATGTGAACAACCAAAGCCATGTCAGGTCTATCAGCAAAGTTTTGTTGAACACATAGTAGAGCGACATGAATACATCTTATCATTTCAGATATTGGATTGTTCTTCAAAAAAATGGGATCTATAAGATTCAAGGTTGTCCCCTCCTTCCAATTTCTCCAAACCTGCATTAATATGTCAAACCGCATATACAAGTCAAAGAAGTAGGATTTTTTTTTTTTACTTCTGTTAATTTTTAAACAAAAAAAGAAATCAAAATATACAAACTATATAATACTCACATAACTAAAAAGGTGCTCGTCGTCACAAAGGCTTGTAATTCTTTTGCCACTTACAATCTCAAGAATTAGGATGCCAAAGCTCAAGACATCTGATTTTGTTGAAAATTGTCCAAACATTGCATATTCTGGAGCCATATATCCATTGTACAATAATATCAATAAAGTTGCTTTAGTTTGAATAGTAAAATTAATTTCTATATTTATTTATGGCTATCTTGGTGGTAAATGCTGTTTTATTTCTCTATTTAAATTAATCATACAAGAAATTAACAATACTTATTAGCTTCTCACAATCATAGTTGTAGTCATAACTAGTAGAAATTAACCATACTTACTAGGTTCCCACAATCCTATTTGTATTGCCTTCTATCTTATCCAATACAACTAATCTTGCCATGCCAAAATCTGATATTTTAGGATTCATTGTTATATCTAACAGAATGTTTCCAGCTTTGAGATCACGGTGAATAATTCGAAGTCGAGAATCCTCATGAAGATATAATAGTCCACGAGCAATACCATTTATGATTTTATTGTATCTTTCCCAATCTAAATCTGCACGCTTCGTTGGATCTGTATATTCCAAAGAGATACCATTAGTGAAATATTTAAAATTTATATTTTTGGTAGCTAAATGAAAGTATTTTGATTACAACATTTCAATAAATAGCTCAAAAATAATAAGAATTTAAGCATACCAAATATTTAATGGTCAAGGCTTGTGTTAGGTACAAATTCGTAGATAAGAAGTCTTTCATTTCCTTCCAAACAAAATCCAAGGAGTCTAACTAAATTCCAATGTTGGAGTTTGGCCACTAGTAAGACTTCATTCTTAAATTCAACATTCCCTTGTGTAGAGTTTCTTGATAGTCTTTTCACAGCTATTTCTTGTTTATTAGAAAGTATATCCTGCATATAGATGAAATACAATATAACTAAAACTATTCTAAGAAAATATTTTGTTATGTCAAGAGTTAATCCATAATTATCACAAAGATATTCATAGGAGAAGGGTGGCAATTAAGGTTGATATTATGAAAGCATATGATTCAATAGACTGGAATGCAATCTTAAATACTCTGAAAGTTTTGAAGTTCCCAGATAAATTTAGATTGCTGATTGAAAGCTGCATCACTACTGTTGGATATTCTGTGAACATTAATGGCTCTCATACAGGTTTTTTTAAGGGGGTAAAGGGACTTAGACAAGGAGACCCTCTCTCTCCTTTTCTCTTTGTTATTGTGATGGAGATTCTTAATAGAATTATACAAAAGAAAGTATCTTCTGGAAGGTTTAAGTTTCACTGGAAATGTGCTAAAGAGAAGATCACTCATCTATGCTTTGCTAATGATCTATTTTTGTTTGCTCATGGAGATATTGAGTCTATATTGTGTTTACTAGATGCTATACAAGAGTTTGAAGATATAACAGGTCTGAAGATGCATCCAGAAAAGTGTCAAATTTTCTTTTCAGGCTTGTTTGAATAGGAAAAGGCTCTAATACTTGATCATATACCTATCCAAGAAGGCCAACTTCCCATAAAATACTTGGGAGTTCCATTGATTACTAAAAGACTCTCCAACCTAGATTGTACTATCTTGACAGAAAAGATATTGAGGAGAATTGAAGGTTAGGAGTCTAAGCATATTAGTTATAGGGGGAGACTACTGCTAGCAAAAAGTGTTCTGTTCTCATTGCAAATATATTGGATGCAAATTTTTCTATTGCCAAAACAGATTCTTTATGAAATTGAAAAAAGGATTAGAACTTTCCTTTGGACAGGTAAATCTAATGGACGATGTGTAGCGAAAGTGGCATGGAAAGAAGTTTGTTGGCCTAAAATTTCTGGAGGACTGGGTTTGATAGACATTCATACTTGGAATAAGGTGACAATTGAAAAACTCTTATGGTCTCTTGTGCACCCCAACTCAAACTCTTTATAGGTTAAATGGATGATAACAGAAAATTTGAAGGAAATGAATGTATTAGAAGTTGAGATGAAAGGATCACTAGCTTGGAGTTTTAGGAATATTTTGCAAGTAAGGAGTGAACTCACACAACTAGTGATGAACTCAGAATATAATATTGCCAAAAGTTATGTAGCACTAAGAGAGAACAGAGAAGATACTAAATGGGCAAAACTTGTCTGGAAAGAAGGAGTACTAAAGCATAATTTTATTTGCTGGATCACTTTGAAAGACAAACTATCCACAGCAGATCAGGTGGCTAAATGGAATAGTTCAGTGGATTTACAATGCAACCTCTGCAAACAAGAAGAAGAATCACATGAACATTTATTTTTTAAGTGCAGGTTCACAAACTACATCTGGAAGGCTTTGTTAGGCATGAATGGATTAACTAGAAGAATTGAACAATGGAGAGCTGAAATATGTTGGATGATCAAGACTGTTAAGAGGAAGAGCTTTGCAGTAACTTTACTTAGTATATCTTTCAAGGCTGTCTTATATCACATTTGGAGTGAAAGGAATAGAAGAAGATTCAACGATACAAGTTTAGATAACTCAACCATTATTGCTAAAATCAAGAAGGATGTGAGAGGGAAGATTTCATCTACCAAAGGAGTCAAGCTTACAAATTGTAATAAATTTTTACAAGAGCTTTGGAATTTGCCAAGTGCAATATTTGAGCTTAGATGATGATATTTTGTAATCGAATAATCTTATAAATTTTTTTACGGGTGATATATAATTTGACCTTTCACAAAAAAAAAAAGTAAATACATTGGTAAAATATTTCACAAGAAATTATGACAATTTAATTTTTTATTAGAATACTATCTTACCTTGTATATTGTTCCAAATCCTCCTTTTCCAAGTTTATTTGCCTTTTCCAAGTTGTCTGTGGCGACTATAATAGTGCTAAGATCAAATTGCAAGGACTCCACACTCGCTATTTCATCCATAACTACAGGCAACAAAAATGTCACTACATCTTCGCCAATAGTAACCCAGCAAAGCAAAGGAGTTTGAAATGGATGAGGGGTTACTTATACAAGGCGGCTAATCAAAATCTTTGTCAGATTTATGATTCTCACGTTTTACAATGACATTTGCACTTACTAGTAGACAATCAATACAGACAAATGTAAACTAATTATTGCTTTGAGATTGACTTTTACTCCTTACGAAGGCATATAATAAGATGTAGCTTATAATCTTCCAATCCTGGACAGACTTATTGTTGAAAACGTTGGTAATGATAGATTGTAAATTTGGACTATTCCTTTTGAAAAATAAGAGTAACCCGTACACATGCTGTGGTTCAATCATGAGTGAGGAAAGCATTTTCATTTTTGCCACGAGCCAAATGCTGTTACTACTCTGCTCAAGTATTTCAAAGAATTACAGTAATTCCTATGCTTCACGCATTAAAAAGTAATAAGAAATAACAAATGAACTAATATATGTACTTACTCTCACGTTTGTTCTTTCGCTTCCTCCTTAAAAATATGCAAATACTGACAACAAGTAGCATCAGAATAAGAGTTGGGACAACTATGATGATTGCAGTTCGATTGTTTCTCTCCTTTCCTGTGAAAACCAAAAGCAGGTTACTGTGAAGACACATCAACTGCGGTACTTGACTTTGTCAATAAATCCACATGCTATTCTTTTTTCCAAATGTGACATGTCTCAATTACTCCTTTTAATATCTTGTCTTTTATGAAATAATAATCCACCCCCTCATGCTTAGTTTTTTTTACGATAGGTGGAATTGACTCCTAACTTTTTTGCTAATTCATTGTCACAAAACAAAAAAACTAACTATTTTATAAGGACGCAAAGTCCATATATAATCCCATTATCCAAACTCTCTTTGATGCTGTGTTGGCTATTACTTTATATTTTGATTTCATATATGATAATGAGATAGCGGGCTACTTCTTTGTTTTCCAAGAAATTAAAAAAAATTCTAAACTTTACACAAAAACCTGTAATATGTCATAAGACATGTGCCATTATTAGAATCATAATAAGGTGTTAACTTTAACTTGGAGCAAGATTAGAATATCATGCCACAACTAAGATAACTTTTGAAGTATTGGATCACTTTCATAACTACTTTCTTATAAGATTTCTTTTGACAAATACATGAACTAAAGAGCTATATTAGAAAACAAATGTGTGGTTGTGTAAGTATGACAAGCAACAAAAGATCTCCTCTAAGACTTTGTGAAGAGCAAGTAGTCATGATGGGATTGATAGAAACCATGTGCAATGAGAGTCTTTGTAAATTTCGCATTCTGTTAACACAAGGTTTGCTTCAACTAATAAAAGAATTTTCATAATTTAGATATTAAATTTTCTCATTGATTAGAAAAATTTAGGAAGAAACTCCATATACAACTCCTTGGAAACGTTGCCATGCAACAAGGCATTCTAAATGTACATTTAATAGAAAATCCAATGATGGACAGCTACAATTGTAATGCTCAAACAAACAATAATATAGTTTCTAGTTTGAGAAAAAATATTCCAATAGTTGATTTCCTTTCACTAATCATATCATTTGGTTACTAATTTGATCTTATACTTCTTAATGGTGTCATTAGTCCAATACTTAACCTTATAACTTAATAAAAGAAACCATAATAAAATAAATTGATAATTCTATCTTTGATTACTACAAAAGTGATAACTTTTGTGCATTAGGCTAAGGCCAAGGAGCCGAACCTACAGATTAGAGGGTCGGTTCGGCTCCAACCTCCGCCCCAGGCCTCAACGGCAAGTTCCTGCTGCGGTTTCAAGTCGTTCGAGAACTTCTTAAGAAAAGCTCAGAAACAGGGACAGACAGCGGAAGAAGGTACTCAGAGACGGAGAAAAAGAGCAAGAACAGACGAGGAGACGAAGGTTTGTTCCGTCCCAATCTTTTTTTCCTGTTGGATTTTTGTTATGAAAACCCTTTTGCGTCTGATACGATACGTAGCTCGAAGGTTTATCTTCTTGGATTTTTGTTATGAAAACCCTTTTGTGTCTGGAATTTCTGGGTGTCAAGTTTTTTTTTTTTTTTTTTTGTGAATTTTAGTGTATGATTTTGATTTGTTTCTTTATAAGGTGTAATTCTCTTCCAATGAGAAGCAAGTTGACTGATTAAATTCTTGTCTTTTTTTATTTTTGGTAGAATTTTTAGTTGGTGAAAATGGTTTCTGAATTAATAAATGCGAACCCAATCGTGTACGAGAAGAAAGAGCGTCGAGCTCGAAGCGTGCCGAGTGATTATGTGGATGAGTACGCCGTGGAACCCATTGACCAAGAAGTTTTTGATATCCTTTCCTATTTTATTTTTTTCCATTCCTGAGTTTTGCGTTCAATTTGGAAATCCGGATGTTGTTGCTTTCTGTTTCGTTTATCTATCTTTCGTGCTTGGTAGAAGAAACTTGGACGTTTTAAGGTTGAGTTTTGCTGGCTCCAAAGTGGGTTTGGGGAATTGGGATTTTACCAACAACAGATCAAAGACACAAGCATGAGCTCAAAAAAACTTGAAAGCAACAAAAGATGCCCTGAATTTGAAGGGGAATTTATTTGACTCTGAACTCTAAACCTCTGTTAATCAATGGAACAGTTTTTTTTTTTTTTGAAAAAGAAAATGAACATCTTTGTGCTAGATAAGTGATTTAGTTCTAACTCTCTTACACGTAAACTCACCAACCCACGCTCAAAGAAGCCGGTGCAAATAAGTAATTACGGTGATATTAGCTACATGCAAATTCGAAGTGCTGACGTATAAGTGCAATTGTGCTTCATGTTTACTCAAACTAGTAATATTGTATGCTTGACATGCTATATAGCAGGTGTGAGCCCTTCGGTTGAATGTTGAGCTTGTTAGAGTATATGTTTCTGTCCCTTTTATTGAAGTTAACTATACATTTCTTCTTGTCTCTGTGGAGGATAGAAGTGATATCTGCACCTGATTATGTTGGCTGTTATCAAAAAATTTCATTTTTATACCTTTTGCCTTAACATTCTTAAATCATATAAGAGATATAAAAGACCCAGAGCACCCATACTCTTTGGAGGAGCTGAAAGTAATAACTGAAGATGCAATTGAAGTAGATGACCAGCAAAGTTATGTTAGGTAAATATAATTATTCTGATTTATTGATGTCATGCATTTTCATTTTATGGCTTTCTCTTCTCCTAATATGAGTGAAATGAAACTTCCATTGATGATAAATAATGATGCTTCACTCTAGGGTCACGTTTACTCCTACGGTCGACCATTGTAGTATGGCAACAATTATTGGGCTTTGCCTTCGAGTGAAACTTTTGAGGAGCCTACCCTCTCGTTATAAGGTATCAACCCTTTCCATGACATTGTCTGTTCGTTGCATAGTGAGACCTATTTGTTCAATATTAGGTCTTTACTCGATTCTTGAATAATCCACATCACTTCTGCTTCGATTGTAACAAAAGATTCCCTTTTTATGTGGAAAAGGCCCGTGTCAATAATTATGATTTTACGTATGGACAATTCCTCAATATCTTGTTCATTCGCAACAAAATATTTTCTTTGTGCGGCGGTAAAAAAAAACATGCTTTTTTGGAGAGAGACACTATTTCACCAATCGAGTCACAGGTATCTAACATATTCATACCTAACGATTTTCCACAAAGTGGTGACGAAAGGTATAACTTGTACAAATCTTTCCATTTTCCAATTCGATCCGATCCATTCGTTCGTAGAGCTATTTACTCGATCGCAGACATTTTTGGAACACCTCTAACAGAGGGACAAATAGTCAATTTTGAAAGAACTTATTGTAAACCTCTTTCAGATATGAATCTATCTGATTCAGAGGGGAAGAACTTGCAGCAGTATTTCAATTTCAATTCAAACATGGGTTTGATTCACACTCCATGTTCTGAGAAATATTTACCATCCGAAAAGAGGAAAAAACGGAGTCTTTGTCTAAAGAAATGCCTTGAGAAAGGGCAGATGTATAGAACCTTTCAACGAGATAGTGCTTTTTCAACTCTCTCAAAATGGAATAGATTCCAAACATATATGCCATGGTTCCTTACTTCGACAGGGTACAAATATCTAAATTTTATATTTTTAGATACTTTTTCAGACCTATTGCCGATACTAAGTAGCAGCCAAAAATTTGTATCCATTTTTCATGATATTATGCATGGATCAGATATATCATGGCGAATTCTTCAGATTCCATTGTGGAAGACACAATGGAATCTGATAAGTGAGATTTCGAGTAAGTGTTTACATAATCTTCTTCTGTCCGAAGAAATGATTCATCGAAATAATGAGTCACCATTGATATCGACACATCTGAGATCGCCAAATGTTCGGGAGTTCCTCTATTCAATCCTTTTCCTTCTTCTTGTTGCTGGATATCTCGTTCGTACACATCTTCTCTTTGTTTCTCGAGCCTATAGTGAGTTACAGACAGAGTTCGAAAAGGTCAAATCTTTGATGATTCCATCATACATGATTGAGTTGCGAAAACTTCTGGATAGGTATCCTACATCTGAACTGAATTCTTTATGGTTAAAGAATCTCTTTCTAGTTGCTCTGGAACAATTAGGAGATTCTATAAAAGAAATACGGGGTTATGTTTCTGGCGGCAACATGCTATGGGGTGGTGGTCCCGCTTATGGGGTCAAATCAATACGTTCTAAGAAAAAATATTTGAATATCAATCTCATCGATCTCATAAGGATCATACCAAATCCCATCAATCGAATCGCTTTTTCGAGAAATACGAGACATCTAAGTCATACAAGTAAAGAGATCTATTCATTGATAAGAAAAAGAAAAAACGTGAACGGTGATTGGATTGATGAAAAAATAGAATCCTGGGTCTCGAACAGTGATTCGATTGATGATAAAGAAAGAGAATTCTTGGTTCAGTTCTCCACCTTAACGACAGAAAAAAGGATTGATCAAATTCTATTGAGTCTGACTCATAGTGATCATTTATCAAAGAATGACTCTGGTTATCAAATGATTGAACAACCGGGAGCAATTTACTTACGATACTTAGTTGACATTCATAAAAAGTATCTAATGAATTATGAGTTCAATACATCCTGTTTAGCAGAAAGACGGATATTCCTTGCTCATTATCAGGCAATCACTTATTCACAAACCTCGTGTGGGGCTAATAGTTTTCATTTCCCATCTCACGGAAAACCCTTTTCGCTCCGCTTAGCCCTACCCCCCTCTAGAGGTATTTTAGTGATAGGTTCTATAGGAACTGGACGATCCTATTTGGTCAAATACCTAGCGGAAAACTCCTATGTTCCTTTCATTACAGTATTTCTGAACAAGTTCCTGGATAACAAGCCTAAGGGTTTTCTTATTGAGGATAGTGACGATATTGAGGATAGTGACGATATTGACCGTGACCTTGATACGGAGCTGGAGCTTCTAACTATGACGAATGCGCTAACTCTGGATATGATGCCGGAAATAGACCGATTTTATATCACCCTTCAATTCGAATTAGCAAAAGCAATGTCTCCGTGCATAATATGGATTCCAAACATTCATGATCTAGATGTGAATGAGTCGAATTACTTATCCCTCGGTCTATTAGTGAACTATCTCTCCAGGGATTGTGAAAGACGTTCCACTAGAAATATTCTTGTTATTGCTTCGACTCATATTCCCCAAAAAGTAGATCCCGCTCTAATAGCTCCGAATAAATTAAATACATGCATTAAGATACGAAGGCTTCTTATTCCACAACAACGAAAGCACTTTTTCACTCTTTCATATACTAGGGGATTTCACTTGGAAAAGAAAATGTTCCATACTAATGGATTCGGGTCCATAACCATGGGTTCCAATGTACGAGATCCAGTATGTTCATTTTGATGTTGGAATCCAGTATGTTCTTGTTTGTTGACATCCAGGATTTGGAAAGCAAGCTTTCTATTAAACATATCATAAAGTAGTGTTAGAGAATCAGTACAATAGAGATGTTGGATGGTTAGTTTAGAAATTTCATATTGTGCCAAAAACCTTCTTGCACTATGACTTTCCTAAAGAGTTGAGCTGCCAGTCTTTTTCTTGTGCTTTGGAGTTTTGATTCTGGGTGTTGGGGGCCCATGTGGCGGGGATGGAGGTCAGGGATGCTGGAGGAACTGTCTGATTGGTGCATAAGATAGATGGAGTATGCCTAAGGTTCTTGCTATTTCTTAGTTTCTTTGCCTTTATTTATTAATCGTTTACAGGGTAGAAAGGAGCATATGGCTGTGGGTGCGGCCATGGAATATTACAATCACATTAGGAATCAGTTTAGGTGGAATTTATTTGCTTTAAGCAAAGGTATCAATCTGACATGAGTAGGATGCCATGAACGTGATAGCTGCTTATTGCCAACATTTAGAATGGATACCTCTGTACATGTATGTTGTTGGGAAAATATATATGTCATCGACAACCTCTTTGTTTGGTGGGGAAATAGAATTCTTTTCAATTGTAAACGAAGAATGCTGAACATAGAATCAACTGCATAATGCTTTTCATATGTGGGGAGAAGAGGTAAGAACAAAGCTGGATAACTGATAGCCTCATTCGTTATCATTACCTGCCGTTATAAGATGGACTAAACAATTGCAACTGGCAGCACCTAATCGACATCAATAGGGAACTTTGCATTTACACTGATAAGGTATGTGCGCTAGCGTGTTCTGAAAGACAATTTTGTTGAAATTCTATGTCTTGCCCTATCCTACTCAGGAGGTGGATGTTGACCATGATACTAAGGTTGGAAGTTAGATCATCAAAAAAAAAAAAAAAAGTAAAGAATCACTTAGTGCTTAATGGATTCCAATGTAAATTGCAGACCATGCAGCTTCTTCTTGGTTAGAATAAAATGAATTGCACATCAAACAAGTTGGTGATGGTGGGGGAAAGTTCATTTTATAGGCTGTAAGATTTTTATACTATCAAATTACTATCTGGTGATAAGTGCTAGTATATGACTTTTTCTTTTTCTTTCGTTTAGATGGAATTTGAACTGAGCTTATCCAAGTTGTACCTCCTCTCTCACATCTCTTTCATAATTTTTGTTAGGTTGATATAAAGACAGCCCTTGGATCTCATGCATCTGAAGCTGCAGTTAATCTCTTTCTCTCCGTATTTGTATGTGTTTGTAGCTAGAGTGTGCATGCCTCCTTATATTAGGTTTCTTTTTTCAGCATATGAGTTTAGGTATTCATTATCTCTCACAATTGCTTGTCACTTAAATATTTTACATAATATTTAAATATAAAAAATATTTTCTTAACTTGTAAATTAGTTTTTACTTCCACTTTTAACTTCATAATATGATACTAAAACATAGATTGATCTATTTTAACTACAATTTAATTTTGAGTTCTTAAGATATGCCTTATGCATAGGGGAGCATTTATTTCTCTCATTTCATCTTGAGTCAAAAGCATGATCAAGGAGCCTTAAGGAAAAAAGATTTATGTTGGAAAAAAATACAATCATTAGGTTATATTTAAATAAATAAATAAATTATCCTAACCCATTAATTAGTTCTTGAGTAGACTTTACATTTTATGAGACCATAAGATTGGAGACTATGTTTGCTCATCCATTAACACCACCAATGTCACTGTATACTAATCCAAAAACAAAAAGGTTCTTTAACCCACTTTTGATTCTTTATTTAGTGCAAGTAGAATGCACCTAGATGGGGAGAAAAAAAAAAAAGAATTTTTCTAGTGAGAGCTTGGACTAAGTGGGAGCCATGATGGATTCAAGTTTTGTCATTCAAAAATTTTCCGCCTTCAATTGCAATTACTAATAGGTTGTACAATTGTTTTCCTTCCCAAAAGATAATTTGCACTTGACTCTAGAATAAAGGTGCTCTTCCATAAATTAGTAGGTAAATGACTTCTTTTCACCTCAAAAATAATTTCTTTTTTTTAAAAAGATACAATTTAGATGTTTGTACGGGTGGAAACAAACTCTCCACACTAGGAACTTTAATATTTTGTATTTATGGTGCCATTCATTTTGGGTAACGTCTTTCCAACCTACTAAGTATGACAATGCTCTGGAATGAGAAACTAGTGATATCACCTTGGTTAATGTACCTTGTAACAATTCTTTTACTAATTTAGTCTTTGTGTCACATTTACTTATATTGATTGCTAACTTTGAATGTCCTATCATGTATACACTTAATTGATATCAGTTAATTTTATTTTGTCTCCAATTGGCTCCTCAAATTAGCATTTCATTTGCATTATCTTCATGGAACTACTGTTGTTTGTTTGACATTGAGTTAGAAAGAACTAATATAAAATAATCAAGAAAACAGAAGTCATCAAAATAGCTCTAATAGATATCATATCATGACAATTTCTCTTGACACTTGAATTAAGTTCTTGACAAGGAAAATTGTCTTCCACCACTTGCACATTTTCTACATTGTGGGAGATGATTTCCCACGAAATTCTTCTTGTTATCATCACTACAACATTATGTATGTGTAGTCTTTGTCCATGTAACATAACTAAATAAAGATTCCAGTTTGTGAGGCACAGTATTACAAGTGAAATGTACCTCCCTTTCATAACACTACCGAGGATATAACTCAGTTATTGAAACCTCATTATTAGTTATCCCACTGTTGATGCCTAGTTTCTCTAGTTTAGCTGATTGTATCCTACTCTGTAAAAAGCTTGCAGGCTCTGTAGGCAAAGAAAGAGTGATAGAATCACTTTTAAGCATGTGAACAACTAAAGCCATGTCCGGTCTATCGGCAACATTTTGTTGAACACATAGCAGAGCAATATGAATACATCTTATTATTTCAGCTATTGGACCGCTCTTTAGTAATGTGGGATTTATGAGATTCAAAGTTGTCCCCTCCTTCCAATTTCTCCATGCCTGCATTAATATGTCAAACCCAATATACAAGTTAGAGAAACGATTATGTAACAAATTTTTTACTTTTTTTAATTTTTAAATAAAATAAAAAATCAAAATATGCAAACTCATATGAATACTCACGTAACTAAGAAGGTGCTCGTTGTCACAAAGGCTAGTAATTCTTCTGCCACTTACAATCTCTAGAATTAGGATGCCAAAACTGAAGACGTCTGATTTCGTTGAAAATTGTCCAAACATTGCATATTCTGGAGCCATATATCCACTATACAATAATATCAATAGACTTAATTAAGTTTGAATGGTAAAATTAATTTCTATCTTTCTTTATGGCTATATTGGTGTTGATTTTGTTTCATTTTTCTATTTGAATTAATCATACAAGAAATTCATTTTTCTATATGAATTAATCATACAAGGAATGCATAGTCATAGTCATTAATGGTAGAAATTAACTATACTTACTAGGTTCCCACAATCCTATTTGTACTGCCTTCGATCTGATCCAATACAACCAATCTTGCCATGCCAAAATCTGATATTTTAGGATTCATTGTTGTATCTAATAGAATGTTTCCAGCTTTGAGATCACGGTGAATAATTCGAAGTCAAGAATCCTCATGAAGGTATAATAGCCCACGAGCAATACCATTTATAATTTTGTTGTATCTTCTCCAATCTAAATCTACATGTTTCATTGGATCTGTATATTCAAAAAGACATCATTAGTGAATTATTTAAAATTTATATTTGAGGTACCTAAACGAAAGTATTTTGATTACAAAATTTCAATAAATATCTCAACAATGATAAGAATCTAACCATACCAAATATATAATGGTCAAGACTTGTGTTAGGTACAAATTCATAGACAAGAAGTCTTTCATTTCCTTCCAAACAAAATCCGAGGAGTCTAACTAAATTCCGATGTTGGAGTTTAGCCACTAATAAGACTTCATTCTTAAATTCAATATCCCCTTGGGTGGAATTTCTTGATAATCTTTTTACAGCTATTTCTTGTTTATTAGAAAGTATACCCTGCATATATAAAATATAATTTAATTAAAACAATTTTAATTAACCTCAAAAAGTAAATACATTTGTAAAAGATATCATAAGTAATTATGATAGTCTATTTTTTTTAGGAGAATGTTTTCTTACCTTGTATACTATTCCAAATCCTCCTTTTCCAAGCTTATTTGCATCTGAAAAGTTGTTTGTGGCAACTTTAATAGTGCTAAGATCAAATTGCAAGGATTCCACACTTGTTATTTCATCCATAGCTATGGGATCCTCAACTACAAGCAACAAAAATGTCACTACATCTTTGCCAACAGTAACATAACAAAGCAAATGAGCTAAAAATGGGTGTGTACTTATAGAGAGTGGGCTAATCAAAATCTTTTGTCACATTTATGATGTTCATGCTTTACAGAGACATCTGCACTTATTAGTAAAGAATCAATGTGAATCAATCCAAACAAATGTAAACTAATTATTGCTTTGAGATAGTCTTTTACTCCTTGTGAAAGCATACAGCAAGATGTGGCTTATAATTTTTCAATCTTGGATGGACTTTTAGCTGAAAAAGTTAGTAACAATAGATTGTAAATTTGGATTAATCTTTTTGAGAAAAGAAGATTAATTTGTACACATGCCGCAGTTCAATCATAGTGAGGAAAGCATTTTCATTTTCGCCACGAGTCAAATGTTGTTACTACTCTGCCCAAGTACTTCAAAGAATTATAGTAATTTCTATGCTTCACGCATTAAAAACTAATAAGAAGTAACAAATGAACTAATATATGAACTTACTCTCACGTTTATTCCTTCGCTTCTTCCTCAAAAATATGCAAATACCAACAAGAAGTAGCAATAGAATAAGAGTTGGGACAACTATGATGATCGCAGTTCGATTGTCTCTTTCGTTTCCTGTAAAAACCAAAAGCAGGTTACTGTGAAGACACATCATCTGCTGTACTTGATTTAGTCAACAATATCAACCCGACATAAGTGAAAAAAATTTATGTCCTCGCTTACAACACCGCACCCCAACATCATATAACCAAGAAACGAATCTGAAAAATAAAAAGACAAAAAGAATAGTGATTGGATTATGCCTGAGCGCAATGAAAAATTGTCCTTTTCAGGAACGTGAACTGCGTATAAAGGAATAGTGTACCTTTTAACCGGCGGAGGCGGCCCTTGGAATACTGTTTCTTTTTCCGGCGGAGGTGACGCTGCAGCAACTTTCTGATCAAAGAAGAGGTAGCGCTTGTACCTAAAATTACAGCTTGGTGCATAATATCTCGCACCCTGCGTCCCAATACAACATACTGGAATTTCTCCAGAAATCATTTCTAAACACCTACGGCAATCTTCCTTGGACAAATCGGGGGAGCATTGTGCAAGCACATACATTTTGCTGAGGTCCGGGGCTGATGAGATTCTTGTTGCAAAAAACTTGCCAGAAGCATCTGATACAACTTCATTTATCATCTCATCAAACTGCGTCTTTAGCAACCTGCCGTAACCATCAACGTCTGAGACATTCTTTGTGTTCCACATATAAAAAACTGGATTATAGGCCAGAATGCCAAATATAGAGTGGTTTGAGAAACGCAACGAGCAATTGTCATACCATCCTATTGCCCCCTTCTGATTGGGACAAAGCTGCGGCAGAGCAATTCTAGAGTTGTTGAGGCATCTAAGGCAAGCATCTTGCTCAATATCTCCTCGACAAAGTCCAATCGCGTAGACTTTGTCAGGGTCTTCGCCATGCGAGTTACTGTAAAAGCCATTGGTAATATTGGTGTTGGAGGAGATAGAGGAGAGGAGGTGATTAAGGTTCGCCGCATACACACTGTTAGTGGTATAATTACCCTCTTCGTCTGAACAAAAAAGATATAAAAACCGTGGCTGGGCAGTGGCTTGTGTAATAAGAAATAAAATGGAGGCCGGAAAAAGGAGCAGCAGTCTTGAAGAAACAATGGCCATGCTTCACCAAGATGCTTTGATTTTAGCCTGTGCGCTTTATGGTGAAGAGTGGTTTGGTTTGCGACAACCAAGTTTGCGTCGGTAATATGCAAAACATTTGCTTCCAGGGACGGTAGCGCTTGACGAAGTCAATCAGACAGCGAGTCGTCAAAACACTTGCCCTCGTCTTTCGTTTTCGAACTGTGCGCTTGCATGTGGCCATTGACCAAGCTTCACATGCTGAGCTTGATTCCCTAATCACTTGCATTAAACAAAAAGGGTTGATTGAGGCAGAAGTGATGAAAGTCCAACTTCAACTGTCTAATCACTTCTGTATCAAATAAGAGGTTTGATTAAGGCAGATCGACAGGATACATCGTGGTCCCCGGCCACGCACGCGATGACGTGGTCTTCTCGACGCAAGGACTGGATGGTAGAAATTATTGAACTCCTTCACCACCAATAATGCTTGCATTGATGGGACAAAAAATACCCTATATTTTACCAATCAGTTCTTTCTACTGTTTCCCACCCTTTAAAAACATGCTTCCACTCATGTTTTTGTATAAGAATAGAGTTTTTTTTTTATCAAAAAATAAAATTCACAAAATCTAAATAAAAAAGTATCCAATAATTTTTTTAGTTAGTTTTTAGATTAGATTTTCTAATAAGATATTAATTTTCATATTAAATTTGTTCTATTGCATATGATAAAATTTTATCTTAAGTTTTATATTACATGATAAAATTTTAAGATAAAATAGGGACCACTCAGCCCTTAAATTAATTTATTAGTCGATCTATGAAGCTTCCGACAAGTTCCCATATGAAAAGGACTTATGTAGGTGTGCTGAAACTATAGAAGAAACGGATGGGAGCTGAAGGTTGACCTCATCCAATCCAAAAGCAATTCCAGCTTGGTCTAAAAGAAGCGGCTCCTTTAAAAGATTCCTAATCGTGATAAGAGAGGCCTAAAGAGGTGGGGTCTTAACGACCGTAGACCTAAGGACCTCGTTAGTCTTTCCAGTAATTTCGATTAGTCTTTCATGTCCAATATTTTAAAGGGTTCTTACTCAAAATCTCAACCGAACCTTCTAGCTAAAAATCTCAATTGGGCCTCTACGGTGAGCATCAAATTGGGCCTTTGGGCACGAATTCTCAATTGGGCCTCCTAAAACCTATTCCTTCATTTTATTTAACCGATGTTTGGTACCAATACGAGTTTCAAAAAACTTTGGGAGTTTTTGTCATAAAACTAGAAAAAAAAAAACTCAACAAGTTGGGTGAATTTAATTATATTGAATTTACTATGTATTATAATGTATATTGCTACTGGTATTTATACAAAAGAAATCTCATTATTCTTCATATGATAAATAATTGCATAAGGAAAATAAACATTTAAATATTTACAATTCACCAAATATAAAATTTTGCATCTTTTCTTAATATTTCTCCTCAAGTTGAAAATTTAAATAAGTCAAATACTTTGAGTTTAAAAAGAAGATGTGAATATTACTTGTTGTAGAATACCTTTGTCAATAAAAACATACATGTTGCTCTTTTTTTGAAATATGACATGTCTCAATTACTCCTTTCTGTACCTTGTCTCATATGAAATGATAATCCACATCCACATACTTGGTTTCCTCATAATTGTCATAATCAACTCCTAACTTTTTTGTTATTTCATTGTCACAAGACAAAAGATCTAGCTATTTTAAACTTACCTAGGGTCCTATAATCCAAACCTTCTTTGATGTTGTGTTGGCTATTAATTTGAATTTTGACTCCACATATGAAAATGAGATAATGGGCTACTTCTTTGTTTTCCAAGAAACCAGAGAATCCTTAAGCTTTACGCATAAACTTGTTGTAGACCACTTAGTCATGGCACATATATGATAATTAGAATCACAGTAAGTTGTTAACTCTAACTTGGACAAAGACAAAAATATTATGCCAAGGCCAAGATAACTCTTAAGGTATTTGGTCACCTTTATAATACTTTGAGATATGAAAATAGTGCTTATTTCATTATTGTCTATTGTATGGAAACCATCTATCAAAGCCATCATTTTCCATTGGTCATTAAGGCATATTCTCAAAATACCTATATCTATATTTGTGGCAATAGATGCATGATTGGGTAATATGCTGGATAATTTATTCAATTTAGCATGGAAACTTTTCTTTTTATATTTTTAATGTTAATAGAAGTCAATTTTTACCATCTTTGTCTTTCTTTGTTGGTAAGTGTCTAGCTTAGTGACGAGTAGGTGTTGCCTAGGATACCTTGGTCATAGGTTCAACAATTTGAAAATATGTGAGTGGGTGTGTAAGTGAAAACAAAAAACAAAAAATGAAAGATTTATTGTGAAGGATTCTAAGATTAAAATCTACAAGATAATCTCCATTGGAGATGAAGTTTTGATTTTGGTTTTCAATTTGTAAGCTTTTGGTCTTCCAATGATTATAAATTAAAAGTATTTTTGTCCCTCCATATTCTCTTTGGTATCTAGACTTACCGATAATCCTAAGGGTATGATATTGATAGATTTGTGGAAGCTCTTGTTCTGTGTCCAGTTGAACGGAAAATCTATGTGGTTGAAAAATAGCACGGACGTTGTTCAATTCATGACACTAGTAACCACGTATGCCGGGAATTCCGAGCAGCTAGTCAACCCCTTCAAAGCCCCTCCAAGAGCCCCAGAAATGGACCATGACACTCAAACTTTTCAAACTTCATCAAACTTTCCGTTGTTGTTGCAACGGAAAGAGCCCAAAAGATGGATCGCCGCTTTATCAAACTTTTCAAACTTCTCCTGCTATTCCAATCAAGACGAGTTCACAATAATTTCGGCAATTTGTCAAGAAAAGTGCTCCAGTCTACAGCAGAATTGGAAAGACAAAAGCAATGCTACTGCCCATCTCACAGGAGATATCCCTTCGAGTGATGAATTAATCATGGATGATTAAAGGCACACTCTATTTTCCTGTTGTGTTGTTGTAATTTTCCCTGAAAAAAGTTACGAAAAAGTTAGAGGGTAAGAAGAAAGTACCAAAGTTCTGCCTCGTTTTCTAAGCCAAACAATACTTCAACATACAAGTCCAAACAAAAACGATGAGGTAACAGAAAAATAATAATCTCCCACAATCATCCTCAAATCTTGGAAACATATTTTTATCCTTTCAAATTTTCTCTCTAGTATCCACACTCTTGGAACCTCTTAGTCTTCTGAGTTTTCGTTTGGAATCACATTTGGTGAAGCAACATTTTCTCCTATGAGAAATTCATAGAGTTTTTAAGTTTAGGTCACGGACTTGATCTACGTGACCCATTGTAAGTAGTTACTGTCTTAGAGTCTGATCATCACAAAGTTCACAACGTTGATGGTGTTTGGAAAAGGATAGGCAGGTTTGGCTTCAGTGAGTGCTAATGCAGAAGCAGAATGGGTCAGTGCAGAAAATGGACTAATGAGTCAAGGTCCTTGTCTCGAGCTTTGACGAGAGTCGATGGGTGTAAGCAGAGGATAGAGATTTTGGTGGGATCTGTCTTTGATACCGTGAGAAAAGTGAGAGGACGAAGCAAGCCACCAAAAACTCAGAGAGAAGAAATTCACTAGATTTCAAAGCTTGAAGAAACAGCAGGGTTACAGAGGCTTAAATAGAAAACAGTGATGAGCTACAGAAAAATAAGTAAACTACATGAAAAAAAAATACAATTTAGATGTTTATGTGGGTGAAAACAAACTCTCCACATAGGGAATATTTGCCATTGTCGCTTCAATCTTTATGTCTGTGGTGCCATTGATTCTGGATAATGACTCTCCTGCCCACTAAGTATGATAGTGTTGTGAAATGAGAAACTAGTGATATTATCTTAATTTGTGTACATTACAACGATTTTTTTCCTAATTTATTCTATTAGTCACATCTACTTATATTGATTGCTAAATTTGTATTTATGTCATGTGTACACTTAATTAACATCAATTAATTTTATTTTTGTCTCCAATTAGCTCTTCATTTGCATTATCTTCATGGAACTACTGATATTTGTTTAACATTGAATTTGAAAGAACTATCACAAAATAAAAAGGAAAATAGAAGTCACCAAAATAGCTTTAATAGGTATCATATTGTTACAATTTCTCTTGAAATTTGATTTAAGTTCTTGACAAGGAAAACTGTCTTCCATCACTTTGCACATTTTTTGTGTTATAGAAGCTGATTTCCTAGGACGTTCTTTCCGCCAGCCATCCCTACGACATTATGTATGGTGGCCTCTGTCCATCTAACACCGAATAGAGATTCTGGTTTGTGAGTACCAATTACAATAGACCCCTATTACAACACTATCGAGGATGTAACTCGGTTATTGAAACCTCATTATTAGTTAACCCACCATTGTTGCCTAGTTGCTCTAGCATGTCTGATTGAATCCTACTGTGCAAAAAGTTTGCAGGCTCTGTAGGCAAAGAGAGAGCCATAGAATCACTTTTAAGCGTGTGAACAACCAAAGCCATGTTTGGTCTATCAGCAACATTTTGTTGAACACATAGTAAAGCGATATGAATACATCTTATCATTTTAGATATTGGACCGCTCTTCAATAACATGGGATCTATGAGATTCAAGGTTGTCCCCTCCTTCCAATTTCTCCATACCTGCATTAATATGTCAAACCACATATACAAGTCAAAGAAGCAGGATTTTTTTTTCAATTCCGTTAATTTTTAAACAAAAAAATATATATCAAAATATACCAATTGATATAATACTCACATAACTAAGAAGGTGCTCGTTGTCACAAAGGCTTGTAATTCTTTTGCCACTTACAATCTCAAGAATTAGGATGCCAAAATTGAAGACATCTGATTTTGTTGAAAATTGTCCAAACATTGCATATTCTGGAGCCATATATCCACTATACAATAATATCAATAGAGTTGCTTTAGTTTGAATAGTAAAATTAATTTCTATATTTATTTATGGCTATCTTGGTGGTAAATGCTGTTTTATTTCTCTATTTAAATTAATCATACAAGAAATTAACAATACTTATTAGCTTCTCACAATCATAGTTGTAGTCATAACTAGTAGAAATTAACCATACTTACTAGGTTCCCACAATCCTATTTGTATTGCCTTCTATCTTATCCAATACAACTAATCTTGCCATGCCAAAATCTGATATTTTAGGATTCATTGTTATATCTAACAGAATGTTTCCAGCTTTGAGATCACGGTGAATAATTCGAAGTCGAGAATCCTCATGAAGATATAATAGTCCACGAGCAATACCATTTATGATTTTATTGTATCTTTCCCAATCTAAATCTGCACGCTTCGTTGGATCTGTATATTCCAAAGAGGTACCATTAGTGAAATATTTAAAATTTATATTTTTGGTAGCTAAATGAAAGTATTTTGATTACAACATTTCAATGAATAGCTCAAAAATAATAAGAATTCAAGCATACCAAATATGTAATGGTCAAGACTTGTGTTAGGTACAAATTCATAGATAAGAAGTCTTTCATTTCCTTCCAAACAAAATCCGAGGAGTCTAACTAAATTCCGATGTTGGAGTTTGGCTACGAGTAAGACTTCATTCTTAAATTCAACATTCCCTTGTGTAGAGTTTCTTGATAGTCTTTTCACAGCTATTTCTTGTTTATTAGAAAGTATACCCTGCATATAGATGAAATACAATATAACTCAAACTATTCTAATTAACATAGATAAATTAAATACATTGGTAAAAGATTTCATAAGAAATTATGACAATTTAATTTTTTATCAAAATGTTTTCTTACCTTGTATACTATTCCAAATCCTCCTTTTCCAAGCTTATTTGCCTCTGAAAAGTTGTTTGTGGCAACTTTAATAGTGCTAAGATCGAATTGCAAGGACTCCACACTCGTTATTTCGTCCATAACTACAGGATCCACAACTACAGGCAAGAAAAATGTCACCACATCTTCGCCAATAGTAACACAGCAAAGCAGAGGAGTTTGAAATGGATGAGTGGTTACTCATAGAAGGGGGCTAATCAAAATATTTGTCAGATTTTATGATTCTCATGCTTTACAATGACATTTGCACTTATTAGTAGAGAATCAATGCAGACAAATGTAAACTAATTATTGCTTTGAGATTGACTTTTACTACTTATGTAGGCATATAACAAGATGTGGCTTATAATCTTCCAATCTTGGATAGACTTTTTGCTGAAAAAGTTGGTAATGATAGATTGTAAATTTGGATTAATCCTTTTGAAAAAGAAGAGTGACTCGTACACATGCCGCAATTCAATCATGAGTTAGGAAAGCATTTTCATTTTTGCCATGAGCCAAATGCTGTTACTACCTTGCCAAGTACTTCAAAGAATTACAATAGTTCCTCTGTTTCACACATTAAAAAGTAATAAGAAGTAACAAATGAACTAATATATGAACTTACTCTCACGTTTATTCCTTCGCTTCCTCCTTAAAAATATGCAAATGCTGACAAGAAGTAGCATCAGAATAAGAGTTGGGACAACTATGATGATCGCAATTCGATTGTTTCTCTCCTTTCCTGTGAAACCAAAAGCAGGTTACTGTGAAGACACATCAACTGCTCTACTTGATTTAGTCAGTGCGACATAATTGAAAAACATTTATGTCCTCCCTTATAACATCACAGCCCAACACCACATAACCAAGAAACAAACAAAAAGAACAAAAGAATAGTAATTGTATTCTGTTAAAAAATTCATTCCTACATTGTTCGAGAAAAAACCTTACATCTCCAAGGGCACCCTGTACCTGAGCGGAAAAAAATGCCATTTTCAGAGAGGTGGGGTGTGTATGAGGACTAGTGTACCTTTTTCCGGCGGGGGCACTGCATCAAAGAAAGGGTAGCTCTCGTACCTAAAATTACAGCTTGGTGTATAATATCTCGCACCCTTCTGCCCAACACAACATACTGGAGTTTCTCCAGAAATCTTCCGTAAACAATTACGGCAATCTTCCTCGGTCAAATCGGGAGTGCATTGTGCAAGCACATACATTTTGCTGAGGTCCGGGGCTACTGAAATTCTTGTTGCAAAAAACTTGCCAGAACCATCTGACGCAATTTCATTTATCATGTCATCAAACTGCCTCTTTACCAACCCGCCGTACCCATCTACGTCCGAGACATTCATGACGTTCCAATCAGGAAAAGCTGGATTATAGTCCAGAATGCCAAATATAGAGTGGTTTGAGAAACGCAACGAGCAATTGTCATACCATCCTATTGCCCCTTTCTGATTGGGACAAAGCTGTGGCAGAGCAATTCTAGAGTCATTGAAGCAGCTAAGGCAAGCATCTTGCTCAATCTCTCCTTGACAAAGTCCAATTGCGTAGACTTTATCAGGGTCTTCGCCATGGGAGTTACTGTAAAAACCATTGATAATATTGGTGTTGGACAAGATGGAGGAGAGGAGGTGATTAAGGTTCGCTGCGTACACACTGTTAGTGGTATAATTACCCTCTTCGCCCAAACAAAAATAATAAATAAACGGTGGCTGGGCAGTGGCTTGTGTAATGAGAAATAAAATGGAGGCCGGAAAAAGAAGCAGCAGTCTTGAAGAAACAATGGCCATGCTTCACCAAAATGCTGTGATTTTAGCCTGTGAACCTTATGGCAAAGAGTGAAAATGGTTGGGTTTGCGGCAATCTAAGTTTGTGTTGGTAATATGCTGAAAGGATTGGACCAAGCAAAACATTTGCTTCTAGAACGGTGGGTGCTTGACGAAGTCAGTCAGAGGGCTCTTACAAATCATTCAACCGACTCGTCAAAACATTTGTCCTCGTCTCTCATTTCGAACTGTGTACTTCCGTGTGGCCATCGACGAAGTTTCCCACGCCTTGCATGACTCTCTAAACATTTCTGCATTAGGCAAAGAGGGCTGATTGAGACAGAAGTGATGAAAGTCCAGCTTTTGATTGTCAAATCACTTCCTGTACAAGAGTTGATTGAGTCACAGGGATGAAGGTTTGCCACAACCACGAAACCAACAAGTTATTTTGCGGTATCTGGTCACTCACGGGATGGCATAATTTTCTCGGCCAAGGACTGGCTGGTTCACTTTCTCTACTTTCTTTCCCCCTTTTCTCCCTTCCATCCATGATTTTCTCTAGCCATCGTCAGTTGGCTCCTCTTTGTCTACATCCGCGTATATCGTTATTAATCGTCTTTCCACGAATGAAAGCACATATAAGAGCAGCTAACCTGTAGGTAAGTGTGTCATGGAAAAGGATAAAAAAAGGCGGGAACGTTTCTTGGTTGCCAAACAAGTCAAAGTATCATTCTCCCCTTTTCCAGACGAGTACACAGGGTATTCGAGGAGGTTTTGAGGGCTTACATCGTGTCTACCTCAGCCCTGCACTTAGGACTCCTTAAATCCTAACTCGTACTACTAATTCCTAAGTATAAACGGGCATGTGACAGTAAGATAGAAGACAATAATCAAGCATAGAGTTTTATGAGGACATGAGATGTTATGTAGAAACAGAAATTATTGAATTCCTTTGCCAATAATGCTTGTATTAATGGGGGAAAAAAAATACCCTCTACGAGTTTTACTCAAAAATTTCAATGAAACCTTTGAGTTCACAATTTCAGTCGAATTCAAGTAATAATCTCAATCGAACTTCCTAGCCAAAAAATCTCAATTGGGCCTCTGGGTTAGGGTTCCATTGGGCCACTAAGGTGAACATCAAATTGGGGCTTTGAGCACGAATTTTCAACTGGGCCTTCTAAAACCTTTTTCCTTCATTTTCTTAAACCGATATTTGGTACTAATACGAGTTTCAAAAAACTTGGGAGTTTTTGTCATTAAACTAGAAAAAAGAAAAAATCAACCAGTTGGGTGAATTTACTATGTATTGCAATGTACATTACTGCTGATATTTATACAGAAGTAATCCTATAATTCTTCATATGACAATAATTGCATAAGGAAAATAAACAGTTAAATATGTATAATGATACAAAATATATTTTAGGAAGGTAAATATCTAATTCAACAAACCTAAAATAATGCATCTTCTCTTAACATTTTTCCTCAAGTTTGAAATTTAAATAAGTCAAATACTTTAAGTTTGGGAAGGAAATGTCAATATTGTTTGCTAGAAAATGTCTTTGTCAATAAATCTATATGTTATTCTTTTTTCCAAATGTGACATGTCTCAATTACTCCTTTTAATATCTTGTCTTTTATGAAATAATAATCCACCTCCACATGCTTAGTTTTTTCATGATAGGTGGAATTGACTCTAACTTTTTTGCTAATTCATTGTCACAAAACAAAAAAAGTAAGTATTTTATAAGGATGCAAAGTCAGTATGTAATCCCATTATCCAAACTCTCTTTGATGTCATGTTGGCTATTACTCTATATTTTGACTTCACATATGATAATGAGATAGCATGCTACTTTTTTGTTTTCCAAATAATTAAAAAAACTCTAAACTATACACAAAAACTTTAATACATCATAGGACATATGCCATAATTAGAATCATAATAAGCTGTTAACTTTAACTTGAAGCAATATCAAAATATCATGTCACAACTAAGATAACTCTTGAGTCATTTGATCACTTTCATAGCTACTTCCTTATAAGATTTCTTTTGGCAAATATATGAACTAAAGAGCTATATTAGAAAACAAATGTCAAGTTGTGTAAGTAAGAGACACATTAGCCTCTTAACCAATCTCTAATACTTTGAGATGTGAAGATGATGCTTATCATGCCCCATAATTGTGAACCTTTTGTTTCGTACTATGACAATCAATGTGAGCTGGGATCATAATATCATCAACATAATTATCAAGCAACAAAAGATATCCTCTAAGACTTTGTGAAGAGCAAATAGTCATGATGGGATTGATAGAAACCATGTGCAATGAGAGTCTTTGTGAAGTTCGCATTCCATTAACACAAGACTTACTTCAACTTATAAAGAAATTTTCATAATTAACATATTAAATTTTCTCATTGATTACAAAATTTAGGGAGAAACTCCACACACTCCTTGGAAAGGTTGCCATGCAACAAGGTGTTGTAAATGCCCATTTAATAAAAAAGCTATAATGAACAGCTACAATTGTAATAGTCAAATAAATAGTAATATACTTGTTAGTATGAGAAAAAATATTCCAACAGTCGACTTCCTTTCACTAATTGTAACATTTGGTTACTAATTTGACCTAATACTTTTTAATAGTGTCATTAGTCCAATACTTAACCTTATAACTTAATATAAAAAATTGACCATAATAAAATAAGTTGATAATTTTATCTTAGATTACTGCAAAAGTGATAGCTTTTGTCCAACGGAATAAGGCCATGAAGCCGAACCTACAAATTAGAGGGTCGGTTTGGCTCCAAACTCCGCCCTAGGCCTAAACGGCAAGTTCCTGCTGCCGTTTCAAGCCGTTCGAGAACCTCTTAAGAAAAAAGCTCGGAAACAGGGAGGGACAGAGGAAGAAGGTACTCAGAGACGGAGAAAAAGAGCAAGAACAGACAAAGAGACGAAGGTTTGTTCTGTCTCAATCTTTTTTTTTCTGTTGGATTTTTGTTATGGAAACCCTTTTGCGTGTGATACGATACGAAGCTCGAATCTTCTTGGGTATCCCTTTTAAGTGCTTTTGTGTCTGGAATTTCTGGGTGCCATTTTTTTTTTTTTTTGTGAATTTTAGTGTATGAGTTTGATTTGCTTCTTTATAAGGTGTAATTCTCTTCCAATGAGAAGCAAGTTGACTGACTAAATTCTTGTCTTTTTTATTTTTGGTGGAATTTTTAGTTGGTGAAAATGGTTTCTGAATTAATAAATGCGAACCCAATCGTGTACGAGAAGAAAGAGCGTCAAGCTCGAAGCGTGCCTAGTGATTATGCGGATGAGTACGCTGTGGAACCCATTGACCAACAAGAAGTTTTTGATATCCTTTCCGTTGAATTGTGTTCGTTATTATTATTTATTTTTTTCCCTTTCTGAGTTTTGGGTTCAATTTGGAAATTCGGTTGTTGTTTCTTTCTTTTCGTTTATCTATCTTTCGTGCTTGGTAGAAGAAACTTGGAGGTGTTAAGGTTGTGTTGGTGGCTTGAAAGTGGGTTTTGGGAATTGGTATATGATCAACAACAGATCAAAGAGACAAGCATGAGCTCAAAAAACTTGAAAGGAACAAAAGATGCCTGAATTTGATGGGGACTTTATTTGACTCTGAACTCTAATCCTCTGTTAATCAATGGAACAGTTCTTTTTTCTCCTTCAAAAAAAAAATGACACCTTTGTGCTAGATAAGTGATTTAGTTCTAACTCTCTTACACGCAAACTCACCAGCCCACACTCAAAGAAGCAGTTGCAAACAAGTAATTACGGTGATATTAGCTACATGCAAATTTTAAGTGTTGATGTATAAATACAATTGCGCTTTATGTTTACTTAATCTCGTAATATTGTATGCTTGACATTCTATATAGCAAGTGTGTGCCCTTCGGTTGATTGTTGAACTTGTTAAGAGTATATGTTTCTGTTCCTGTTATTGAAGTTAACTATACATTTCTTCTTGTGTCTTGTGGAGGATAGAAGTGATATCTGCACCTGATTATGTTGGCTGTTATCAAAAAATTTCTTTTTTCTACTTTTTTCCTTAACATTCTTAAATCATATAAGAGATATAAAAGACCCAGAGCACCCATACTCTTTGGAGGAGCTGAAAGTAATAACTGAAGATGCAATTGAAGTAGATGACCAGCAAAGTTATGTTAGGTAAATATAATTATTCTGATTTATTGATGTCATGCATTTTCATTTTATGGCTTTCTCTTCTCCTAATATGAGTGAAATGAAACTTCTATTGATGATAAATAATGATGCCTCACTCTAGGGTCATGTTTACTCCTACGGTCGACCATTGTAGTATTGCAACAATTATTGGGCTTTGCCTCCGAGTGAAACTTTTGAGGAGCCTACCCTCTCGTTATAAGGTATCAACCCTTTCCATGACATTGTCTGTTCGTTGCATAGTGAGACCTATTTGTTCAATATTAGGTCTTTACTCTTGCTTGTTCATTTTGATGTTGGAATCCAGTATGTTCTTCTTTGTTGACATCCAGGATTTGGAAAGCAAGCTTCTATTAAACATATCGTAAAGTAGTGTTGGAGAATCAGTACAATAAAGATGTTGGATGGTCACTTTAGAAATTTCATATTGTGCCAAAAACCTTCTTGCATTATGATTTTCCTCAAGAGTTGAGCTGCCAGTTTTTTTCTTCTGGCTTGAAGTTCTGATTTTGGGGTGTTGGAGGGCCCATGTGGCGGGGATGGGGGTCGGGGATGCTGGAGGAACTGTGTGATTAGTGCATAAGATAGATGGAGTATGCCTAAGGTTCTTGCTATGTCTTAGTTTCTTTGAATTTATTTATTTATCGTTTACGGGGTAGAAAGGAGCATATGGCTGTGGGTGCGGCCATGGAATGCTACAAGCACATTAAGAATCAGTTTAGGCGGAATTTATTTGCTTTAAGCAAAGGTATCAATCTGACATGAGTAGGACGCCATGAACGTGATAGCTGCTTATTGCCAACGTTTAGAATGGACACCTCTGTACATGTATGTCGTTAGGAAAATATATATGTCATTGACAACCTCTTTGTTTGGTGGGGAAATAGAATTCTTTTCAATTGTAAACGAAGAATACTGAGCACAGAATCAACTGCGTAATGCTTTTCATATTTGGGGAGAAGAAGTAAGAACAAAGCTGGATAACTGACAGCCTCATTCGTTATCGTTACCCGCCTTTATAAGATGGACTAAACAACTGCAACTGGCAGCACCTAATCGACATCAATAGGGAACTTTGCATTTATACTGATAAGGAATGTGCGCTAGCGTGTCCTGAAAGACAATTTTGTGGAAATTCTATGTCCTGCCTATCCTACTCAGGAGGTGGATGTTGACCATGATAACTAGGTTGGAAGTTAGATCATCAAAAAATGGGAAAAAATAAAGAATCACTTAGTGCTTAATGGATCCCAGTGTAAATTGCAGACCATGCAGCTTCTTTTTGGCTAGAATAAAATGAATTGCACGTCAAACAAGTTGGTGATGGTGGGGTAGAGTTCATTTTTATAGGCTGTAAGATTTTTATACTATAGGATTACTATATGGTGATAAGTGCTATTATATGACTTTTTCTTTTTCTTTCGTTTAGATGGAATTTGAACTGAGCTTGTACAACCTCCTCTCTCACATCTCTTTCATAATTTTTGTTAGGTTGATATAAAGGTAGCCTCTGGATCTCATGCATCTGAAGCTGCGGGTACTCTCTTTCTCTCTGTATTTGTATGTGTTTGTAGCTAGAGTTTGCATAATTCTTTATATTGGGTTTCTAGTTTTAGCATATGAGTCTAGGTATTCATTATCTCTCATGATTGCTTGTCACTTAAATATTATAGATAATATTTAAATATAAAAAAATATCTTCCTTAACTCGTAAATCAGTTTTTTGGTTGAACTTTTAACTTCATAATATGATACTAAAACGTAGGTTAATATATTTTAACTACAATTTAATTTTGAGTTCTTAAGACATGCCTTATGCATAGGGGAGCATTCATTTCCCTCCTTTCATCTTGAGTCAAAAGCATGATTAGGGAGCCTTAAGGATAAAAGATTTATGTTGAAAAAAATACAATCTTTAGGTTAATTTAAATAAATAAAAACATTATCCTGACTCATTGATTAGTTCTTGAGTAGGCTTTATACTTTATGAGACCACAAGATTGGAGACTATGTTTGCTCATCCATTAACACCACCATTGTCACCGTATACTAATCCAAAAACAATGTTTCTTTAACCCACTTTTGATTCTTTATTTAGTGCAAGCAAAATGCACCTAGATGGGGAAAAAAAAGAATTTTTCTAGTAAGAGCTTGGATTAAGTGGGAGCCATGATGGATTCAAGTTTTGTGATTGAAAAATTTTCCGCCTTCATTTGATACGATTTTTTTTTCCAAAAGATATTTTACACTTGACTTTGGAATAGAGATGTTCTCCCATATATTAGTAGGTGAATGACTTTTTTTTCACCTTAAAAATAATTTTTTTTTTAAAAGATATAGTTTAGATGTTAGTGCAGGTGAAAACAAACTGTCCACACTAGGAACTTCAATCTTTTGTATTTCTAATGCCATTCATTTTGGGTAATGTCTCTCTAGCCTACTAAGTATGACAATGTTGTGGAATGAGAAACTAGTGATATCATCTTGGTTAATGTACCTTGTAACGATTCTTTTACTAATCTAGTCTTTGTGTCACATTTCCTTATATTGATTGCTAACTTTGTATGTACTATCATGTATACACTTAATTGATATCAATTAATTTTATTTTGTCTCCAATTAGCTCCTCAAGTTAGCATTATCTTCATGGAACTACCGTTGTTTGTTTGACATTGAGTTGGAAAGAAATATTACAAAATAATCAGGAAAACAAAAGTCATCAAAATAGCCCTAATAGATATCATAGCATGACAATTTCTCTCGACAAGGAAAATTGTCTTCCATCACTTGCACATTTTCTACATTGTGGGAGCTGATTTCCTAGGAAATTCTTCTTGTTACCATCACTACGACATTATATATGTTGTAGTCTTTGTCCATGTAACATAACTAAATAAGGATTCTAGTTTGTGAGGCACAGTATTACAAGTGAAATGTACCTCCCTTTCACAACACTACCGAGGATATAACTCAGTTATTGAAACCTCATTATTAGTTATCCCACCATTGATGCCTAGTTTCTTTGGTGTGGATGACTGTATCCTACTCTGTAAAAAGCTTGCAGGCTCTGTAGGCAAAGAGAGAGCGATAGAATCACTTTTAAGCATGTGAACAACTAAAGCCATGTCTGGTCTATCAGCAACATTTTGTTGAACACATAGTAGAGCGACATGAATACATCTTATTATTTCAGCTATTGGACCACTCTTTAGTAATGTGGGATCTAGAAGACTCGAAGTTGTCCCCTCCTTCCAATTTCTCCATGCCTACATTAATATGTCAAACCCAATATACAAGTCAAAGAAACGATTTTGTAACAAATTTTTTACTTCTTTTAATTTTTAAACAAAATAAAAAATCAAAATATGCAAACTCATATGAATACTCACATAACTAAGAAGGTGCTCGTTGTCACAAAGGCTAGTAATTCTTCTACCACTTACAATCTCTAGAATTAGGACACCAAAGCTGAAGACGTCTGATTTCGTTGAAAATTGTCCAAACATTGCATATTCTGGAGCCATATATCCACTATACAATAATATTAATAGACTTGCTTAAGTTTGAATAGTAAAATTAATTTCTATCTTGCTTTATGGCTATCTTGGTGTTGATTCCATTTCATTTTTCTATTTAAATTAACGATACAAGAAATTCATTTTTCTATATGAATTAATCATACAAGGAATGCACAGTTATAGTCATTAGCAATAGAAATTAACTATACTTACTAGGTTCCCACAATCCTATTTGTACTGCCTTCGATTTGATCCAATACAACCAATCTTGCCATGCCAAAATCTGATATTTTGGGATTCATTGTTGTATCTAATAGAATGTTTCCAGCTTTGAGATCACGGTGAATAATTCGAAGTCGAGAATCTTCATGAAGGTATAATAGCCCACGAGCAATACCACTTATAATTTTATTATATCTTCCCCAATCTAAATCTGTACGTTTCACTGGATCTGTATATTCAAAGAAGACATCATTAGTGAATTATTTAAAATTTATATATGAGGTACCTAAATGAAAGTATTTTGATTACAAAATTTCAATAAATGTCTCAACAATGATAAGAATCTAACCATACCAAATATGTAATGGTCAAGACTTGTGTTAGGTACAAATTCATAGACAAGAAGTCTTTCATTTCCTTCCAAACAAAATCCGAGGAGTCTAACTAAATTCCGATGTTGCAGTTTGGCCACTAATAAGACTTCATTCTTAAATTCAATATCCCCTTGGGTGGAATTTCTTGATAATCTTTTCACAGCTATTTCTTGTTTATTAAAAAGTATACCCTGTATGTATAAAATATAATCTGATTAAAACAATTTTTATTAATTTAAAAAAATAAATACATTAGTAAAAGATATCACAAGTAATTATGATAGTCTATCTTTTTAGGAGAATGTTTTCTTACCTTATATACTATTCCAAATCCTCCTTTTCCAAGCTTATTTGCATCTGAAAAGTTGTTTGTGGCAACTTTAATAGTGCTAAGAGCGAATTGCAAGGATTCCACACTTGTTATGTCATCCATAGCTACAAGATCCTCAACTACAGGCAACAAAAATGTTACTACATCTTCACCAACAGTAACACAGCAAAGCAAAAGAGCTAGAAATGGGTGAGTGTGTACTTATAGAGGGTGAGTTAATCAAAATCTTTGTCACATTTATGATGTTAATGCTTTACAGAGACGTTTGCACTTATTAGTAAAGAATCAATGTGAATCAATGCAAACAAATGTAAACTAATTATTGCTTTGAGATAGTCTTTTACTCCTTGTGAAAGCATAGAGCAAGACTGTGGCTTATAATCTTTCAATCTTGGACGGACTTTTAGCTGAAAAAGTTAGTAACGATAGATTGTAAGTTTGGATTAATCTTTTTGAAAAAGAAGAGTAATTCATACACATGCCGTAGGTCAATCATAGTGACGAATGCATTTTCATTTTCGCCACGAGTCGAATGTTGTTACTACTCTACCCAAGTACTTCAAAGAATTACAGTAATTCTTATGCTTCACGCATTAAAAACTAATAAGAAGTAACAATTGAATTAATATATGAACTTACTCTCACGTTTATTCCTTCGCTTCCTCCTTAAAAATATGCAAATACCAACAAGAAGTAGCATCAGAATAAGAGTTGGGACAACTATGGTGATCACGGTTCGATTGTTTCTCTCCTTTTCTGTGAAAACCAAAAGCAAGTTACTGTGAAGATACATCAACTGCTAAACTTGATCTAGTCTGTAATATTAAGCCGACATAATTGAAAAAAACTTATGTCCTCGTTTACAACATCGCACCCCAACATCACATAACCAAGAAACAAATCTGAAACATAAAAAGACAAAAAGAATAGTGATTGTATTCTGTTGAAAAATCCATTCCTACTTTGTTCCAGAAAAAACCTTACATTTCCAGAGCACTCTGTACATGAGCGCACTAAAAAATGCGATTTTCAGGGAGTTGGGGTGTGTACGAGGAATAGTGTACCTTTTTCCGGTGGAGGCGGCCCCAAGAATACTGTTCCTTCCTCCGGCGGAGGCGACGCTGCAGCAAGTTTCTGATCAAAGAAAGGGTAGCTCTCGAATCTAAAATTACAGCTTGGTGCATAACGTCTCGCACCCTGCTTCCCAACACAACATACTGGAATTTCTTCAGAAATCATTTGTAAACACCTACGGCAATCTTCCTTGTACAAATCGGGGGAGCACTGTGCAAGCATATACATTTTGCTGAGGTCCGGGGCTGATGAGATTCTTGTTGCAAAAAACTTGCCAGAAGCATCTGATACAACTTCATTTATCATCTCATCAAACTGCGTCTTTAGCAACCTGCCGTAACCATCAACGTCCGAGACATTCATTGTGTTCCACATAATAAAACCTGGATCATAGGCCAGAATGCCAAATATAGAGTGGTTTGAGAAACGCAACGAGCAATTGTCATACCATCCCATTGCCCCCTTCTGATTGGGACAATACCGTGTCAAAGCAGTTCTAGAGACATTGAGGCAGCTAAAGCAAGCATCTTGCCCAATATCTCCTTGACAAAGTCCAATCGCGTAGACTTTGTCAGGGTCTTTGCCATGGGAGTTACTGTAAAAACCATTGATAATATTGGTGTTGGAGGAGATAGCAGAGAGGAGGTGATTAAGGTTCGCCTCGTACACACTGTTAGTGGTATAATTACCCTTGCCAGCTGAACAATAATGGAACATGAACGGTGGCTGGGCAGTGGCTTGGGCAATGAGAAATAAAATGAAGGCCGGAAAAAGGAGCAGTAGTCTTGAAGAAACAATGGCCATGCTTCACCAAAATGCTTTGTTTTTAGCCTGTGCACTTTATGCCAAAGAATGAAAATGGTTTGGTTTGCGGCATTCTAAGTTTGTGTTGGTAATTTTCTGAAAGGATTGGACTAACCAAAATATTTCTTACAGAGACGGTGGTGCTGAACGAAGTCAATCACGCGGCTTTACAAATCATTCATGCGACTCGTCAAAACGTTTGTCCTCGTCTCTCATGCCTTGCTTGACTCGCTAACCACTTCTGCGTTACACAAAGGGAGCTGATTGGGACGGAAGTGATGAAAGTCCAGCTTGGTTGTCCACAACCAACCGGTTATTTCTCTTTTATTTCTTTGTATTCTCTTTCGTTCATGAAACTAGCAACCACCTATGCCAGGAATTCCGAGTAGCTAGTCAACCCTTTCAAAGCCTCTCGAAGAGCCCCAAAGATGGACCATGACTCTCAAACTTTTCAAGCTTCGTCAAACTTTCCGCTATTGTCGCCACGGAGAGAGCCCAAAAGATGGACCGCCGCTATATCAAAGTTTTCAAACTTCTTCTGCTGTTGCAATGCAAGACAAGTTCACAATAATTTCGGCTATTTGTCAAGAAAAGTGCTCTAGTCTACTGCAGAATTGGAAAGACAAAAGCAATGCTACTAGCCTTCGAGTAGATAAATTTTCTTACACCCTCACTTTTTCTTAACTATTTTCAGGGAAAATTACAACAAGACAACAGCAAGATAGAGGTTCCAAGAGGGTGGTTACTAGAAGAAAATTTGAAAGGATAACAACATATTTCCAGCATTTGAGGATGATTGTGGGAGAAGTAACATTTTCTCCGATAAGAAATTCATAGAATTTTTGAGTTTAGGTAAGGAACTTGATCTACGTGACCCATTGCAAATAGTTACTGTCATAAAGTCTGACCATCACAAAGTTCGCAACATTGATAGTGTTTGGGAAGGGATAGGTAGGTTTGGAGTTCTAATGGAAAAGCAGAATGGGTCAGCGCAGAAAATTAAAAGCTTCAACTTGCTGCTACACTATTGGAGCTGTCAAAACCGCCTTTATGAAGTACAAGCAAGTTGCTGCTAATCCAAAGAACACCTTGCCTGAAAACTGTTAGATATGAAAAATAAGTAAATTATATGCATGCAGATGACACAAGATAATTGCCTAAAATTCTTTATGCCACTCAAATTTATATATTAATGGCTCCAAGATTTTCTACTAATCATCATATTTATTGTCATTTATTATTATTGGTTAGAAATCATGTATAAGAGGGTGTGTGATTCTATTTTGTAACAATGAATAAAAATTATATCAAGAATATGTTTTCCTATTATGTAATATTATAATATGGTTGGTTGGCCTTATAAAAATTCAAGAAGCGAAGGCCCCAGTTGGCCCTTGGAAACCAAAATTGGCAAACAAGGGGAGAAAACCTACACCTTATAGAGGGCAGTTCAATAACAGCAATTCCTCTTCCTTTTTTTTTCTCCTTTTATTTCTCTTTTATTTTTTTGTATTCTCTTTCATTCCCAACATCTAATCATGTTTTTTCAACAAAAACCAGACTTGACTGAAACTCATCCCCACACCCTGGCGCAAGTCCCTGACTTTGGAGTTCTTAACGTAAAAGAAGGAGAGAGAAGAAAGAAGTTGAAAGTGCACCCCGAGCACGCTAAAAGTGTCTAGCGTGTGTCGGACGGCTGAAGTAACCTTCCAGGTTAGTAATGAAAAGCAATAAGCGTTCTTTTGGAGCCTGTATAAAGGCCTAGCTTGTCCTAAGAATGACAAGCTTTTTGCATTCGTCTACTTGTACCAACACAAATCGTTTTAATGTGTATAACCAAGTAGCTTTTCCACATTCCTTCGTTCACTTATCGTATTTTTCTTCTGTATTGATGGGCGAAAAAAATACCCTATAGGAGTTCTACTTAAAAATTTCAATGAAACCTTTTGAGTTCAAAGTCTTAGTTGGATTCAAGTAATAATGTCAATCGAACCTCCTATACAAAAGTCTCAAGTGGGCCTTTGGGTTAGGATTCCAATTGGGCCTCTAAGGTGAGCATCGAATTGGGCCTTTGAGCTTGAATTTTCAACTGCGACTTCTAAAACCTATTTCTTTCATTTTCTTACACCGATGTTTGGTACCAATATGATTTTCAAAAAACTTGGGAGTTTTTGTTATAAAACTAAGAAAAGGAAAAACTCAACAAGTTGAGTGAATTTAGTTTATATTGAATTTACTATGTATTACAATGTATGTTGCTGCTACTATTTATACAAAAGTAATCCTATAATTCTTTATATGACAACTAATTGCATAATGAAAATAAACACTTTAATCTGTAAAACGATACAAAATTATTCTAGCAAGGTAAATATCTGATTCAACAAATTTAAAATATTGAATCTTCCTCTAACACTCTATCTAAATTTAGAGATTTAAATAAGTTAAATACTCTAAACTCAGAAAAAAAACAAATATGTTAGTATTGCATGCTGCAAGATGCCTTTGTTGATAAATCCAAATGCTGCTACTTTTTTTAAATGTGACGTGTCTCAATTACTCCTTGTACCTTGTCTTATATGAAATGATAATCTACTTCCTTATGCTTGGTTTTCTCATGATTGGTGAAATTGACTCCTAACTTTTTTGCAACTTCATTGTCACAAAACAAAAGAAATAGCTATTTTATAATTATGCAAAGTCCTTAAATAATCCCATTATCCAAAAACTCTTTGATGTTGTGTTGGCCATTACTTTGTATTTTGACTCCACATATGATAATGAGATAGTAGGCTATTTTGTTTTCTAAAAACATTTAATAGACTTCCTTGTCATAGGACATATGCTATAATTAGAATCACAATAAACTATTAACTCTAACTTGGAGGAAGACCAAAATATCATACTAAGGCCAACATAACTCTTTTGGACAATCACAAAACCAACAGGTTATTTCATGGTTACTGGCCACGCACGTGCGGACGAAATTTTCTAGGGCAAGGACTGATTGGTTCATTTTGCTTTCCCCCTTTTCTCTCTTCCATCCGTGATTCACTCCAGGCATTGTCAATTGACTCCTGTTTGTCCACAACCGCGCATGTCGTTATTAATTGTCTTTCCACAAATGAGAGCACGTATAAGAGCAGCTCACCTATAGGTAAGAAGAGAATAATCAAGCGTAGAGTTTTATAAGGACATGAGATGTTGCGGAGAAATAGAAACTATTGAACTCCTTCACCTATAATGCTTGTGTTGATTGAAAAGAAAAAAAAAAACCCTATATTCTACCTTCCGTTATGCACTAAGTTACAGCAAACTAAAATCAGTTCTTTCTACTCTTCCCACCCTTTAAAAACATGCTTCGGGACATATTTTTGTATAAAACTAGAGTTTTACATTAAAAAATAAAATTTACAAAATTTAAATGAGAAAAAGAATCATATAATTTTTTTTAGCTAATTTTTAGATTAAATCTTTTAATGTGATATTAGATCCAATGTTAAACCTATCTCATTGCATATGATATTAAGCCTAATAACACTAAGTGTGTGAGGAGAATACATGCAAGATTAAAGTTTCACATTAAAAGATAAAATATTTAAAATAAAACTTAAATAAAAGAATGATATGAAATTCCATATGAAAACAACTTATGTAGGTGTGCTCAAACTACATACGAAATAGATGAGAGCTAAAGGATGACCTCAAGATGCTAACCAAAAGGCAAGGAGACTACGTCTTATGTGTGATTTGTTTCTAAAGTAAGAAACTCCTTACACATAGCATCAATCCAATAAAACTCCATGAGTGTTTCCTAATATGTATCTAATTCACAAATGACTCAAATGAATGCAATAAAATGACAATGGTGAAAATCACACTAGTTAAGAGAGATATATTATGAGATTGAGTAAAGGGAGTTGAGGAGGCTGAAAGCAAAGTAAGACACATGTAACCAAATGTTCATATCGGAGGGCAAGTTGCATGACTTGGGTGGCAACATGGCAGTGGACAAGGGGCTGAGAGGTCTCACGCGATCCAACTAGTGAGTCATTTGTGGTGTCTAAGTTAGGTGAGTCATCTTTGGTAACTGGGTTAAGTAAGTTATTTATGGTAATTGGACAAAGTCATCTATGTTATCCAAGCAAGTTTTCATTCTTAAAGTTGCACTAGTTTATTAAAGTTGTGAAGCCGCAGAGATCTTACCTAAACACAACACTCCCAAGCATTGTATGGAATTACCGTTTTGCCCTCAGCCTTTTCCTAAATTACAACTTTGTCATTGAGATCCTAGCCGCAACCCATAGCTGCAAACCCACCCTCTACCGTTACAGCTAGCACCTCCGCAAATGACCCCTACCACCCCAACATCATAGAATTCTAGTGCAATGGTTTTGTGTGCCACAAAATTAAGGAGAAAGTCTATAAGTTAGGTGAATTCAATTGTAGTGAATTTGATATATATTATAATATACATTGTTATTGCTATTTATATAAAAGTAATACTAAACTTCTTTACATGACAAATAATTACACAAGAAAAATAGACATATGTATTACAATATAATGAATACTCTAAAAAGGTTAATATCTAATTCATCAAACCTAGTATATTGAATCTTCTATTAATGGTTTTGTATTCTACAATATACTAAATTGGATGGACGTGTTGAAAAATGCAAAACCTAAATGTTGTAACTAACTTCATGACAAACACGAGATTGAAGATGGATATAGAAATCAAAACTCTTCTAGAATTTTACTTATATGAAAATGTGAGAACTTCACACTAATAAAATCTCTCTTTTTTTTTTTTTTTCCTCTAAGTTCTTCACCTATTGTTTCATTGATTTTGAACACTGATGTTCAAATCAAATTAATACAGTTCGAAGATCTTGCGTGAAGCAAGGATAAGAAATCCGTTCATGAAAATTGGTTCCTTCAATCCCTTTCTTCTTCCCATGATGTTCCTTTCCATGCTTAACTTCCTCAACCTGACCACCCATGCGGCTCACAGTTTATTCGTACCATATTTGTCCAGACTCCATCTTCTCCTGTCCAACTTGGGCCCTCCGTCTCTTTCCTCACCTCCAACGCCGCCCGCAGTATCCAGCCCCTCCGTCTCAGCTCCCCCAGCTTGTCCCCATCTAAAGACTCCCATAAAGGAGGACAAGCGACAATGTTAGTAGAGATGTAAATTTCTTAAAAGCATTTTTCTATTTTCCTTCAAAAAGATCCTAAAGATGATAAAACTCCTCTAGCACAGCTACTCATAAGTGTGATTCTTATGGAAAACATTCTTCTTTTCAAATGTTGAGCACAAGTGTTTGATCTTAAATATATAATTTTAGATAATATTTAAATATAAAGAATATCTTCCTAACTCGTAAATTAATTTTTTAGTTGAACTTTTAACTTCAGAATATGATACTAAAGCATAGGTTTATCTATTTTAACTAAAATTTAATTTTGAGTTCTTGAGACATGCCCTATGCACAGGGGAGCATTCATTTCTCTCATTTAATCTTGATTCAAAAGCTTGATTAGGGAGTATTAAGGAAAAAAGTGTTATGTTTGAGAAAAATACAATCTTTAGGTTATATTTAAATAAATAAATAAATTATCTTGACTCATTAATTAGTTCTTGAGTAGACTTTATACTTTATGAGAACACAAGATTTGAAATTATATTTGCTCATCCATTAACACCACCACTGTCACCGTATACTAATCCAAAAACAAAAAGGTTCTTTAACCCACTTTTGATTCGTTATGTGGCGCAAGTAGAATGCACCTAGATGGGGGGAAAGAATTTTTCTAGTGAGAGCTTGGATTAAGTGGGAGCCATGATGGATTCAAGTTTTGTGATTGAAACAAATTTTCACCTTCAATTGCAACTATTGAAAGGTTTTACGAAAATTTCTTTTTTTTTTCTCCAAAAGATCACGTCTTGTGCCTTACAAGATGGAAATTGCATACCAAACGCATATTCAAATGTAAATTCTGGTGACAAAGTCAAAGTTCTTTTTTTTTTTTCTAAGTGGGCAAAACAGATATTTAGCATGCCCGATAAGGAAACATTTCGGCCATATGAACTGCAGAACTGTTAGATAATTTATTCAATTTAGCATGGAAACTGTCCTAGTTATATTTTTAATGTTAATAGAAGTTAATTTTTTTCCATTTTTGTCTTTCTTTTTTGGTAAGTGTCTAACTTAGTGATGAGTAGGTGTTGCTTAGGATATCTTGGTCCTAGGCTCAACAGTTTGAAAACATGTGAGTGGATGTGTAAGTTGGAAAAACAAAAAATGAAAGATTTATTGTGAAGGATCTAAGATTGAAATCTAGGCGATAATCTCCATTGAAGATGATGTTTTGATTTTGGCTTTCAATTTGTAAGTTTTTGGTCTTCTAATGATTATAAATTAGAAGTATTTTTGTCACTCCATATTCTCGTTGGTATCTAAACTTACCCATAATCCTAAGGGTATGATATTGATAGATTTGTGGAAGCTCTTGTTCTATGTCCAGTTGAACGGAAAATCTATGTGGTTGAAAAATAGCATGCACATTGTTCAATTCATGACACTAGTAACCACATATGCCGGGAATTCCAAGCAGCTAGTCAACCCCTTCAAATCCCCTCGAAGAGCCCCAAAAATGGTCCATGACACTCAAACTTTTCAAACTTCATCAAACTTTCCGTTGTTGTTGAAATGGAAAGAGCCCAAAAGATGGACCGCCACTGTATCATGAAAATCAAAATGCCTTAGTGGTAAACTCAGAACCCTCCTCTTCAACTTCCACGTCAAATGAGGCTGCATTATCTGAAAACTCTGCCCTGACCTACCCCCCAATTCATCCAACACCGAATTGCTTCATTCAAAGTAACTTGGCTGCCACAACTGTCCTTGATGATCCGTATCATACATGTCAATACCCATCACTGCCTAAAGAATATTTTGGCGGAGAATTTGGACAATACTTTGTTAAAGAGCTAGAAGTTAAGCTTGACCAACTTGCTAGCTCTATGGTCTTTGCCTTAGATCTCGAGATTCATTCAGCCTTACAGAAGCCAACTGCTTTACAAGCAGTCTTTGAGATTGGCCAATCCTCCCGTCAACCAGCAAATGAACAACTTGAACAGCCATCAGAACATGTGACTTCTAACTCTAACGTGGCACCTGCATGGCCTTTTGATTATGGACTGACTGGAAATGCTATATTCCAGAACTTAATGTTCCAGAATTCAAGCATGTGTTAGACTATTTTCAATAGTCTTCACTTATGTGGGCTTATATCAATGTGATTGCTCATCTTCAATTGTTTTATTAATTGTTTTTGTGGTCCATATGTATGAGACATGTTGGATCCATTATTGTTGAATATGGGACTGGCTAGTGTGGGCTAGTGCTTGCTGTATAGAACAGTGATGAGTTGGACTATATTGGCAGCACACTTTGTATATGGCTAAGATCCCTCCTTTGTCTCTCAATATGTACATTATGTGTCTACATTTGGTAAAGATCATGTTGGTGGATTGAGTTATTATATATTTATCTTTATTACTATATCATCTACAGTAACATGTTTTTCTTATAAGCCTTATGTGCATCAATGTACAAAAAGAGTATTTTATATATGTTGTGAATTGATGAGAGAATGAATAGACGGATGAACTAAAAACGTGAGTAAGGCGCTTCCTCTGTTAGCTACGAGAACTCACCACGATCTTTGGTAGACAAGAGGTTTCTCATCAGCCAGTAAAACTGAGAGAACAAGGGAGTAAATCCGGCCATTATCTTTGTTAAAAATGAATTATCCGGTGGCTAGAACGAACCCAAGAACAGGTACGTTCATCTTCCTTCTTAAACTTTGTGTTCTAAGATGAGAAGCAAGATCTTGGTTTTGAGCTCGTTTGAGCTCGGTTTTTCCAACAGCATGCAAATAAATCAAAATTTGGTTGTTAATATCAAGGTTGAACCTCTCTCTCCTCCTCTACAAGCTATGGATCTCGATGGTTTTCAGCTTGTGTATAATTATGATGAAGATTTGTTTAATATTGAAGGGATGGGTATGGAACTAGAATACCCTCCATTGCAAGTTACAGATTACCGGTGTTCCAAGACTTAGTAATGGATGCAGTAACAGACTATCAATTGCAGGATCATGGGGTACAATCTAATCTTCCTTACGAAGGCCTCTTGCATCCTTTTCATTCCTTGGACGATCCTTGCGGTGCCTTGCTAGACTTGGAGTTGCAAGATGCAGAATTTGTGGCAGGTCTCATTAATGAAGAAGAGCAAGTTGCACTACTAGCAAATAGACTGGAAACCGTGAATGAAACAAACAATGATTTCAGTGCATGCTCTGACAATGAATCGGTGGGTTCCACTCATCATGGTGGGTGAAGAAGTTGGAGAAGGGCCCCACTCATCTGCACGTTCCTTCCTTCTACCTCACTTTCTATTGTAACCTTATATGAATCTGTTAAATGTCTTATTTGGGTACTATTCCTTTTGCAAGTAGGTTGTCAGACGGCTAGAGTTTTTTGTATAAATAGGGAACGTGTAGGGAGTTAGTAGTGTGGAAAAACACTAGCTTTTCTTAAGTGTTTCTTTACCTTGTATCCTTTATGTTTCAGCAGTAAGAAGCTCATCTTTGCATGAGCCTTATCCAACTTTCCTTGGTGCTCTAAGCTTCTCTCTTGCTTTTCCCTTTCAATCTTCAAATTTCTTCTTATCAAACTTTTCAAACTTCTCCTGCTGTTGCAATCAAGACAAGTTCACAATAATTTCAGTAATTTGTCAAGAAAAGTGCTCCAGTCTACTGCAGAATTGGAAAGACAAAAGCAATGCTATTGGCCATCTCACAGGAGATATCCCTGATGAATTAATCATGGATGATTAAAGCCAAACTCTATTTTCCTGTTGTGTTGTTGTAATTTCCTTGAAAAAAGTTACGAGAAAGTTAGAAGGTCAGAAGAAAGTACCAAAGTTCTGCCTCGTTTTCTAAGCCAAACAATACTTCAACATAGAAGTTTAAACAAAAACGATGAGGTAACATAAAAATAATAATCTCCCACAATCATCCTCGAATGTTGGAAATATATTGTTATCCTTTCAAATTTTATCTCTAGTAACCACCCTCTTGGAACCTCCTGGTCTTCTGAGTTTTCGTTTGGAATCACTTTTCGTGAAGCAACATTTTCTCCTATGAGAAATTCATAAAGTTTTTGAGTTTAGGTCAGGGACTTGATCTACATGACCATTGCAAGTAGTTACTGTCTTAGAGTCTGATCATCAAAAAGTTAAATGTTTATGGTGTTTGGGAAAGGATAGGCAAGTTTCGCTTCAGTTAGTGCTTATGGAGAAACAGAATGAGTCAGTGCATAAAATAGAATGATGAGTTAAGGTCGTTGTCTCGAGCTTTAACTATAGTTGATGGGTATCAGTAGAGGATAAAGATTTTGGTAGGATCTATCTCTGAGACCATGAGAAAAGTGAGAGGACGAAGCAAGCCACCCAAAACTCAGAGAGAAGAAATTCACTAGATTTCAAAGCTTGAAGAAAGAGTTGGGTTACGAAGGCTTAAATAGAAAATAGTGATGAGCTACAGAAAAAATAAGTAAACTACATGAAAAGAAAATACACAATTTAGATGTTTATGTGCGTGAAAACAAACTCCCACACTGGGAATATTTGCCATTGTCGGTTTAGTCTGTTGTGTCTGTGGTGCCATTCATTTGGGATAATGTCTCTCATGCCCTCTAAGTATGACTGTTGTGGAATAAGAAACTAGTGATATTATTTTGATTAGTGTACCTTGTGACGATTTTTTTACTAATTTAGTCTCTAAGTCACATTTAATTATATTGATTGCTAAATTTGTATTTTCCGTTATTTGTACACTTAATTGATATCAGTTAATTTTATTTTTGTCTCCAATTGGTTCCTCAAATCAGAACTTCATTTGCAGTATCTTCATAGAACTACTGATATTTGTTTGACATTAAATTTGAAAGAACTGTCACAAAATAAAAAGGAAAATAGAAGTCATCAGAATAGCTTTAACAAATATTATATTGTGATAGTTTCCCTTGACATTTGATTTAAGTTCTTGACAAGGAAAATTGCCTTTCATTACTTTGCACATTTTTTGTGTTATAGGAGCTAGTTTCCTAAGAAGTTCTTTATGCTGGCCACCCCTACGACATTATGTATGGTGACCTCTGTCCATCTAACATAACCAAATAAAGATTCTGGTTTGTGGGTAACAATTACAATAGCCCCTTATTACAACACTATAGAGGATGTAACTCGGTTATTGAAACCTCATTATTAGTTAACCCACCATTGATGCCTAGTTACTTTGGCAGGTTTAATTGAATCCTACTATGCAAAAAGCTTGCAGGCTCTGTGGGCAAAGCGAGAGCCATAGAATCACTTTTAAGCATGTGAACAACCAAAGCCATGTTTGGTCTACAGCAAAGTTTTGTTGAACACATAGTAGAGCGATATGAATACATCTTATCATTTCAAATACTGGACTGCTCTTCAATAACATGGGATCTATGAGATTCAAGGTTGTCCCCTCCTTCCAATTTCTCCATACCTGCATTAATATGTCAAACTGCATATACAAGTCAAAGAAGTAGGATTTTTTTTTCACTTCCTTTAATTTTTAAGCAAAAAAAAAAAATCAAAATATACCAATTGATATAATACTCACATAACTAAGAAGGTGCTCGTTGTCACAAAGGCTTGTAATTCTTTTGCCACTTACAATCTCAAGAATTAGGATGCCAAAGCTGAAGACATTTGATTTTGTTGAAAATTGTCCAAACATTGCATATTCTAGAGCCATATATCTACTATACAATAATATCAATAGAGTTGCCTTAGTTTGAATAGTAAAATTAATTTCTATCTTTATTTATGGCTATCTTGGTGCTATTCCTGTTTCTTTTCTCTACTTAAATTAATCATACAAGAAATTAACAATACTTATTAGCTTCTCACAATCATAGTTGTAGTCATAAGTATTAGAAATTAACCATACTTACTAGGTTCCCACAATCCTATTTGTATTGCCTTCTGTCTGATCCAATACAACCAATCTTGCCATGCTGAAATATGATATTTTAGGGTTCATTGTTATATCTAATAGAATGTTTCCACGTTTAAGATCATGGTGAATAACTCGAAGTCGAGAATCCTCATGAAGATATAATAGTCCACGAGCAATAGCATTTATGATTTTATTGTATCTTTTCCAATCTAAATCTACAAGCTTCGTTGGATCTGTATATTCCAAAGAGATATCATTAGTGAAATATTTAAAATTTATATTTTTTGTAGCTAAATGAAAGTATTTTGATTACAAAATTTCAATAAATAGCTAAAAAAAAATAAGAATTTAAGGATACCAAATATGTAATGGTCAAGGCTTGTGTTAGGTACAAATTCATAGATAAGAAGTCTTTCATTTCCTTCCAAGCAAAATCTGAGGAGTCTTACTAAATTTTGATTTTGGAGTTTGGCCACTAGTAAAACTTCATTCTTAAATTTAACATTCCCTTATGTAGAGTTTCTTGATAGTCTTTTCATTGTTATTTCTTGTTTATTAAAAAGTATAACCTATAGATATATGAACTACAATATAACTCAAACAATTCTAATTAACTTAGGCAAAGTAAATACACTAGTAAAATATTTCACAAGAAATTATGACAATTTAATTTTTTATTAGAATGTTTTCTAACCTTGTATATTGTTCCAAATCCTCCTTTTTGAAGCTTATTTGCCTCTGAAAAGTTGTCTGTGGCAACTATAATAGTGCTAAGATCGAATTGCAAGGACTCCAAACACGTTATTTCCATCCATAACCACAGGATCCACAACTACAGGCAACAAAAATGTCACTACATCTTCGCCAATAGTTACACAGCAAAGCAAAGGAGTTTGAAATGGATGAGGGGTTACTTATAGAAGGGGGCTAATCAAAATCTTTGTCAGATTTATGATTCTCACGTTTTACAATGACATTTGCACTTATTAGTAGACAATCAATACAGATAAATGTAAACTAATTATTGCTTTGAGATTGACTTTTACTCCTTATGAAGGCATATAACAAGATGTGGCTTATAATCTTCCAATCCTGGACAGACTTTTTGTTGAAAAAGTTGGTAATGATAGATTGTAAATTTGGATTAATCCTTTTCAAAAAGAAGAGTGACCTGTACACATGCAGTAGTTCAATCATGAGTGAGGAAAGCATTTTCATTTTTGCCATGAGCCGAATGCTGTTACTACTCTACTCAAGTACTTCAAAGAATTACAGTAATTCCTATGCTTCACGCATTAAAAAGTAATAACAAATAACAAATGAACTAATATATGAACTTACTCTCACGTTTGTTCTTTCGCTTCCTCCTTAAAAATATGCAAATACCGACAACAAGTAGCATCAGAATAAGAGTTGGGACAACTACGATGATTGCAGTTCGATTGTTTCTCTCCTTTCCTGTGAAAACCAAAAGCAGGTTACTGTGAAGACACATCAACTGCTGTACTTGATTTAGTCAATACGACATAATTGAAAAAAATTTATGTCCTCGCTTACAACATCGCAGCCCAACATCACATAACCAAGAACCAAATAAAAAGAACAAAAGAATAGTAATTGTATTCTGTTGAAAAATTCATTCCTACATTGTTCGAGAAAAAACCTTACTTCTCCAGGGCACCCTGTACCTGAGCGGAAAAAAATGCCATTTTCAGAGGTAGTGTATGAGGACTAGTGTACCTTTTTCCGGCGGAGGCACCACATCGAAGAAAGGGTAGCTCTCGTACCTAAAATTACAGCTTGGTGTATAATATCTCGCACCCTTCTGCCCAACACAACATACTGGAATTTCTCCAGAAATCTTCCATAAACAATTACGGCAATCTTCCTCGGTCAAATCGGGAGTGCATTGTGTAAGCACATATATTTTGCTGAGGTCCGGGGCTAAGGAAGTTCTTGTTGCAAAAAACTTGCCAGAACCGTCTAATGCAACTTTATTTATCATGTCGTCAAACTGCGTCTTCAGCAACCTGCCGTACCCATCTATGTCCGAGACATTCATTGTGTTCCAAGCATAAATCCTTGGATCATAGGCCAGAATGCCAAATATAGAGTGGTTTGAGAAACGCAACGAGCAATTGTCATACCATCCTATTGCCCCCTTCTGATTGGGACAAAGCCGTGGCAGAGCAATTCTAGAGTCATTGAGGCAGCTAAGGCAAGCATCTTGCTCAATATCTCCTCGACAAAGTCCAATCGCAAAGACTTTGTCAGGCTCTTGGCCATGCGAGTTACTGTAAAAGCCATTGGTAATATTGGTGTTGGAGGAGATAGAGGAGAGAAGGTGATTAAGGTTCGCCTCGTACACACTGTTAGTGGTATAATTACCCTCGCCAGCTGAACAATACCGGACCAAAAACGGTGGCTGGGCAGTGGCTTGGGCAATGAGAAATAAAATGAAGGCCGGAAAAAGAAGCATCAGTCTTGAAGAAACAATGGTCATGCTTCACCAAAATGCTTTGATTTTAGCCTGTGCGCTTTATGTTGAAGAGTTGCTTGGTTTACGGCAATCAAGTTTGTGTCGGTAATATCCAAAACATTTGCTTCTAGGGACCGTGGCGCTTGACGAAGTCAAATCAGGTGGCCTTACAGATCATTCAAGCGACTCGTGAAAACACTTGCCCTCGTCTTCCGTTTTCCAACTGTGTGCTTCCATGTGGCCATTGCCCAAGTTTCACATGCCGGGCTCGACTCTCTAATCACTTCTGCATTAAACAAAAAGGGGTTGATGAAGCAAGAAGTGATAGAAGTCCAACTTTGAATGTCTAATCACTTTTGTATCAAATAAAAGGTTTGATTAAGGCAGATGGGACAAAAGTTGTAGACAATCAGGAGATAAACAGGACATTTCGTGGTCCCCGGCCACGCACGAGACAACGTAGTCTTCTCGACGCTAGGACTCGCTGGTAGAGTTTTATAAGGGCATGAGATGTCGTGTGGACAAGCAGATATTATTGAATTCCTTCACCAATAAGCAAACTAAAATCAGTTATTTCTACTGCTTTCCCTATATACCCTATATTTTACCTTGTGTTATAGCAAACTAAAATCAGTTATTTCTACTGTTTTCCACCCCTTGAAAGCATGCTTCCGCATATAAGACTAAAGCTTTCTATCAAAAAATGAAATTTTAAAAATTTTTAAAAAATTTATTTTATAATTTTTAACTAGTTTTTAGATTAGACTTTCTAATATGATATTAGATTCCATATTAAATTTATTCTATTGCATACAACATTAAGTTTGTGAAAACATTAGGTGTAAAACTAAAGTTCCATATTAGATGATAAAATTTTTAAGATAAATTTTAAATAAAACAAGGACCATTCAACCCTTAGACTAATTTTTTTAGTTGATCTTTGAAGCTTCCGACAATTTCCACATGAAAACGAATTATGTAGGTGTGCTTAAGCTATAGAAGAAACAAATAGGAGATGAAGGTTGACCTCATCCAATCCAATAGCATTTCCAACTTGGTCTAAAAGACAAGGCTCTTGTAAAAAAAATATATTCCTAATCCTGATAAGAGAGGCCCAATTCAAAAGAGGTGGGTGAAAACAAACTCTCCACACTGGGAATATTTGTCATTGTCACTTCAATCTTTGAAAGAACTATTACAAAATAAAAAGGAAAATAGAAGTCATTAGAATAGCTTTAACAAATATTCTATTGTGACAATTTCCCTTGACATTTGATTTAAGTTCTTGACAAGGAAACTTATCTTCCATCACTTTGCACATTTTTTGTGTTATAAGAGCTGATTTCCTAGGAAGTTCTTTCCACGAGCCACCCCTACGACCTTAGGTATGGTGACTTCTATCCATCTAACATAACCGAATAAAGATTCTGGTTTGTGGGTACCAATTACAATAGCCCCTTATTACAGCACTATTGAGGACGTAACTCGATTATTGAAACCTCATTATTAGTTAACCCTGCCTAGTTGGTTTGGCATATCTAATTGAATCCTACTATGGAAAAAGCTTAAAGGCTCTGTAGGCAAAGAGAAAGCCATAGAATCACTTTTAAGCATGTGAGCAACCAAAGCCATGTATGGTCTATTAGCAACATTTTGTTGAACACATGGTAGAGTCATATGAATACATCTTATCATTTCAGCTATTGGACCACTCTTCAGTAACATGGGATCTATGAGATTCAAAATTGTTCCCTCCTTCCAATTTCTCCATACTTGCATTAATATGTCAAATTACCTATATAAGACAAAGAAGGAAGATTTTTTTTCACTTCTTTTAATTTTTAAACAAAAAAATCAAAATATACCAATTGATATAATACTCACATAACTAAGAAGGTGCTCATTGTCACAAAGGCTTATAATTCTTTTGCCACTTATAATCTCAAGAATTAGGACACCAAAGCTGAAGACATCTAATTGTGCTGAAAATTGTCCAAACATTACATATTTTGGAACCATATATCCACTATACAATAATATCAATAAAGTTGCCTTAGTTTGAATGGTAAATTTAATTTCTATCTTTATTTATGGCTATCTTGTTGCTACTCCTATTTCATTTCTCTATTTAAATTAATCTACAAGAAATTAACAATACTTACTAACTTATCACAATCATAGTTGTAGTCATTAGTAGTAGAAATTAACAATACTTACTAGGTTCCCACAATCTTATTTGTACTACCTTTCGTCTAATCCAATACAACCAATCTTGCCATGCCAAAATCTTATATTTTAGGATTTATTGCTATATCTAATAGAATGTTTCAAACTTTGTGATCACGTGAATAATTCAAAGTCAAGAATCCTCGTGAAGATATAATAGTCCACGAGTAATACCATTTAAGATTATATTGTATCTTTTCCAATTTAAGTATGCACACTTCATTGGATCTGTATATTCCAAAGAAATATCATTAGTGAAATATTTAAAATTTATATTTTTGGTAGCTAAACAAAAGTATTTTGATTACAGCATTTCAATAAATATCTCAATAGTAATAAGAATTCAAGCACACCAAATATGTAATGGTCAAGGCTTGTGTTAGGTACAAATTCATAGATAAGAAGACTTTCATTTCCTTCCAAGCAAAATCTGAGGAGTCTTACTAAATTTTGATTTTGGAGTTTGGCCACTAGTAAAACTTCATTCTTAAATTTAACATTCCCTTATGTAGAGTTTCTTGATAGTCTTTTCATTGTTATTTCTTGTTTATTAAAAAGTATAACCTATAGATATATGAACTACAATATAACTCAAACAATTCTAATTAACTTAGATGAAGTAAATACACTGGTAAAATATTTCACAAGAAATTATGACAATTTAATGTTTTATTAGAGTGTTTTCTTACCTTATATACTGCTCCAAAACTTACTTTTCCAAGCTTATTTGCCTCTAAAAAGTTATCTTTGGCAACTTTAATAGTGCTAAGATCAAATTGCAAGGACTCCACATGTGTTATTTCATCCACAACTACAAGATCCACAATTACAACCAACAAAAATGTCAGTACATCTTCGCCAATAGTAACACAGCAATGCAAAAGAGCAAGAAAGGGGTGAGAGGTTACCTATAGAAGGGGGGCTAATCAAAATCTTTGTCACGTTTATGATGTTCATGCTTTACAGAGACATTTGCACTTATTAGTAAAGAATCAATGCAAATCAATGCAAACAAATGTAAACTAATTATTACTTTGAGATTGTCTTTTACTCCTTGTGAAAGTATACAGCAAGATGTGGTTTATAATCTTTTAATCTTGGATAGACTTTTAGCTGAAAAAGTTAGTAATGATAGATTGTAAATTTGGATTAATCCTTTTCAAAAAGAAGAGTGAATGTACACATGCCGCAGTTCAATCATTAGTGTGGAAAGCATTTTCATTTTCGGAACGAGCCAAGTGTTTTTCCTACTATGCCCGAGTACCTCAAAGAATTACAGTAATTCCTATGATTCATGCATTAAAAACTAATAAGAAATGACAAATGAACTAATATATGAACTTACTCACACAGTCATTCCTTCGCTTCCTCCTTAAAAATATTTGCATATTTTTAGTTGAAAACCAAAAGCAGGTTGTTGTGAAGACACATCAACTGTTGTACTCAATTTAGCCAGTAATATCAAGCCCACATAATTGGAAAAAAGTTATATCCTCGTTTACAAACATTTGCAGCTCAACTCCACATAAGCAAGAAAAAAATCTGAAAAATAAAAAGACCGAAAGAATGGTGATTGGATTCAGTTGAAAAGTTAATTCCTACTTTGATGCAGTGAACACCTTATATTTCAAGGGACCCTCTAGCTGAGCGTAATAAAAAATTAACCTTTTCTGGTCTGTAGGAGGAATACTGTACCTTTTTCCAGCAAAGGCACTGCATCAAAGAAAGGATAGCTCTCGTACCTAAATTACATCTTGGTTTATAATATCTCGCACCCTCCTTCCCAACACAACATACTGGAATTTCTCCGGAAACCTTCCATAAACAATTACTTCAATCTTCCTCGGTCAAATCGGGAGTGCATTGTGTAAGCACACATATATTGCTGAGGTCCGGGGCTAAGGAAGTTCTTGTTGCAAAAAACTTGCCAGAACCGTCTAATGCAACTTCATTTACCATGCAATCAAACTGCGTCTTCAGCAACCTGCCGTAAGCATCTACGTCCGAGATATTCCTTACGTTCCAAAGAATAAAACTTGGATCATAGGACAGAATGCCAAATAAAGCATGTCCACAATCACGAAACCAACAGGTTATTTGGTGCATTTCGTTATTAATCGTCTAATCATAAATGAGAGCACATATAAGAGCAGCTAACCTGTAGATAAGATAGAAGACAATAATCGAGCATAGAGCTTTATGAGGACATGAGATGTTGTGGGGAAACAGAAATTATAGAATTCCTTCACCAATAATGCTTATATTGATGGGGAAAAAAAATACCCTACACGAGTTTTACTCAAAAAATTTAATCTCAGTGGAATTCAACGAATAATCTCAATCGAACTTCCTAGCAAACATTCTCAATTGGGCCTCTGGGTTAGGATTCCAATTAGGCCACTAAGGGGAACATCAAATTGGGCTTTTGAGCACAAATTTTCAACTGGGCCTTCTAAAAGCTATCTCTTTCATTTTCTTAATCCGATGTGTTTGGTACCAATACGAGTTTCCAAAAACTTGGGAGTTTTTGTAATTAAACTAGTGAAAAAAGAAAAACTCAACAAGTTGGGTGAATTTACTATGTATTACATTCTGCTGATATTTATACCGAACTAATCCTATAACTCTTTATATAACAACTAATCTTATAAGGAAAATAAACACTTAAATATATACAATGATACAAAATATATTTTAGAAAGGTAGATATCTAATTTACCAAACCTAAAATAATGCATCATCTCATAACATTTTTCCTGAAGTTTGAAATGTAAATAAGTCAAATACTTTGAGTTTGGAGAGAAGATGCTAGTATTACTTGCTAGAAAATGTCTTTGTCAATAGATTCACATGCTATTCTTTTCTGAATGAGACATGTCTCAATTACTCCTTCTAATACCTTGTCTTGTATAAAATGATAATCCATCTCCACATGCTTAGTTTTTTCGTGATTGGTGGAATCAACGTGAGCTTGGATTATAATATTTTATCAATATAATTATCATGCAACAAAAGATCTCCTTTAAGACTTTGTGAAGAACGAGTAGTCATGATGATATTGATACAAACCGTGTGTAATGAGAGTCTTTGTGAACTTCACATTCTATTAACACAAGGTTTGCTTCAAATAAAAGAATTTCCATAATTTCCATATTAAATTTTCTCATTGATTTACCAAAATTCAGGAATAAGCTCCATATACAACTCGTTGGAAAGCTTGCCTTGCAACAAGGCGTTCTAAATGTCCATTTAATAGAAAAGCCAATGATAAATAGCTACAATTGTAATAATCAAATAAACAATAATAGACTCATAAGTACAAGAAAAATATTCCAATAGTCAATTTCCTTTCACCAATTGTATCATTTGGTTACTAATTTGATCTTATACTTTTTAATGGTGTCATTAGTCCAATACTTAACCTTATAACTTAATAAAAAAATTGACCATAATAAAATAAATTGATAATTCTATCCTAGATTACTACAAAAGTGATAACTTTTGTACATTACAATAAGGCCAAGGAGCCGAACCTACAAATTAGAAGGCCAAGGCCTAAACGGCAAGCCGTTCCAGGGATAGAGAGGAAGAAGTTACTCAGAGACGGAGAAAAAGAGCAAGAACAGACGAAGAGACGAAGGTTTGTTCTATCTCAATCTTTTTTTCCTGTTGGATTTTTGATATGGAAACCCTTTTGCGTCTGATTCGATACGAGGCTCGAATCTTCTTGGGTATCCCTTTAAGTGCTTTTGTGTTTGGAATTTTTGGGTGCCAAGGTTTTTTGTGAATTTAAGTGTATGAATTTGATTTGTTTCTTTATAAGATGTAATTATCTTCCAATGAGAAGCAAGTCGACTAATTGAATTCCTGTCTTTTTTTTTTTTTTTTTTGGTAGAATTTTAGTTGGTGAAAATGGTTTTTAAATTAATAAATGCGAACCCAATCTACAGGAGAAAGAATGATACAACGGTTTCCTACAGTTAACCAATATTGTGACCTTTGTCAGTTTCAAGTAAAAAACAGGAGTCATTTTTTTTTTTAATATCCTTGCAAGATGTTAATTTGGAAGAATATCCTCGCACAAAATAAAATTCGACGTCATATTGGAGGATGAAATGAAGAATTACAATGGATAATTAAAAGGTATAAAGGTAAAGATTTTGCTGCAAAACTTCTTAAAATATCTTTTTTAGCTTGTATTTATTATATATGGGCAGAAAGGAATAGAAAAAGATTTTAGAATACAAAAGTTGACATTCCAATCTTGTTGGCTAAAATTAAGAAAATTGTACGAAGGAAAACTTCTCTGCTTCACAATATCAAATCCTCATAAAGTAATGTATGTTTAAGTGAGATTTGGAGGCTTCCAACCTCTATTTTTTCTTACTCTTAGTTTATTTTGAAAATTGTTGTAGTACTGAGGTATGCCCCTATGCTTTTGTACATTATATTTTATTAATGCAACTGACATTAAAACCAAAAAAAAAAAAAAAAGAACCCGTGTACGAGAAGAAAGAGCGTCGAGCTCGAAGTGTGCCGAGTTATCATGTGCATGAGTACGCTGTGGAACCCATTGACCAACAAGAAGTTTTTGATATCCTTTCCGTTGAATTGTGTTCGTTATTATTTTTTTTCTCTTTTCCCTTTCTGAGTTCTGGGTTCAATTTGGAAATTCGGTTGTTGTTTCTTTCTGTTTCGCTTATCTATCTTTCGTACTTGGTAGAAGAAACTTGGACGTGTTAAGGTTGTGTTTTTGCTGGCTCGAAAGTGGATTTTGGGAATTGGGATTTGATTAACAACAGATCAAAGACACAAGCATGAGCTCAAAAAAACTTGAAAGCAACAAAAGATGCCTTGAATTTGATGGGGAATTTATTTGACTCCGAACTCTAAACCTCTGTTAATCAATGGAACAGTTTTTTTTTTCTTTTTTTGAAAAAAAAAATGAACATCTTTGTGCTGGATAAGTGATTTAGTTCTAACTCTCTTACACGCAAACTCACTAGCCCACGTTCAAAGAAGCCGGTGCAAATAAGTAATTACGGTGTTGACGTATAAATGCAATTGTGCTTCATGTTTACTCCAACTCGTAATATTGTATGTTTGACATGCTATATAGCAGGTGTGAGCCCTTCGGTTGAATGTTGAGCTTGTTAGAGTATATGGTTCTGTCCCTTTTATTGAAGTTAACTATACATTTCTTCTTGTGTCTGTGGAGGATAAAAGTGATATCTGCACCTGATTATGTTGACTGTTATCAGAAACTTTAATTTTTCTACTTTTTTTCTTAACATTCTTAAATCATATAAGGGATATAAAAGACCCAGAGCACCCATACTCTTTGGAGGAGCTGAAAGTAATAACAGAAGATGCAATTGAAGTAGATGACCAGCAAAGTTATGTTAGGTAAATATAATTCTTCTGATTTATTGATGTCATGCATTTTCATTTTATGGCTTTCTCTTTTCCTAACATGAGTGAAATGAAACTTCTATCGATGATGAATAATGATGCCTCACTCTAGGGTCACGTTTACTCCGACGGTTGAACATTGTAGTATGGCAACAATTATTGGGCTTTGCCTGTGAGTGAAACTTTTGAGGAGCCTACCCTCTCGTTACAAGGTATCAACTCTTTCCATGACATTGTCTGTTCGTTGCATAGTGAGGCCTATTTGTTGAATATTAGGTCTTTACTCTTGCTTGTTCATTTTAATGTTGGAATCCAGTATGTTCTTGTTTGTTGACATCCAGGATTTGGAAAGCAAGCTTTCTATTAAACATATCATAAAGTAGTATTAGAGAATCAGTACAATAGAGAAGTTGGATGGTCACTTTAGAAATTTCATATCGTCCTGAAAACCTTCTTGCACTATGACTTTCCTTAAGAGTTGAGCTGCCAGTTTTTTTCTTCTGGCTTGGAGTTTTGATTCTGGGGTGTTAGGGGGCCCATGTGGCGGGGATGGAGGTCGGGGATGCTGGAGGAACTGTCTGATTAGTGCATAAGATAGATGGAGTATGCCTAAGGTTCTTGCTATTTTTTAGTTTCTTTGCCTTTATTAATCGTTTACAGGGTAGAAAGGAGCATATGGCTGTGGGTGCGGCCATGGAATGTTACAATCACATTAGGAATTAGTTTAGGTGGAATTTATTTGCTTTAAGCAAAGGATCAATCTGACATGAGTAGGACGCCATGAACGTGATAGCTGCTTATTACCAACATTTAGAATGGATACCTCTTTACATGTATGTCGTTGGGAAAATATATATGTCATTGACAAGCTCTTTGTTTGGTGGGGAAATAGAATTCTTTTCAATTGTAAACGAAGAATACTGAACATAGAATCAACTCTGTAATGCTTTTCATATATGGGGAGAAGAAGTAAGAACAAAGCTGGATAACTGATAGCCTCATTCTTTATCATTACCCGCCTTTATAAGACGGACTAAACAACTGCAACTGGCAGCACCTAATCGGCATCAATAGGGAACTTTGCATTTACACTGATAAGGAATGTGCGGTAGCGTGTCCTGAAAGACAATTTTGTGGAAATTCTATGTCCTGCCTATCCTACTTAGGAGGTGGATGTTTACCATGATACTAGGGTTGAAATTTAGATCATCAAAAATAAATAAATAAATAAAGAATCACTTAGTGCTTAATGGATCCCAGTGTAAATTGCAGACCATGCAGCTTATTCTTGGTTAGAATAAAATGAATTGCACATCAAACAAGTTGGTGACGGTGGGGGAAAGTTCATTTTTATAGTCTGTAAGATTTTTATACTATCAGATTACTAGATAAATGCTATTATATGACCTTTTCTTTTTCTTTCGTTAAGATGGAATTTGAACTGAGCTTATATAAGTTGTACCTCCTCTCTCACATCTCTTTCATAATTTTTGTTAGGTTGATATAAAGGTAGCCCCTGGATCTCATGCATTTAAAGCTATGGGTACTCTCTTTCTCTCTGTATTTGTATGTGTTTATAACTAGAGTGTGCATGCTTCTTTATATTTGGTTTCTTTTTTTAGCATATGAGTTTAGGTATTCATTATCTCTCATAATTGCTTGTCACTTAAATATTTTAGATAATATTTAAATATAAAAAATATCTTCTTAACTCATAAATTAGTTTTTTAGTTCAACTTTTAACTTCATAATATGATATTAAAATATGGGTTTATCTATTTTAACTACAATTTAATTTTAAGTTCTTAAGACATGCCTTATGCATAGGGGAGCATTCATTTCTCTCATTTCATCTTGAGTCAAAAGCATGATTAAGGAGCCTTAAGTAAAAAAGATTTATGTTGAAAAAAAATACAATCTTGAGCAGACTTTATACTTTACGAGATCATAAGATTGGAGACTATGTTTGCTCATCCATTAACACCACCAATGTCAACGTATATTGATCCAAAAACAAAAAGGTTCTTTAACCCACTTTTGATTCTTTATTTAGCACAAGTAGAATGCACCTAGATGGGGAAAAGAAAAGGAATTTTTCTAATGAGAGCTTGGATTAAGTGGGAGCCATGATGGATTCAAGTTTTGTGATTGAAAAATTTTCCGCCTTCAATTGCAACTATTGAAAGGTTGTATAATTTATTTATTTTTTCCCATAAGATAATTTGCACTTGACTTTAGAATAGAGATACCTCTCATATATTAGTAGGTAAATGACTTCTTTTCACCTTAAAATTAATTTTTTTAAAAAAAGATACAATTTAGATGGTTGTATGGGTGAAAACAAACTCTCCACACTAGGAACTTCAATCTTTTGTATTTGTGATGCTATTCATTTAGGGTAATATCTCTGCAGCCCACTAAGCATGGCAATGCTATGGAATAAGAAACTAGTGATATCATCTTGGTTAATGTACCTTATAACAATTCTTTTACTAATTTAGTCTTTGCATCACATTTACTTATATTGATTACTAACTTTGTATGTACTATCATGTATACACTTAATTGATATCAGTTAATTTTATTTGTCTCCAATTGGCTCCTCAAATTAGCACTTCATTTGCATCATCGTCATGGAATTACCGTTGTTTGTTTGACATTGTGTTGGAAAGAACTATTATAAAATAATCAGGAAAACAGAAGTCATCAAAATAGCTTTAATCGATATCATATCATGACAATTTCTCGACACTTAAGTTCTTGACAAGGAAAATTGTCTTCCATCACTTGCACATTTTCTATGTTGTGGGACCTGATTTCCTAGGAAATTCTCCTTGTTACCATCACTACAACATTATATATGGTGTAGTCTTTGTACATGTAACATAACTAAATAAGGATTCTAGTTTTTGAGGCACAATATTACAAGTGAAATGTACCTCCCTTTCATAACACTACCAAGGATATAACTCAGTTATTGAAACCTCATTATTAGTTATCCCACCATTGATGCCTAGTTCCTCTGGTGTAACTGATTGTATCCTACTTTGTAAAAAGCTTGCAGGCTCTGTAGGCAAAGAGAGAGTGATAGAATCACTTTTAAGCATGTGAACAACTAAAGCCATGTCTGGTCTGTCAGCAACATTTTGTTGAACACATAACATAGCAATATGAATACATCTTATCATATCAGCTATTGGACCGCTCTTTAGTAACGTGGGATCTATGAGATTCAAAGTTGTCCCTTCCTTCCAATTTCTCCATGCCTGCATTAATATGTCAAACCCAATATACAAGTTAAAGAAACAATTATGTAACAAATTTTTTGCTTCTTTTAACTTTTAAACAAAATGAAAAATCAAAATATGCAAACTCATATGAATACTCACGTAGCTAAGAAGGTGCTCATTGTCACAAAGGCTAGTAATTCTTTTGCCACTTACAATCTCTAGAATTAGGATGCCAAAACTAAAGACATCTGATTTCGTTGAAAATTGTCCAAACATTGCATATTCTGGAGCCATATATCCACTACACAATAGTATTAAGAGACTTGCTTAAGTTTGAATAGTAAAATTAATTTCTATCTTTGTTTATGGCTATCTTGATGTTGATTCCCTTTCATTTTTCTATTTGAATTAATCATACAAGAATTCATTTTTCTATTTGAATTAATCATACAAGAAATTCATTTTTCTATATGAATTAATCATACAAGGAATGCATAGTTATAGTCATTAACATTAGAAATTAACTATACTTACTAGGTTCCCACAATCCTATTTGTACTGCCTTCGATTTGATCCAATACAACCAATCTTGCCATGCCAAAATCTGATATTTTAGGATTCATTGTTGTATCTAATAGAATGTTTCCAGCTTTGAGATCACGGTGAATAATTCGAAGTCGAGAATCCTCATGAAGGTATAATAGCCCATGAGCAATACCACTTATAATTTTATTATATCTACTCCAATCTAAATCTGCATGCTTCACTGGATCTGTATATTCAAAAAAGACATCATTAGTGAATTATTTAAAATTTATATCTAAGGTACCTAAATGAAAGTATTTTGATTACAAAATTTCAATAAATATCTCAACAATGATAAGAATCTAACCATACCAAATATGTAATGGTCAAGACTTGTGTTAGGTACAAATTCATAGACAAGAAGTCTTTCATTTCCTTCCAAACAAAATCCGAGGAGTCTAACTAAATTCCGGTGTTGGAGTTTGGCCACTAATAAGACTTCATTCTTAAATTCAATATCCCCTTGGGTAGAATTTCTTGATAATCTTTTCACAGCTATTTCTTGTTTATTAGAAAATATACCCTGTATATATATGAAATACAATATAAATCAAATAATCTTAATTACTTAGAAGAAGTAAATACATTAGTAAAATATTTCACAAGAAATTATGATAATTTAATGTTTTTTATCAGAAAGTTTTCTTACCTTGTATACTACTCCAAATCCTCCTCTTCCAAGCTTATTTGCCTTTGAAAAGTTGTCTGTGGCAACTTTAATAGTGCTAAGATCGAATTGCAAGGACTCCACACTCGTTATTTCATCCATAACTATAGGATCCATAACTACAAGCAACAAAAATGTCACTACATGTTCACCAATAGTAACACAACAAAGTAGAGGAGTTTGAAATGGATGAGTGGTTAATTAGGGGGCTAATCAAAATCTTTGTCAGATTTTTGATTCTCACACTTTACAGAGACATTTGCACTTATTAGGAGAGAATCAATACACACAAATGTAAACTAATTATTGCTTTGAGATAGACTTTTAATCCTTGTGAAGGCATACAACAAGATGTGGCTGATAATCTTGGACAGACTTTTTGCTGAAAAAGTTAGTAAGGATAGATTGTAGCTTTGGGTTAATCCTTTTCAAAAAGATTAGTGACTCGTACACATGCTGCAGTTCAGTCATTAGTGAGGAAAGCATTTTCATTTTTGCCACTAGCCAAATGCTGTTACTACTCTACCCAAGTACTTCAAAGAATTATAGTAATTCCTATGATTTGCGCATTAAAAAGTAATAAGAAGTAACAAATGAACTAATATATGAACTTACTCTTACGTTTATTCCTTCGCTTCCTCAAAAATATGCAAATACCAACAACAAGTAGCATCAAAATAAGAGTTGGGACAACTATTATGATCGCAGTTCGATTGTTTCTCTCCTTTCCTGTGAAAACCAAAAGCAGGTTACTATGAAGGCACATCAACTGCTGTACTTGATTTAGTCAGTAATATCAAGCCGACATAATTGAAAAAAAACATTATGTCATCGTTTACAAACATCGCACCCCAACACCACATAACCAAGAAACAAATCTGAAAAATAAAAAGACCAAAGAATAGTAGTTGGATTCTGTCGAAAAATCCATTCCTACTTTGTTTCGGAGAAAACCTTACATTTCCAGGGCACCCAGTACCTAAGCGCAATAAAAAATTGCCATTTTCAGGGAGGTGGTGTGCGTATGAGGAATAGTGTACCTTTTTCTGGTGGAGGCGGCCCTGGGAATACTGTTCCTTTTAGCGGCGGAGGCGACGCTACAGCAAGTTTCTGATCAAAGAAAGGGTAGCTCTCGTACCTAATATTACAGCTTGGTGCATCAGCTCTCGCACCCTCCGGCCCTTCTGGAATTTTTTGGGAAATGTTTTGTAAACAATTACGGCAATCTTCTTTGGACAAATCGGGAGTGCATTGCGCAAGCATATATAGTTTGCTGGAGTTCGGAGCTGCTACGATTCTTGCTGCAAAAAATTTACCAGAAGCATCTGATACAACTTCATTTATCGTGTCATCAATCTGCGTCTTTACCAAGCCGCCGTACCCATCAACGTCCGAGACATTTCTAATGTTCCTAGAAGTAAGATATGGACGATAGGTCATGATGCCATACATAGGGTAGTCTGAGAAACGCGACGAACAATTGTGATTCCATCCTATTGCCTCCCTCCGACTGGGACAAAAATGTATCAAAACAATTCTAGTGTCATTGAGGCAACTAAGGCAAGCATGTTGCTGAATATCTCCTCGACAAAATCCAATCCCGTAGACTTTGTCAGGCTCTTCGCCAACCGAGTTCCTGTAAAACCCATCGGTAATAATGGTGTTGGGGGAGATAGCGGAGAGAAGGTGATTAATGTTCGCCTTGTATATTTTGCTAGTGGTATAATTACCCTTGTTGTCTGGACAATAATAAGAAGGGAGCTGTTGCTGGGCAGTGGTTTGTGGAAGGAGAAGTAAAATGGAGGCAGGAAAAAGAAGCAGCAGTCCTGAAGAAACAATGGCCATGCTTCACCAAAATGCTTTGATTTTAGCCTGTGAACCTTATGGCAAAGACTGAAAATGGTTGGATTTTCGGCAATCTAAGTTTGTGTTGGTAATATGCTGAAAGGATTGGACCAAGCAATGTTAGGTTTGGAGTAAATTAGTAAGGGTAATTATGTAACTACCATATTTGTATTGTGGGTAGTTTATATGGGTTTCCCAGTCTTATTCTATTTAGGTCTCCTAGTCCTATTCTATTTGGGTTTCCTTGGTACTTGTATAAAAGGAAACCTTATGGGGAAACCTAGGTATGAGGTTGAGAGAGATTGAGAGAAAACAGAGGTTTTCTGTAAGCACTGTAAGCCCTCCTCATCATAGTGAAGAATTGCTCCTTAGGCCGGGGACGTAGGGATTATCCCGAACCTCGTAATTTCTGTGTGTTCTTTACTTGACTATTATTCTCTTTGTGTGTGCGGTGAGATCCTGAGAGATTCCGTGAGTTTAGATTCACGGGTTTGTTTTCTAACAAACTGGTATCGGAGCCTGGTTCCTAAATTAGGGCCAAGGCTCGTTCTTTGTCAGGCAGTTAGCGGAAGAACGACTGTTTTGGTGTGTATTTAGCACACCGCATACAAGAGGAAAGCTGTCAACAAAGGCTTTATTCAAAGAAGCCTTTTGTCGAACACTTGGTGTGTAACGCACGAAGGGAGAAGCTAAAATCGGCGTTTGAGGTACGGATTTTCTTCTCTAGCCTTCGTTTATGTGATTTCCGCCTTCTTTGTGGCCGAAAAATCGATTGGAGTACTGCGGGTTATGTTGAACCTGTAAGCCCGGAAAGGGGATTTGCGATTCCTTTTTCGTTTGAGCGTTTTGTGGAGCGATTTTGAGTTCTATAGACTCGTTGGAAGCCGATCTATTGATTGGTGTTCTTATTTCGTCGGAAACCGCTTTGGAACGGCGGTAATCGGAGGAGAAACGCGGCTGCAGCAGCAAAAACGGGTTCTGTTGACCCGATTTTGACCCAGAGTTGACCCAGTCAAAGTTTGACCCGTTGACCCGGTCAAAGTTTGACCTGCTGACCGTTGACCGTTGACCGGATCCGAAGACCCGGCCCAGCCCAGATCCAGACCCGATTCGTCAACCCGGTCCAGCTGTCCGTTGACCGTTGACCGGAGGGTCGTTGACCGTTGACTGTTGACCGACCGTTGACCGTAAGGTGTTGACCGTTGACCGTTGACCGTTGACCGTTGACTGTTGACCGTTGACTTTGACCGGACAGAATTTTCAGGTGATTTCTGTGCCGATTTTTGCAGTATTTTTTCTGTGAATTTTTGGGAGATATTTGACTGTTTTTGGGCATAATCAGAGGGGTATTTTGGTCAATTTGGTTGGCATTTGTTGAGGGTATTTTGGTAATTTTGCACTTTTGATTCCTATTTGAGGGGGAAGTCAAAGGAGAGTTTATTTTGTTGTGATGGATGATATGAATACTTCTGGTAAAGGTATGACCATGTTAAATTCATCTAATTTCCAAACTTGGAAGCCGCGGATGGAAGATTACTTGATTAGTAGAGATTTGTATGATGCTGTGGAAGGAGATTCTGCCAGGCCTGAGAAGCTGACTGATAAAGAATGGGAGAAGTTAAATAAGAAAATTGTCTCTCAAATTAGACAATTTGTTGAGGATAGTATTTATCACCATATTGCACACGAGACTAAAGCTAGTGAGTTATGGAAGAAGCTTGAGGCTCTCTATGAACGCAAGACTCCTCAAAATAAGGTTTCCCTACTTAAGAGGTTAATTAACTTGAAATACAAGGTAGGACGGCCGATGACAGAGTTCTTGAGTGAGTTTAAGTCCTTGGTGAATCAGTTAGCGACGGTAAAAATTGTTCTAGAAGATGAATTGCAAGCAATGTTATTGTTGAGTAACTTACCTGATAGCTGGCAGACATTGGTAGTCACTCTCACCAACTCAGCTCCGGGCGGCATTCTGAGTATGAAGTCAGTCCATGAAGGTTTGCTTAATGAAGAAACTAGAATAATTGAGCAAGGAGCACATGGACATACAGAAGTATTGGTTACAGAAAGGAGGGGGAGAAACAGATATGTAGACAGAAATAGAGACAGAAGCAAGAGTAGAGGTAGAAGCAAGAGTAGAGCACCAAATTCTGATAGATCACGTGGAGTCTCACGTTCGAGGAAAGATGTCAAGTGTTATCATTGTGGTAAGTCTGGCCATTATAAGAGAGACTGCAGAATACTCAAGGGAGAAGAATCAAGAAATGGAGAAAAGGAAGTTGAAAAAGATACAGTGGCAACTACATCCGGTATTGGGGATATTATGATCTTTTGTGATTCTCATATCAACATCTCATGTCAGGTTTCGTCTTGGATTGTTGACACAGGTGCCTCTTTTCATGTTACCCCACATGAAAGGTTCTTCACATCTTATTCAGGTGGTGATTTTGGGTGTGTTAGCTTGGGAAATAATGCACAGGCAAAGATAGTTGGCATTGGAGATGTAGTCTTGGAGACTAGTGTTGGATGTAAGCTAGTTCTGAAGAATGTCAGACATGTCCCTGAGATTTGTTTCAACTTGATCTCTACTGGTGTCCTTGATGATGAGGGATATGATAACTACTTTGGTGGCGGTAAATGGAAACTTAGTAGAGGTTCTCTTATACTTGCAAAAGGACATAAGGTCAGTACTCTCTATAAGACTGAAGCTAGTATTCAGAAAAGCAAGGTAAATGTGGTGGAAGATAATCACATGGAGTTATGGCACAAGCGACTTGGACATCTCAGTGAGAAGGGACTTCAGTATTTGATAAAGAACAAAATCATATCAGGAGTCAATGGTGCTGATTTGCAGTTGAAGCCTTGTGATCATTGCTTGGCTGGAAAGCAACGTAAAGTCTCATTTCGGAGAGGACCCCCGTCTAGAAGAAAACATGTTCTTGATTTGATTCATTCAGATGTGTGTATGTTGAAGGTGAAAACTCTTGGTGGCGCTATGTATTTTGTTACCTTCATTGATGATCATTCTAGAAAGGTATGGGCTTATGCACTAAAGACTAAGGATCAGGTTTTGGAGGTCTTCAAACAGTTTCATGCTATGGTTGAGAGAGCAACTGGAAGGAAACTGAAGTGCATCCGTGCAGATAATGGAGGTGAATACAGAGGGCCGTTTGAAGAATATTGTAAAACTCAGGGTATCAGGCTTGAGAAGACAGTTCCTAAAACTCCAGAGCATAATGGGGTTGCAGAACGGATGAACAGAACTATAGTTGAGAGGATCAGGTGTATGCTTTCACATTCTGGATTATCTCAGTCATTTTGGGGTGAAGCTATGTGTACTGTAGTAGATCTTATTAACTTGTCTCCTTCAGTTCCATTAGAAGGTGATCTACCTGAGAGAGTATGGACTGGTAAGGAGGTTTCTTTCAAGCACTTGAGAGTATTTGGCTGCAGGGTGTCTGTTCACATTCCTAAGGACGAAAGGAACAAGCTTGATGATAAAGCTCGAGATTGCATCTTCTTGGGCTATGGATATGATGCTTTTGGATACAGATTGTGGGATCCAACTGCAAAGAAACTGATTAGAAGCAGAGATGTTATTTTCTTTGAAGATCAGACTATTGAAGATCTTAAGAAAACTGAAAAGCCAAGAGTTGTTAATGAAAGTCTTAAGGATATAATCCCACCTTCTTCTTCCCCAGTAAGTGCACATGAAGGGGGAACTACACGGGAAGAGCCACTTGAGGATGTAGCAAGTGAAGAAGTTCCTGAAACTCCAGTTGTTGAAGAATCTGAAGGACATGTTGATAATCATTCAGTTGAGCCATCAACCCAGCCCCTAGTGAGAAGATCTAGTAGAGAGCGTCAAACTTCGATGAAATATCCACCACATGAGTACTTGATGCTAACTGATGGGGGAGAACCGCAATGCTATGAGGAAGCTAATGAATGTGAGCACAAGAAAGAGTGGAAGAAAGCTATGCAAGAGGAGATGAATTCCTTGCGGGAAAACCACACTTATGATCTTGTGTCGTTGCCTAAGGGTAGGAGAGCACTTAAAATTAAGTGGGTGTACAAGTTAAAGTCAGAAGAGAATAATCCACTACCAAGGTACAAGGCGCGGTTAGTTGTGAAGGGTTATGGTCAGAAGAAAGGTATTGACTTTGAGGAGATTTTCTCTCCTGTGGTGAGGATGTCTTCAATCAGAGTTATTCTTGGTTTGGCTGCTAGACTAAACTTGGAGGTAGAACAACTTGATGTGAAGACTGCATTCCTTCATGGAGACTTGGAGGAAGAGATTTATATGGAGCAACCTGAGGGCTTCATAGAGAAGGGCAAGGAGAATCTTGTATGTCGACTGAAGAAAAGCTTGTATGGTCTAAAACAAGCACCTCGTCAGTGGTACAAGAAGTTTGAGTCATCCATGTTACAGCACGGTTATAACAAGACCAGCTCAGATCATTGTGTGTTTGTGAAGCACTTTCCAGGTGGTGATTTTGTCATCCTACTCCTATATGTTGATGATATGTTGATTGTTGGCCAGGACATTAAGAAGATTGCTGAGCTGAAGAAGGATTTAGGCAAATCTTTTGCGATGAAAGATTTGGGACCGGTAAAGCGAATCCTTGGTATGGAAGTTAAACGCGACAGAGAACATGGAAAGTTATGGCTATCTCAGGAGAAGTATATAGAGAAGATACTTCAGAGATTTGACATGGACAAGGCAAAAGTAGTAAGTACTCCATTTGCAAGTCATTTCAAGCTGAGTAAGGAGCAGAAGCCTGAAAGTAAGAGTGATGTTGAATATATGAAGAAAACACCTTACGCATCTGCGGTTGGTAGCTTGATGTATGCAGCAGTAAGCACTAGACCAGATATTGCTCATGCAGTTGGAGTAGTTAGTCGTTTTCTTTCAGATCCTGGTAAAATGCATTGGGAAGCTGTGAAGTGGATACTCAGGTACCTTAAAGGAACTCCTAAGTTGTGTTTGTGTTTTGGTAATGATGAGCCTGTATTGGTTGGATACACAGATGCAGATATGGCTGGTGACCATGATGGGAGGAGATCTACAACAGGGTACATGCTCACCTTCACAGGGGGAGCAGTTTCATGGCAGTCTAGGCTACAGGATTGTGTTGCTTTGTCTACAACAGAAGCAGAGTATATAGCAATCACTGAGGGTGGAAAAGAAGTTCTATGGATGAAGACGTTTCTTCAAGAACTTGGTATAAAACAAGGGATGGTTATCCTCTATAGCGACAACCAAAGCTCCATCCGCCTCAGTAAGAACACATCATCTCATTCAAGGTCTAAGCACATTGATGTCAGATATCATTGGATTAGAGATGTATTAGAATCCAAGCAGTTAGATCTTGTGAAGATTCACACTGATGATAATGGAGCAGACATGTTGACGAAGCCGCTGACAAGAGACAAGCTAGAGACTTGTCAGCGGGTTGCTGGAATGGACTCCAAGTAGAGTCAAGTCTAGGGAGCAATGTTCTTTCTCTTATGGTGCAGGGATGTTGCACTAATGTTACTCCAAAAGGGGGAAATTGTTAGGTTTGGAGTAAATTAGTAAGGGTAATTATGTAACTACCATATTTGTATTGTGGGTAGTTTATATGGGTTTCCCAGTCTTATTCTATTTAGGTCTCCTAGTCCTATTCTATTTGGGTTTCCTTGGTACTTGTATAAAAGGAAACCTTATGGGGAAACCTAGGTATGAGGTTGAGAGAGATTGAGAGAAAACAGAGGTTTTCTGTAAGCACTGTAAGCCCTCCTCATCATAGTGAAGAATTGCTCCTTAGGCCGGGGACGTAGGGATTATCCCGAACCTCGTAATTTCTGTGTGTTCTTTACTTGACTATTATTCTCTTTGTGTGTGCGGTGAGATCCTGAGAGATTCCGTGAGTTTAGATTCACGGGTTTGTTTTCTAACAAGCAAAACATTTGCTTCTAGAACGGTGGTTGCTTGACGAAGTCAATCAGAGGGCTCTTACAAATCATTCAAGCAACTCGTCAAAACATTTGTCCTCGTCTCTCATTTCGAACTCTGTGCCTTCGTGTGGCCATCGACGAAGTTTCCCACGCCTTGCTCATCTCTCTAAGCCTTGGTCAACTCGAAGAATTCAACGCTAAAAAGAGAACATCTTTTTTAAACTTTCCGACTTCCTTTGATGGTTCCTACCTCCTGTGCATCTCTTGTTGGCTTCAACGTTGTTGTCTTCGGCTTTTTCCTTCAATACCTTCCACCATGCCATGGCTTCCTTGGGATTGTCACCATTGCACAAAAAGGTGCAGTTGATGAGAATGTATATCTCTTCAGCAATGGCGACAATAAATAAAGAGAAGAACATGACAAAAAGGCCGTGTAAATAGATAAGAAAAATTCCCAGATCTGAAGTGAATATAATAGTGTGATGGAAGACAAGAAGATGGCAGATCAGATGGGAACATGTAGAATGGGTGCTACGGAGGAAGAAGGTACAGCTGATGAGAATGGTGTAAGCTGAGAAGGGTAATTCAGTGTTCTTAGAGAGCGAAAACTACAGCTGTTTGATAATAAATGCGATTTGATTTTGAAAACAAAAACAAAAAGTTGCTTCTGTCGTTGACTTATTTGTTTGTTTCATGTTTCTTTTTTCTTATACGATTCTGTTAAATAGTATAAAGAATTTTACATTAGTGAAAAAAATTTCGAATAATACTAATAGGCTTATTATCATAGCTACAATATTAAGGATATAGGTTTAGGGGTAAGAGAAAGACATCCAAATTGCAACTAAATTGGTTACTTCAAAAAAGGCTTCACATACACATAGGGGAAAAGAGAAATGAGCAAGTGAAGAATCTTAGAAATTGAAAGGCCAACTAAAACACAGAATTGTACAATAGTGGGTTGCCAGCAGAAACTAATAAGGTCAGGCTCTCCCGTCGCCTTATCCAATGTGAGGCTGGATATTTCAACACTCCAACAAAGAAAACCATGAACAAATTTGGCGCTTTCCATCTATATCATTAATGTATTCCTTAGTGGTTCTAGCTTATGCAAATGGCACTGCATGAAATCAGGGTCCATCTTTCTCTCATAATCAGGTGCCTTATCTGACAACTATAGCACGCCACCCTACACTGGTTTTCAAATCTGATAGCTTCTAACATCTACTAAGAACCCATAGGCTCCCTCTAATGAAGCGCAGTCCATTATATCATTGAGTCAAATTAGGCTATCGGCTCAGTCCTGCAGCATCAGAACACACTTCAAAGGTTAAAAATAATTTAGTTCATAAAAATAGACAATCTGTAAAAACGCGTTACAAGGAGATTATTGCTGGAACCAGTACGTTGTCCAGATCGTTGGAAGCCTTCCTGAACAATTAGTCTTGTTCCCACCAACATGCAGGTGATTTCTAATAAAGAAATAGGATTTCGACCGTTACTCGTTGTCTTCGGTAACCGGTCTTTTCGCTCACTCGCCGACGCTGACCCAGAGATATTCTCCACCTACTTTGCTTCTAAGATGTAGGAATAAACTAATTATCTCCAAAAAGGTGAGTCCTACAATCCTCACCGCCACTAAGGTACTAGGGCCAACCTACTATTTTTATAAGAACGAGGGATAACATTTTCAAATCAACCATCCAAGATTTTCATGGTTCATAATTTGTTTTCTTGCACTGATTTTTCTGATTACAGAGTGGACTTTTCGTTTCTGTTGCCATCCAAATGGTGAGCACTGGTCTCAATTATGCTTAAAAAAAGCCACTTTAGGAATCATTGAATACAGCAACCACAGCCGGCTTATATTATATTCGGCTGCAACAGGACAGATCACTTCCTGCATTAAATAAAAGAGTTGATTGAGTTAAAGGGATGAAGGTTTCCCACAACCACGAAACCAACAAGTTATTTCGCGGTATCTGGTCACTCACGTGATGGCATGATTTTCTCGGCACCAAGGACTGGCTGGTTCACTTTCTCTACTTTCTTTCCCCCTTTTCTCCCTTCCATCCATGATTCTCTCTAGGCATTGTCAGTTGGCTCCTCTTTGTCTACAACCGCGTAGATCGTTATTAATCATCTTTCCACGAATGAAAGCACATATAAGAGCAGCTAACCTGTAGGTAAGTGTCATGGAAAAGGATAGAAAAGGCAGGAACGTTTCTTGGTTGCCAAACAAGTCAAAATATTATTCTCCCCTTTTCCAGACGAGTACACAGGGTATTCAAGGAGGTTTTGAGGGCTTACATCGTGTCTACCTCAGCCCTGCACTTAGGACTCCTTAAATCCTAACTAGTACAACTAATTCCTAAGTATAAACAGGCATGTGACATTAAGATAGAAGACAATAATCAAGCATAGAGTTTTATAAGGACATGAGATGTGTAGAAGCAGAAATTATTCAATTCCTTTGCCAATAATGCTTGTATTGATGTAAAAAAAAAAAAAAAACCCTCTACGAGTTTTACTCAAAAATTTCAATGAAACCTTTGAGTTCAAAGTTTCAGTCTGATTCAAGTAATAATCTCAATCGAACTTCCTAGCCAAAAAATCTCAATTGGGCCTCTGGGTTAGGATTCCAATTGGGCCACTAAGGTGAACATCAAATTGTGCCTTTGAGCACGAATTTTCAACTGGGCCTTCTAAAACCTATTTCCTTCATTTCTTAAACTGATATTTGGTACTAATACGAGTTTCAAAAAACTTGGGAGTTTTTGTCATTAAACTAGAAAAAAAAAAAAAAAAAAAACTCAACCAGTTGAGTGAATTTACTATGTATTACAATGTACATTGCTGCTGATATTTATACAAAAATAATCCTATAATTCTTCATATGACAACAATTGCATAAGGAAAATAAATAGTTAAATATGTATAATGATACAAAATATATTTTAGGAAGGTAAATGTCTAATTCAACAAACCTAAAATAATGCATCTTCTCTTAACATTTTTCCTCAAGTTTGAAATTTAAATAAGTCAAATACCTTACGTTTGGAAAGGAAATGTTAGTATTGTTTGCTAGAAAATGTCTTTGTCAATAAATCCACATGCTATTCTTTTTTCCAAATGTGATATGTCTCAATTACTCCTTTTAATATCTTTTCTTTTATGAAATAATATCCCACCTCCACATGCTTAATTTTTTCACGATAGGTGGAATTGACTCCTAACTTTTATGTTAATTCATTGTCACAAAACAAAAAAACTAACTATTTTATAAGGAAGCAAAGTCCATATATAATCCCATTATCCAAACTCTCTTTGATGTCATGTTGGCTATTACTTTATATTTTGATTTCACATATGATAATGAGATAGCGGGCTACTTCTTTGTTTTCCAAGAAATTAAAAAAAAAAAACCTAAACTTCACACAAAAACCTGTGATACATCATAAGACATGTGCCACAATTAGAATTATAATAAGTTGTTAACTTAACTTGGAGCAAGATTAGAATATCATGTCACAACTAAGATAACTTTTGAGGTATTTGATCACTTTTATAACTACTTTCTTATAAGATTTCTTTTGACAAATACATGAACTACAGAGCTATATTAGAAAACAAATGTCAGGTTGTGTGAGTATGACAAGCAACAAAAGATCTCCTCTAAGACTTTGTGAAGAGCAAGTAGTCATGATGGGATTGATAGAAACCATGTGCAATGAGAGTCTTTGTAAATTTCGCATTCTATTAATACAAGGTTTGCTTCAACCAATAAAAGAATTTTAATAATTAACATATTAAATTTTCTCATTAATTACAAAAATTTAGGAAGAAGCTCCATATACAACTCCTTGGAAAAGTTTCCATGCAACAAGGCATTTATAAATGTCCATTTAATAAAGAATCCAATGATGGACAGCTACAATTGTAATACTCAAACAAACAATAATACAGTTTCTAGTATGAGAAAAAATATTCCAATAGTCGGTTTCCTTTCACTAATTATATCATTTGGTTACTAATTTAATCTTATATTTTTTAATGGTGTCATTAGTCCAATACTTAACCTTATAACTTAATAAAAGAAATTTGACCATAATAAAATAAATTGATAATTCTATCCTAGATTACTACAAAAGTGATAGCTTTTGTCCAACGGAATAAGGCTATGAAGCCGAACCTACAAATTAGAGGGTCGGTTCGGCTCCAACCTCCGCCCTAGGCCTAAACGGCAAGTTGCTGCTGCCGTTTCAAGCCGTTCGAGAACCTCTTAAGAAAAGCTCAGAAACAGGGAGGGACAGAGGAAGAAGGTACTCAGAGACGGAGAAAAAGAGCAAGAACAGACAAAGAGACGAAGGTTTGTTCTGTCTCAATCTTTTTTTCCTGTTGGATTTTTTAATGGAAACCCTTTTGCGTCTGATACGATACGAAGCTCGAATGTTCTTGGGTATCCCTTTTAAGTGCTTTTGTGTCTGGAATTTCTGGGTGCCAATTTTTTTTTTTTTTTTTTTGTGAATTTTAGTGTATGAGTTTGATTTGCTTCTTTATAAGGTGTAATTCTCTTCCAATGAGAAGCAAGTTAACTGACTAAATTCTTGTCTTTTTTATTTTTGGTGGAACTTTTAGTTGGTGAAAATGGTTTCTGAATTAATAAATGCGAACCCAATCGTGTACGAGAAGAAAGAGCGTCGAGCTCGAAGCGTGCCGAGTGATTATGTGGATGAGTACGCTGTGGAACCCATTGACCAACAAGAAATTTTTGATATCCTTTCCGTTGAATTGTGTTCGTTATTATTATTTTTTTTCCGTTCCTGAGTTTTGGGTTCAATTTGGAAATTCGGATGTTGTTTCTTTCTTTTCGTTTATCTATCTTTCGTACTTGGTAGAAGAAACTTGGAGGTGTTAAGGTTGTGTTTTGCTGGCTTGAAAGTGGATTTTGGGAATTGGTATATGATCAACAACAGATCAAAGAGACAAGCATGAGCTCAAAAAACTTGAAAGGAACAAAAGATGCCCTGAATTTGATGGGTACTTTATTTGACTCTGAACTCTAATCCTCTGTTAATCAATGGAACAGTTCTTTTTTCTCCTTAAAAAAAAAAAAATGACACCTTTGTGCTAGATAAGTGATTTAGTTCTAACTCTCTCTTACACGCAAACTCACCAGCCCACACTCAAAGAAGCAGGTGCAAACAAATAACCACGGTGATATTAGCTACATGCAAATTTTAAGTGTTGATGTATAAATGCAATTGCGCTTTATGTTTACTTAAACTCGTAATATTGTATGCTTGACATGTTATATAGCAAGTGTGAGCCCTTCGGTTGATTGTTGAACTTGTTAGAGTATATGTTTCTGTTCCTGTTATTGATGTTAACTATACATTTCTTCTTGTGTCTGTGGAGGATAGAAGTGATATCTGCACCTGATTATGTTGGCTGTTATCAAAAAATTTCATTTTTCTACTTTTTTCCTTAACATTCTTAAATCATATAAGAGATATAAAAGACCCAGAGCACCCATACTCTTTGGAGGAGCTGAAAGTAATAACTGAAGATGCAATTGAAGTAGATAACCAGCAAAGTTATGCTAGGTAAATAGAATTCTTCTGATTTATTGATGTCGTGCATTGTCATTTTATGGCTTTCTCTTCTCCTAACATGAGTGAAATGAAACTTCTATTGATGATGAATAATGATGCCTCACTCTAAGGTCACGTTTACTCCAACGGTTGAACATTGTAGTATGGCAACAATTATTGGGCTTTGCCTGCGAGTGAAACTTTTGAGGAGCCTACCCTCTCGTTACAAGGTATCAACTCTTTCCATGACATTGTCTGTTCGTTGCATAGTGAGAACTATTTGTTGAATATTAGCTCTTTACTCTTGCTTGTTCATTTTAATGTTGGAATCCAGTATGTTCTTGTTTGTTGACATCCAGGATTTGGAAAGCAAGCTTTCTATTAAACATATCATAAAGTAGTGTTAGAGAATCAGTACAATAGAGATGTTGGATGGTCAGTTTAGAAATTTCATATTGTGCCAAAAACCTTCTTGTACTATGACTTTCTTAAAGAGTTGAGCTGCCAGTTTTTTTCTTCTGCTTTGGAGTTTTGATTCTGGGGTTTTGGGGGCCCATGTGGTGGGGATGGAGGTCGGGGATGCTGGAGGAACTGTCTGATTGGTGCATAAGATAGATGGAGTATGCCGAAGGTTCTTGCTATTTCTTAGTTTCTTTGACTTTATTTATTAATCGTTTACAGGGTAGAAAGGAGCATATGGCTGTGGGTGCGGCCATGGAATGTTACAATCACATTAGGAATCAGTTTAGGTGGAATTTATTTGCTTTAAGCAAAGGTATCAATCTGACATGAGTAGGACGCCATGAACGTGATAGCTGCTTATTGCCAACGTTTAGAATGGATACCTCTGTACATGTATGTCGTTGGGAAAATATATATGTCATAGACAACCTCTTTGTTTGGTGGGGAAATAGAATTCTTTTCAATTGTAAACGAAGAATACTGAACATAGAATCAACTGCGTAATGGTTTTCATATGTGGGGAGAAGAAGTAAGAACAAAGCTGGATAACTGATAGCCTCATTCGTTATCGTTACCCGCCTTTATAAGATGGACTAAACAACTGCAACTGGCAGCACCTAATCGACATCAATAGGGAACTTTGCATTTACACTGATAAGGAATGTGCGCTAGCATGTCCTGAAAGACAATTTTGTGGAAATTCTATGTCTTGCTCTATCCTACTCAGGAGGTGGATGTTTACCATGATACTACGGTTGGAAGTTAGATCATCAAAAAAAAAAAAAAAAAAAAGTAAAGAATCACTTAGTGCTTAATGGATCCCAATGTAAATTGCAGACCATGCAGCTTCTTCTTGGTTAGAATAAAATGAATTGCACATCAAACAAGTTGGTGATGGTGGGGGACAGTTCATTTTATAGGCTGTAAGATTTTTATACTATCAAATTACTATCTAGTGATAAGTGCTAGTATATGACTTTTTCTTTTTCTTTCGTTTGGATGGAATTTGAACTGAGCTTATATGAGTTGTACCTCCTCTCTCACATCTCTTTCATAATTTTTGTTAGGTTGATCTAAAGACAGCCCTTGGATCTCATGTATCTGAAGCTGCAGGTACTCTCTTTCTCTCTGTATTTGTATGTGTTTATAGCTAGAGTGTGCATGCTTCCTTATATTAGGTTTCTTTTTTCAGCATATGAGTTTATGTATTCATTATCTCTCACAATTGCTTGTCACTTAAATATTTTAGATAATATTTAAATATAAAAAATATCTTCTTAACTTCTAAATTAGTTTTTAGTTCAACTTTTAACTTCATAATATGATACTAAAACATAGATTGATCTATTTTAACTACAATTTAATTTTGCGTTCTTAAGACATCCTTTTGCATAGGGGAGCATTCATTTCTCTCATTTCTTCTTAAGTTAAAAGCATGATCAGGGAGCCTTAAGGAAAAAAGATATGTTGGAAAAAAATACAATTTTTAGGTGATATTTAAATAAATAAATAAAAACATTATCCTAAGTCATTAATTAGTTCTTGAGTAGACTTTACATTTTATGAGACCATAAGATTGGAGACTATGTTTGCTCATCCATTAACACCACTAATGTCACCGTATACTAATCCAAAAACAAAAAGGTTCTTTAACCCACTTTTGATTCTTTATTTAGTGCAAGTAAAATGCACCTAGATGGGGAAAAAAAAAGAATTTTTCTAGTGAGAGCTTGGACTAAGTGGGAGCCATGATGGATTCAAGTTTTGTCATTCAAAAATTTTCCGCCTTCAATTACAACTACTGACAGGTTATACAAATTTTTTTCCTTCCCAAAAGATAATTTGCACTTGACTCTGGAATAAATGTGCTCTTCCATATATTAGTAGGTAAATGACTTCTTTTCACCTCAAAAATAATTTCTTTTTTTAAAAAGATACAATTTAGATGTTTGTGTGGGTGGAAACAAACTCTCCACACTAGGAACTTCAATATTTTGTATTTATGGTGCCATTCATTTTGGGTAACGTCTTTCCAGCCTACTAAGTATGACAATGCTGTGGAATGGGAAACTAGTGATATCACCTTGGTTAATGTACCCTGTAACAATTCTTTTACTAATTTAGTCTTTGTGTCACATTTACTTATATTGATTGCTAACTTTGAATGTCCTATCATGTATACACTTAATTGATATCAGTTAATTTTATTTTGTCTCCAATTGGCTCCTCAAATTAGCATTTCATTTGCATTATCTTCATGGAACTACTGTTGTTTGTTTGACATTGAGTTAGAAAGAAATAATATAAAATAATCAAGAAAACATAAGTCATCAAAATAACTCTAATAGATATCATATCATGACAATTTCTCTTGACACTTGAATTAAGTTCTTGACAAGGAAAATTGTCTTCCACCACTTGCACATTTTCTACATTGTGGGAGATGATTTCCCAAGAAATTCTTCTTGTTATCATCACTACAACATTATGTATGGTGTAGTCTTTGTCCATGTAACATAACTAAATAAGGATTCCAGTTTGTGAGGCACAGTATTACAAGTGAAATGTACCTCCCTTTCATAACACTACCGAGGATATAACTCAGTTATTGAAACCTCATTATTAGTTATCTCGCCATTGATGCCTAGTTTTTCTAGTGTGGCTGACTGTATCCTACTTTGTAAAAAGCTTGCAGGCTCTGTAGGCAAAGAAAGAGTGATAGAATCACTTTTAAGCATGTGAACAACTAAAGCCATGTCTGGTCTATCGGCAACATTTTGTTGAACACATAGCAGAGCAATATGAATACATCTTATCATTTCAGCTACTGGACCGCTCTTTAGTAATGTGGGATTTATGAGATTCAAAGTTGTCCCCTCCTTCCAATTTCTCCATGCCTACATTAATATGTCATACCCAATATACAAGTTAGAGAAACGATTATGTAACAAATTTTTTTACTTCTTTTAATTTTTAAACAAAATAAAAAATAAAAATATGCAAACTCATATGAATACTCACGTAACTAAGAAGGTGCTCGTTGTCACAAAGGCTAGTAATTCTTCTGCCACTTACAATCTCTAGAATTAGGATGCCAAAACTGAAGACGTCTGATTTTGTTGAAAATTGTCCAAACATTGCATATTCTGGAGCCATATATCCACTATACAATAATATCAATAGACTTGCTTAAGTTTGAATAGTAAAATTAATTTCTATCTTTCTTTATGGCTATATTGGTGTTGATTTTGTTTCATTTTTTATGTGAATTAATCATACAAGAAATTCATTTTTCTATATGAATTAATCATACAAGGAATGCATAGTCATGGTCATTAATGGTAGAAATTAACTATACTTACTAGGTTCCCACAATCCTATTTGTACTGCCTTCGATTTGATCCAATACAACCAATCTTGCCATGCCAAAATCTGATATTTTAGGATTCATTATTGTATCTAATAGAATGTTTCCAGTTTTGAGATCACGGTGAATAATTCGAAGTCGAGAATCCTCATGAAGGTATAATAGCCCACGAGCAATACCATTTATAATTTTGTTGTATCTTCCCCAATCTAAATCTGCATGTTTCACTGGATCTGTATATTCAAAAAAGACATCATTAGTGAATTATTTAAAATTTACATTTGAGGTACCTAAATGAAAGTATTTTGATTACAAAATTTCAATAAATATCTCAACAATGATAAGAATCTAACCATACCAAATATGTAATGGTCAAGACTTGTGTTAGGTACAAATTCATAAACAAGAAGTCTTTCATTTCCTTCCAAACAAAATCCGAGGAGTCTAACTAAATTTCGATGTTGCAGTTTGGCCACTAATAAGACTTCATTCTTAAATTCAATATCCCCTTGGGCGGAATTTCTTGATAATCTTTTCACAGCTATTTCTTGTTTATTAGAAAGTATACCCTGCATATATAAAATATAATCTAATTAAAACAATTTTAATTAACCTTAAAAAGTAAATACATTCCTAAAAGATATCACAAGTAATTATGATAGTCTATTTTTTTTAGGAGAATGTTTTCTTACCTTGTATACTATTCCAAATCCTCCTTTTCCAAGCTTATTTGCATCTGAAAAGTTGTTTGTGGCAACTTTAATAGTGGTAAGATCGAATTGCAAGGATTCCACACTTGTTATTTCATCCATAGCTATAGGATCCTCAACTACAAGCAACAAAAATATCACTACATCTTTGCCAACAGTAACATAACAAAGCAAAGGAGCTAGAAAGGGTGAGTGTGTACTTATAGAGAGTGGGCTAATCAAAATCTTTGTCACATATATGATGTTCACGCTTTACAGAGACATTTGCACTTATTAGTAAAGAATCAATGTGAATCATTGGAAACAAATGTAAACTAATTATTGCTTTGAGATAGTCTTTTACTCCTTGTGAAAGGATACAGCAAGATGTGGCTTAGAATCTTTCAATCTTGGATGGACTTTTAGCTGAAAAAGTTAGTAACAATAGATTGTAAATTTGGATTAATCTTTTTGAGAAAAGAAGATTAATTTGTACACATGCCGCAGTTCAATCATAGTGAGGAAAGCATTTTCATTTTTGCCACAAGTCAAATGTTGTTACTACTCTGCCCAAGTACTTCAAAGAATTACAGTAATTTCTATGCTTCACGCACTAAAAAATAATAAGAAGTAACAAATGAACTAATATCTGAACTTACTCTCACGTTTATTCCTTCGCTTCTTCCTTAAAAATATGCAAATACCGACAAGAAGTAGCAATAGAATAAGAGTTGGGACAATTATGATGATCGCAGTTCGATTGTTTCTCTCCTTTCCTGTAAAAACCAAAAGCAGGTTACTGTGAAGACACATCATCTGCTGTACTTGATTTAGTCAACAATATCAACCCGACATAATTGAAAAAAATTTATGTCCTCGCTTACAACACCGCATCCCAACATCATATAACCAAGAAACGAATCTGAAAAATAAAAAGACAAAAAGAATAGTGATTGGATTCACTATACCTGAGCGCAATGAAAAATTGTCCTTTTCAGGAACGCGAAGTGCGTATAAAGGAATAGTGTACCTTTTTCCGGCGGAGGCGGCCCTGGGAATACTGTTTCTTTTTCCGACGGAGGCGACGCTGCAGCAACTTTCTGATAAAAGAAAGGGTAGTTCTCGTACCTAAAATTACAGCTTGGTGTATAATATCTCGCACCCTCCTTCCCAACACAACATGCTGGAATTTCTCCAGAAATCTTCCATAAACAATTACGGCAATCTTCCTCGGTCAAATCGGGAGTGCATTGTGCAAGCACATATATTTTGCTGTGGTCCGAGGCTAAGGAAGTTCTTGTTGCAAAAAACTTGCCAGAACCGTCTAATGCAACTTTATTTATCATGTCGTCAAACTGCGTCTTCAGCAACCTGCCGTACCCATCTATGTCCGAGACATTCGTTGTGTTCCAAGCATAAATCCTTGGATCATAGGCCAGAATGCCAAATATAGAGTGGTTTGAGAAACGCAACAAGCAATTGTCATACCATCCTATTGCCCCCTTCTGATTGGGACAAAGCTGTGGCAGAGCAATTCTAGAGTCATTGAGGCAGCTAAGGCAAGCATCTTGTTCAATATCTCCTCGACAAAGTCCAATCGCGTAAACTTTGTCAGGGTCTTCGCCATGTGAGTTACTGTAAAAGCCATTGGTAATATTGGTGTTGGAGGAGATAGAGGAGAGGAGGTGATTAAGGTTCGCTGCGTACACACTGTTAGTGGTATAGTTACCCTGTTTGTCCGAACAAAAATGATATGAATACGGTGACAGGGCAGTGGCTTGTGAGATGAGAAATAAAATGGAGGCCGGAAAAAGAAGCAGCAGTCTTGAAGAAACAATGGCCATGCTTCACCAAAATGCTTTGATTTAAGCCTGTGCGCTTTATGGTGAAGAGTGGCTTGGTTTGCGGCAATCAAGTTTGTGTTGGTAATATGCAAAACATTTGCTTCTAGGGACGGTGGCGCTTGACGAAGTCAATCAGACGGCTTTACAGATCATTCAAGCGACTCGTCAATACACTTGCCCTCGTCTTCCGTTTTCGAACTGTGTGCTTCCATGTGGCCATTGACCAAGTTTCACATGCCGAGCTCGGCTCTCTAATCACTAAACAAAGAGGGTTGATTAAGGCAGAAGTGATGAAAGTTCAACTTTGACTGTCTAATCACTTCCGTATCAAATAAAAGGTTTGATTAAGGCAGATGGGACAAAAGTTGTAGACAATCAGGAGATAAACAGGACATTTCGTGGTCCCCGGCCACGCACGAGATGACGTAGTCTTCTCGACGGTAGGACTCGCTGGTAGAGTTTTATAGGGACATGAGATGTCGTGTGGACAAGCAGATATTATTGAATTCCTTCACTAATAATGCTTGCATTGATAGGAAAAAAAAACACCCTATATTTTACCTTGTGTTATAGCAAACTAAAATCAGTTCTTTCTACTATTTTCCACCCCTTAAAAACATGCTTCCGCACATGTTTTTGTATAAGACTAAAGTTTTTTTTTATCAAAAAATAAAATTTTAAAAATTTTAAAAAAATTATTTTATAATTTTTAACTAGTTTTTAGATTAGACTTTCTAATATGATATTAGATTCCATATTAAATTTATTCTACGGCATACAACATTAAGTTTGTAAAAACATTAGGTGTAAAACTAAAGTTCCATATTAGATGATAAAATTTTTAATATAAATTTTAAATAAAACAAGGACCATTCAACCCTTAGACTAATTTTTTTAGTTGATCTTTGAAGCTTCCGACAATTTCCACATGAAAACGAATTATGTAGGTGTGCTTAAGCTATAGAAGAAACGGATGGGAGATGAAGGTTGACCTCACCCAATCCAATAGCATTTCCAGCTTGGTCTAAAAGACAAGGCTCCTATAAAAAGAAATATTCCTAATCCTAATAAGAGAGGCCCAATTCAAAAGAGATGGGTGAAAACAAACTCTCCACACTAGGAATATTTGTCATTGTCACTTCAATCTTTGAAAGAACTATCACAAAATAAAAAGGAAAATAGAAGTCATTAGAATAGCTTTAACAAATATTATATTATGACAATTTCCCTTGACATTTGATTTAAGTTCTTGACAAGGAAAATTGTCTTCCATCACTTTGCACATTTTTTGTGTTATAAGAGCTGATTTCCTAGGAAATTCTTTCCATGAGCCACCCCTACGACCTTAGGTATGGTGACTTCTATCCATCTAACATAACCGAATAAAGATTCTGGTTTGTGGGTACCAATTACAATAGCCCCTTATTACAGCACTATTAAGGATGTAACTTGGTTATTGAAACCTCATTATTATTTAACCCTACCTAGTTGCTTTGGCATGTCTAATTGAATCCTACTATGCAAAAAGCTTAAAGGCTCTGTAGGCAAAGAGGGAGCTATAGAATCACTTTTGAGCATGTGAGCGACCAAAGGCATGTCTGGTCTATCAGCAACATTTTGTTGAACTCATAGTAGAGTCATATGAATACATCTTATCATTTCAACTATTAGACCACTCTTCAATAACATGGGATCTATGAGATTCAAAGTTGTCCCCTCCTTCCAATTTCTCTATACCTGCATTAATATGTCAAATCACCTATATAAGTCAAAGAATGAAGATTTTTCTTTTTTCACTTCTTTTAATTTTTAAATAAAAAAAAATCAAAATATACCAACTGTAATACTCACATAACTAAGAAGGTGCTTATTGTTATGAACGCTTATAATTCTTTTGCCATTTTAATCTCAAGAATTAGGATGCCAAAGCTAAAGACATCTGATTTTGTTAAAAATTGTCCAAATATTACATATTTTGGAGCCATATATCCACTATACAATAATATCAATAGAGTTGCCTTAGTTTGAATGGTAAATTTAATTTCTATCTTTATTTATGGCTATCTTGGTGCTACTCCAGTTTCATTTCTCTATTTAAATTAATCATATAAGAAATTAACAATACTTACTAACTTATCACAATCATAGTTGTAGTCATTAGTAGTAGCAATTAACAATACTTACTAGGTTCCCACAATCCTGTTTGTATTACCTTTCGTCTGATCCAATACAACCAATCTTGCCATGCCAAAATCTTATATTTTAGGATTTATTGCTATATCTAATAGAATGTTTCAAACTTGGAGATCACGTGAATAATTCCAAGTTGAGAATCTTCATGAAGATATAATAGTCCACGAGCAATACCATTTATGATTTTATTGTATCTTTCTCAATCTAAGTTTGCAAACTTCATTGAATTTGTATATTCCAAAGAGATATCATTAGTGAAATATTTAAAATTTATATTTTGGTAGCTAAAGAAAAGTATTTTGTTACCGTTCCCCCATCGCCTCCCCAGCTACCATCATAACGACCCATCGCCCTTCGCCCACCGTTCCCCCATCGCCTCCCCAGCTACCATCTCGTCGCTTCGCACCCTCACAATCGCCGGCCCCGACACCAGACTCCCCGTCGTTCCCAGATCCCATCGCTCCCGTTCCTCCCATCCACCCATCGCTACCCCATCGTGTGGTCGCCGGCGGAAGGCAGAGCTGGTCGGTGAGAGGTAGAGCTGGTCAACGGGAGAAAGGATCTGATGGCTGATCGCCGGATCTCCTAGGCTCGGAGATCAGCAGGTAGATCAGCGGCCAGGGGTGTGAGGCAGAGTGTGGTTGTCGGCGGGAGGCAGATCGTGATCGTCGGAGGTAGAAAGAGCTGGTCGGAAGGAGACAAAGCAGGTCACCGGGAAAAAAGGTCCTGATGGCTCGCCGGATTTCCTAGGATCGAAGGTTAGTGTAAAAAAAAAAAAAAAAAAAAAAAAAAAAAAAAAAAAAAAAAAAAAAAAAAAAAATTTCTGCATATTAGATTATAATTGGAATAGACTCTGCTGTAGTGAGGTTTTTTTCTGAGTGTTTTATTTTTCTATTGTATTTTATTTTTTATATTGTATATTGGTTTTGTAATTTGGAAGTAGAAGTTGGTGTAGTGAGTGTTAGGTGGGAATTTTGTTGTTTGTGGTTTGTTTTGATTTATTGCTTGCTTAGTTAAGATATTTGTGTTTGGAGTGATAAGAGAAGGATATACCTACCAAAAGCCATGTTTCTATTAAGTTAAGTTAAAGGGATTTTAAGTAGATTGTCGGTAGAAGAAGGCAGAATCTATCAGGTCTATATACTGAGTAGATCTTGTCCTGCTTATCAAATTAGTAAATTACTAAGTTGGTAACTGCTGATGGTCAAGGATTTCCAGAGGATAGACCCAGAGAGTGCTGAGTTTGAGAGAAGGGAGAAAAGGAAAATAAGGAAACTTGAAGATTGTTGGAAATCTTTAGGAGAAAATAATGATACAGAAGTCAAAATAATGAAATCTGGACGAATAACCCTTGCAAATAGGAACATGGCTAAAGGAAGTATGACTAAGGATAATGTAGCTCAACAGGAAAAGGAGAGAATTGAACAAGAAATCCAAGAAAGTTTATTCCAAGGGCCTACAAGAAATAAGGAGAAAAATGAGAGGCTAGAAGAGACAAACAACATTATCTTTAAGGAGAGCTTCGAACATAAAGGAAAACATGAATCTTGGAGCAAGGTTGTAGTAGGAGGATTAGCACAAAATGCTCATATGAAATATCAGCCACCGGTATTAAATGACAGGAAAATTAGAGTTGCCCCTCCTAAGGAAGTTATTGAAGAAGGAAGTAAATTTTATGAAAATTGTGTGGTGGGTTTCTTTTTGGGCTCAAAATTACCATTTCCTGTAGTAAAAGGAATTGTAGAAAAGCAATGGGGAAAACAAAGCTTAATAGATATCTCTGCAACAGACAGTGGTTTCTTCTTCTTTAGATTTTCTGACAAACAAAAGATGGAGGAAGTATTAGAAGTTGGAGTTTGTGATGTGGTAGGAAAACCAATGTTTCTGCAAAAATGGCATAACACTATTAGACTGCAGAAAGAAAAAATCACTTCAATACCAATTTGGATAAAGATGCACAATGTGCCACATGCTCTATGGGATGAGATTGGTATGAGCTATGTAGCTAGTGCTGTTGGAAAGCCACTATACATGGATAAAGCTACCAAACATAGACAGAGGATATCATATGCAAAAGTATGTGTTGAAATAGATACAAAGTGTTCTTTACCAACTTCATTTGAAATTGACATGGGAAATGGTGCTATTTTTGAGGTAGGAGTGGAGTATTGTTGGTTACCTGAAATATGCAAGAAATGTGATTGCTTTGGACATAAGGAGTGTGTTACAAAGAAAAAAGAGATATGGGTTCCAGTACAAAAGCCTTTAAGTCAGACGGAGAACTATGATGAAGGACGTGAGGATAAAGAACATTTGAATAAAGTTAATGAAGATCAAGATCATGAGGACCAAGGACATGAGGATATAAGAGATAAGATTGTTAATTCAATAACACATGAGGTTGACTCCACCACAAGTCCAAAAGCCAAATTAGAACAAAGCAATAAAGCAAGTGGGAATGGAAGGGGAAACAAAAGGAGCCCTAAAAGGAATACATGTGAGAAGGACAATACCAGTAATAGGTTTAGTGTGCTGATAAATAATCATCAAGAACCGAATGAAGCAAGATGCAATGATATTGTAGGTTGTGAAGGTGTTGAAGGAGAAAACACTATTCCCCTAGACAAATGATCATATTCTCATGGAATGTCAGGGGCTTGAATAAAAGCCCTAAACAAAAGGAGGTACGAGAAGTTATCAAGAATGCTAAAGCTGACATTGTCATTCTATTAGAACACAAAATAAAAAAAGATAAAGCACAATGGGTAATAGATTCTCTTTTTCCCCAATGGAGGTTTGTTCACAATTATAGAGATAATGAAAATGGAAGGATTTGGATTATATGGAAAAAGCTACAGCTCAACATCACAGTGCTTAGTAGTTCGAAACAGGTAGTGAATTGTAGAGTGGAAGAGGGACATGAAGTATGGTACTTATCTGCCATCTATGCAGCAAATGCAGCAAATGAACGAAAGGATCTTTGGACTAACCTCACACAATGTTATAACAGTTATGGAAAGGACAATCAATGGCTACTAGTAGGTGATTTTAATACAGTGAGGAATCTAAATGAAAGGGTCAGTGTAGCTAGTAGATGGATAGAAGGAATAGAAGATTTCAACAAGTTCATAAGTGATGCTGAACTTATAGAACCAAACTTTGTAGGACCTCTTCTATCATGGACGAACAAAGGTAAAGGAATAGGGTTCAAAGGCAGTAAATTGGATAGATGTTTGGTAAACCCTAAATGGTTGCAAAGAAATATGGATTTCTCTATTGAATTTAGTACTCCTGGATTGTCAGATCACAGTCCTTGCACTATCAAGGTGGGCAATAATAGACTAAAACAGAAAAGGACCTTTAGATTTTTCAACTTCTGGCCAGACAACCCACAGTTTATGACAATAGTGAAGAATATTTGGCAACAAAGGGTTGAGGGCACTATAATGTACAGAATAATGATAAAGTTGAAGGAAATGAAAAAAGAGTTGAGAAAGCTAAATAGAGAGGAATTTGGAGAACTACCAAGGAAAACAGAGGTAGCAAGGAAGCAGCTACAAATAGCACAAGCAAAGCTCTTTGATGACCCTTCAAATACCCAATTGCGCAAGGAAGAAAAAGAGTGGTTAGATAAGTTGCTAATACATAGCAAGCATGAAGAAATACTTCTGAAGCAAAAATCAAGGAATAATTGGCTGAAAGAGGGAGATGGTAATAGTAAAGTTTTTTTTCAGAAGCATGATGAAGAGGAGAGCAAAAAACCACATTGTCAAGCTGGAAATAGATGATGGGCAACTTACTGAAGATCCTGAAATGATAAAGAACAAAATTCTAAGTTACTATCAAAACTTGCTAGGGAGGGCAAACCAACTTCAACCATCAGAAACAAGATTAAGAGAGTTATTTCCTATGGAAATTCCAGAAGAGATAAAGAGAAGCCTTATAGCAAATGTTCAAAGAGAAGATATACAAAAGGTCCTTAATACCTTTGGTGATTACAAAGCTCCAGGTCCTGATGGATATAATAGCTTCTTCTTCAAGAAAGCGTGGAGTATTATAGAGAGTGACATAGAAGATGCAGTAATAGGTTTCTTTCAAAGGAGACAGCTACTGCGAAGCATAAATTCAACAGTAATCTCCCTTGTCCCTAAGAAAATTAATGCCACTAATATGAAAGACTTTAGACCAATATCCTGTTGCAATGTGTTATACAAAATCATATCTAAAATTGTGGCAGGAAGATTAAGTCTAGCTTTGCCTCATTTCATACATCCTTGTCAGACAGCTTTTGTGCCAGGAAGGAACATTAAGGAAAATATTTTGTTATGTCAAGAGTTAATACACAATTATCACAAAGATATTCATGGGAAAAGGGTGGCAATTAAGGTGGATATTATGAAAGCATATGATTCAGTAGACTGGAATGCAATCCTAAATACTTTGAAAGTTTTGAAGTTCCCAGAAAAATTTAGATTGCTGATTGAAAGTTGCATCACTACTGTGGGATATTCTGTGAACATCAATGGCTCTCATACAGGTTTTTTTAAAGGGGCAAAGGGACTTAGACAAGGAGACCCTCTTTCTCCTTTTCTCTTTGTTATTATGATGGAGATTCTTAACAGAATTATACAAAAGAGAGTATCTTCTGGTAGGTTTAAATTTCATTGGAAATGTGCTAAAGAAAAGATCACTCATTTATGCTTTGCTGATGATCTCTTTTTGTTTGCTCATGGAGATATTGAGTCTATATTGTGTTTACTAGATGCTATGCAAGAGTTTGAAGATATAACAGGTTTGAAGATGCATCCAGAAAAGTGTCAAATTTTCTTCTCAGGTTTGTCTGAATAGGAAAAAGCTCTAATACTTGATCATATTCCTATTCAAAAAGGCCAACTTCCCATAAAATACTTGGGTGTGCCATTGATTACTAAAAGAATCTCCAACCTAGATTGTACTATCCTGACAGAAAAGATATTGAGAAGAATTGAAGGTTGGGAGTCTAAGCATATTAGTTATGGGGAGAGACTACAGCTAGCAAAAAGTGTTCTGTTCTCATTGCAAACATATTGGATGCAAATTTTTCTATTACCAAAACAGACTCTTTATGAAATTGAAAAAAGGATTAGAACTTTCCTTTGGACAGGTAAATCTAATGGACGATGTGTAGCAAAAGTGGCATGGAAAGAAGTTTGTTGGCCTAAAAGTTCTGGAGGACTAGGTTTGATAGACATTCACACTTGGAATAAGGCGACAATTGGAAAACTCTTATGGTCTCTTGTGCACCCCAATTTAAACTCTTTATGGGTTAAATGGATGATAACAGAAAATTTGAAGGAAATGAATGTATTAGAAGTTGAGATGAAAGGATCACTAGCTTGGAGTTTTAGGAATATTTTACAAGTAATAAGTGAACTCACACAACTAGTGACTGACTCAGAATACAATATTGCCAAAAGTTATGTAGCATTAAGAGAGAACAGAGAAGATGCCAAATGGGCAACACTTGTGTGGAAAGAAGGAGTACCAAAGCATAATTTTATTTGTTGGATCACTTTAAGAGACAAACTATCCACAGCAGATCGGGTGGCTAAATGGAACAGTTCAGTGGATCTACAATGCAACCTCTGCCAACAAGAAGAAGAATCACAGGAACATTTGTTTTTTAAATGCAGGTTCACAAACTACATTTGGAAGGTTTTGTTAGGTATGAATGGATTAACTCGAAGAATTGAACACTGGAGAGCTGAAATATGTTGGATGATCAAGACTGTTAAGAGGAAGAGCTTCGCAGCAACTTTACTTAGTATGTCTTTCAAGGCCGTATTGTATCACATTTGGAGCGAAAGGAATAGAAGAAGATTCAGCAATACAAGTCTAGAAAACTCAACCATTATTGCTAAAATCAAGAAGGATGTGAGAGGGAAGATTTCATCTACCAGAGGAGTCAAGCTTACAAATTGTAATAAATTTTTACAAGAGCTTTGTGATGATATCTTGTAATCGAACAATCTTGTAAATTTTTTTACGGGTGATATATAATTTGACCTTTCACCAAAAAAAAAAAAAAAAAAGTATTTTGTTTACAGCATTTCAATAAATATCTCAACAGTAATGACAATTCAAGCATACCAAATATGTAATGGTCAAGGCTTGTGTTAGGTACAAATTCATAGATAAGAAGACTTTCATCTCCTTCCAAGCAAAATCTGAGGAGTCTTACTAAATTTTGATTTTGGAGTTTGGCCATTAGTAAAACTTCATTCTTAAATTCAACATTCTCTTATGTAGAGTTTCTTGATAGTCTTTTTCCAGTTATTTCTTGTTTATTAAAAAGTATATCCTATAGATATGTGAACTACAATATAACTCAAACAATTCTAATTAACTTAGATGAAGTAAATATCGTGGTAAAATATTTCACAAGAAATTATGACAATTCAATTTTTTATTAGAATGTTTTCTTACCTTGTATACTACTCCAAAACTTCCTTTTCCAAGCTTATTTGCCTCTAAAAAGTTATATGTGGCAACTTTAATAGTGCTAAGATGAAATTGCAAGGACTCCACACGTGTTATTTCATCCATAACTACAAGATCCACAATTACAAGCAACAAAAATGTCACTACATCTTCACCAATAGTAACACAGCAATGCAAAGGAGCAAGAAATAGGTGGGAGGTTGCCTATAGAAGGGGCGCTAATCAAAATCTTTGTCACGTTTATGATGTTCATGCTTTACAGAGACATTTACACTTATTAGTAAAGAATCAATGCAAATCAATGCAAACAAATGTAAACTAATTATTACTTTGAGATTGTCTTTTACTCCTTGTGAAAGTATATAACAAGATGTGGTTTATAATCTTTTAATCTTGGATAGACTTTTAGCTGAAAAAGTTAGTAATGATAGATTGTAAATTTGGATTAATCATTTTCAAAAAGAAGAGTAAATGTACACATGCCGCAGTTCAATCATTAGTGAGGAAAGCATTTTCATTTTCGGAATGAATGAGCCAAGTGTTGTTCCTACTATGCCCAAGAACTTCAAAGAATTACAGTAATTCCTATAATTCATGCATTAAAAACTAATAAGAAATGACAAATGAACTAATATATGAACTTACTCGCACGTTCATTCCTTCGTTTCATCCTTAAAAATATTTGCATATTTTTAGTTGAAAACCAAAAGCAGGTTGTTGTGAAGACACATCAATTGTTGTACTTGATTTAGTCAGTAATATCAAGCCCACATAATTGGAAAAAGTTTATATCCTCATTTACAAACATTTGCAACTCAACTCCACATAACCAAGAAAAAATCTGAAAAATAAAAAGACCAAAAGAATGGTGATTGGATTCAGTTGAAAAGTTAATTCCTACTTTGATGCAGTGAACACCTTATATTTCAAGGGACCCTCTAGCTGAGCGTAATAAAAAATCAACCTTTTCTGGTCAGTATGAGGAATACTGTATCTTTTTACAGCGGAGGCACTGCATCAAAGAAATGATAGCTCTTGTACCTAAATTAGAGCTTGGTGTATAATATCTCGCACCCTCCTTCCCAGCGCAACATACTGGAATTTCTCCAGAAATCTTCTATAAACAATTACGGCAATCTTCCTCGGTCAAATCGGGCGTGCATTGTGTAAGCACACATATATTGCTGAGGTCCGGGGCTAAGGAAGTTCTTGTTGCAAAAAACTTGCCAGAACCGTCTAATGCAACTTCATTTACCATGCAATCAAACTGCGTCTTCAGCAACCTGCCGTAACCATCTACGTCCGAGACATTCCTTACGTTCCAACGAATAAAACTTGGATCATAGGACGGAATGCCAAATATAGCATGGTTTGAGAAACGCAATGAGCAATTGTCGTACCATCCTATTGCCCCCTTCTGATTGGGACAAAGCTGTGGCAGAGCAATTCTAGAGTCATTGAGGCATCTAAGGCAAGCATCTTGCTCAATATCTCCTCGACAAAGTCCAATCGCGTAGACTTTATCAGGGTCTTCGCCGTGCGAGTTACTGTAAAAGCCATTGGTAATATTGGTGTTGGAGGAGATAGAGGAGAGGAGGTGATTAAGGTTCACCTCGTACACACTGTTATGGTATAATTTCCCTCTTCGCCTAAACAAAAATGAGAAATAAACGATGGCTGGGCAGTGGCTTGTGTGATGAGAAATAAAATGGAGGCCGGAAAAAGAAGCAGCAGTCTTGAAGAAACAATGGCCATGCTTCACCAAAATGCTTTGATTTTAGCCTGTGAGCCTTATGGCAAAGAGTGAAGATGGTTGGGTTTGCGGCAATCTAAGTTTGTGTTGGTAATATGCTGAAAGGATTGGACCAAGCAAAACATTTGCTTCTAGAACGGTGGCTGCTTGACGAAGTCAATCAGAGGGCTCTTACAAATCATTCAAGCGACTCGTCAAAACATTTGTCCTCGTCTCTCATTTCGAACTGTGTACTTCCGTGTGGCCATGGACGAAGTTTCCCACGCCTTGCATGACTCTCTAAACATTTCTGCATTAGGCAAAGAGGCCTGATTGAGACAGAAGTGATGAAAGTCCAGGCTTTTGATTGTCAAATCACTTCCTGCATTAAATAAAAGAGTTGATTGCGTCAAAGGGATGAAGGTTTGCCACAACCACGAAACCCACAAGTTATTTCGCGGTATCTGGTCACTCACGGGATGGCATAATTTTCTCGGCCAAGGACTGGCTGGTTCACTTTCTCTACTTTCTTTCCCCCTTTTCGCCCTTCCATCCATGATTTTCTCTAGCCATCGTCAGTTGGCTCCTCTTTGTCTACAACCGCGTATATCGTTATTAATCGTCTTTCCACAAATGAAAGCACATATAAGAGCAGCTAACCTATAGGTAAGTGTCATGGAAAAGGATAGAAAAGGCTGGAACGTTTCTTGGTTGCCAAACAAGTCAAAATATTAATCTCCCCTTTTCCAGACGAGTACACAGGGTATTCAAGGAGGTTTTGAGGGCTTACATCGTGTCTACCTCAGCCCTGCACTTAGGACTCCTTAAATCCTAACTAGTACTACTAATTCCTAAGTATAAACAGGCATGTGACAGTAAGATAGAAGGCAATAATCAAGCATAGAGTTTTATAAGGACATGAGATGTTGTGTAGAAGCAGAAATTATTGAATTCCTTTGCCAATAATGCTTGTATTGATGTAAAAAAAAAACAAAAAAAAAATACCCTCTACGAGTTTTACTCAAAAATTTCAATGAAACCTTTGAGTTCAAAATTTCAGTCGGATTCAAGTAATAATCTCAATCGAACTTCCTAGCCAAAAAATCTCAATTGGGCCTCTAGGTTAGGATTCCAATTGGGCCACTAATGTGAACATCAAATTGGGGCTTTGAGCACGAATTTTCAACTGGGCCTTCTAAAACCTATTTCCTTCATTTTCTTAAACCAATATTTGGTACTAATACGAGTTTCAAAAAACTTGGGAGTTTTTGTCATTAAACTAAAAAAAAAAAAAACTCAACCAGTTGGGTGAATTTACTATGTATTACAATGTACATTGCTGCTGATACTTATACAAAAGTAATCCTATAATTCTTCATATGACAACAATTGCATAAGGAAAATAAACAATTAAATATGTATAATGATACAAAATATATTTTAGGAAGGTAAATATCTAATTCAATAAACCTAAAATAATGCATCTTCTCTTAACATTTTTCCTCAAGTTTGAAATTTAAATAAGTCAAATACTTTAAGTTTGGAAGGAAATGTCAATATTGTTTGCTAGAAAATGTCTTTTTTCCAAATGTGACATGTCTCAATTACTCCTTTTAATATCTTGTCTTTTATGAAATAATAATCCACCTCCTCATGCTTAGTTTTTTTTACGATAGGTGGAATTGACTCCTAACTTTTTTGCTAATTCATTGTTACAAAACCAAAAAACTAACTATTTTATAAGGACGCAAAGTCCTTATAGATATCCCTTCAACACAACATAGGTCATCGAAAGGATCTCGGAGACCCACCAAAGCACGAAAGTCAGGATCTTTCAGAAAATGAATTCCTATTCGAAGAGTGCATAACCGCATGGATAAGCTCACACTAACCCGTCAATTTGGGATCCAATTTGGGATTTTCCTTGGGAGGTATGGGGAAGGAATTGGAATGAAATAATATCTATTCATACAGATACAGAAGAAAGGGTTCTCTATTGATTCAAACGCTGTACCTGCGGGATAGGGATAGGGATAGAGAAAGAGGAAAAGACCGAAGATTTCACATAGTACTTGTGATCTAAAAATCAATCTGATTTATTTCGTACCTTTCGCTCAATGAGAAAATGGGCCAGATTCTACAGGATCAAACTGTTCGGAGATGAGTTGTCTTCCATGTTAGGAGATGAGTGCTGCCATGTTCGTAGATCTGGATGAACTGGCTGCCACCGTTAAAGCTCCGACAAGATGCAAGCTATCGCACCATTGAAGAACTTTAGTTCTGTTTTCTGAATTCTCTATTTGAATTGTAACAAAAGCATTTTTATTTTAATTGTACCTTATGCTTTTGTTCCACTATAAAAGGAACCTTATAGACCATGAAATATACAACAACGGGAACCATTTCTCCCAACCTCTTCCTTCCTTCACATAAATTTTCATGGCATCGGAGCCAAAATCCTGAAATTTTCTGTAAACCGAATAAATACGGTTTCTTACAAAAAATTTTGGTTCCTAAATCGCTTCCGCTCAAAACCTGAAAACTTCTCCCAAAATTTTCGGTCCAATTTCAGCTCAAATTCTCAAAAATCTGAGCTGCTCTTCTTTCCGACGAAGAAAACCTCATTTCTCGTTGAAGAAGACGACGAATTCAAAACGACGTCGTTCTTCACACTTATTCCCACGACGTCGTTCTGGTTCACAACACAAACGACGCCGTTCTCACAACTTCACTGTTACGCACGACACGACGTCGTAGACAGTCCAACACGACACCGTTTTCGGCAACATGGTCGACCACCTCTCAGAGACCTCCGGCAGCCCTATCGGCGCTACTCCGCGGTACATTCCGCCGCATCGAAGCAGCGAAGCACAGCCCACCAACCAACGAAATGCTACCACACCACCGCAAAACGTTCGCACACCGCCACCGCGCACGGATGCGAACCAATTTGATACTCGGACGGCACAAACCCTAAATTGCGCCGATCCGCTCTTCCTCCCAATCGGAGACACCAATTCGACCGCCCTTGTGTCGATTAAACTGATAGGCATCTCCAATTACGCAGTATGGTCAGAAACAATGCGAATTTCCTTATCGATCAAAAACAAAATCGCGTTCATCGATGGGTCATTTCCTCAACCCGAGTCCGATTCTCCCGACCGAAGCTCATGGGATCGGTGCAATGATCTTTGTCGGGGTTGGATCCTAAATTCAATCTCTGATTCTCTTCACGACGGCCTCATCTACACCCGGAGTGCCGCCGATATGTGGGCCGAACTCCGTGCCCGATTCTACCAAATTGACCCGTCTAGGGTTTATGATCTCACAAATGATCTCTGCCTAATTCATCAAGCTGGAGAGTCGATTTCGTTGTTTTTCAGTCGTCTCCGCCAACTATAGGACGAATTCGACACTTTGATTGAATTATCTTCGCCGGAGTTGGCCGTTTTTCCTCCGTGGAAGACCCATCAAGATCGGATGAAATTTTATCAACTCCTCCGTGGCCTCGATGACAGTTATTCGACCCTTCGAGAGCAGATTCTGATGATGCATCCTCTGCCGGACCTGATGCAGACTTTTTCCATGATCTGCAAGGCGGAATATCGTCGGAATGTCGTCGGAAAGATGACCGGCGAAAATGTATTTGTTGCGACAAATTCAAATTTCGACGCAACAAGTGCTCTGACAAACGGCACACCTTTTACGGCGAAAAGGCTTTTGAGGACGACTTCACACGACGCGCTGTGCTCACCACGTGCTGCACCAAACGACATGTCGTTTTCACTAAAGGCTCAAAACGACAGATCGTTTAGCAATCAAAACGACAGGTCGTTCAGAAAAAACGACAGGTCGTTTACGCCACAAAACGATCGGTCGTTTAGGCAAAACGACAGGTCGTATAAGGAAGTTGAAAAATGTGATTTTTGTGGAAAAAAAAGGGCATAAAAGGGAGGTCTGCTATCGATTAACTGGCCCTCAATGTGAATACTGCAGGATCTATGGGCATGAAAAAAAGGAGTGCTACAAATTGAACGGATATCCACCAGACCGCAATAGTCGCAATGAAGAGGCAAATGCAAATTTAGCAGCTGGTGAAAATGATCAAGTTTTCATCACCAAAGCAGAATTTCAGCGTTTTATCAAAGTCCTGCATGATGATCAGGAATCACAAGCCCACCTTGCAGGTACTTCTGAATCCTTAAAATATTGGATAATTGACTCAGGTGCTAGTGATCATATAACTGCAAATTTTGAATATCTTGATTCTGTTGTTTCATGTGCATCTAGATCTAGGAAAGTTAAATTTCTGAATGGTGATAGCACTGTGGTTACATATACTGGAAACGTTCCTATATCCAAACACCTGAAATTGGATTCAGTTTTATACTCACCAGATTTCAAATTCAATTTAATTTCTGTATCAAAATTCTGCGTCCAAAACAACTGCAAAATCATCTTTTATGCTGAATTTTGTGTATTTCAGGACCTTTCGACAAGTGAAGTCAAAGGGCTTGGTAGAATGAGAAATGGACTTTACTATTTTGTGTCATGTCCTGGCAAGAAAAAGATCACACACTCTTCCGGGCATAGCCTATCTTTTGTGAACTCTTTGTCTTCGTGTAGTGTTTCAAATTTAAGACTTTGGCATTGTAGGCTCGGACATATGTCCGATGCCAAGTTTAAATTCATCAATGAATTGAATTTTCATAATGTTCCTCAAAATAGCTCATGTTCTATTTGTCCACTTGCGAAACAAACTCGCAATCCTTTTCCTACGCGTGATAATAAAGCGCAATCCATTTTTGACCTAATTCATGTTGATGTTTGGGGACCATACAAGATACCCAATCATGATGGGTCACGTTACTTTCTTACCATTGTGGATGACTTTTCTCGAGGAACATGGACGTTCCTTATGAAAGTCAAGAGTGAGACATTCTCACGATTGGAAGAATTTCTTAATCTCATAAGAAATCAATTTTCTAGAGAAGTTAAGCGCATTAGGACAGACAATGCCCTTGATTTCTTCAATCACAACACAAAATAATTATTTTCTTCACGGGGAATCATTCATGAAAGCTCATGCGTGTACACTCCCCAACAGAATGGTGTTGTTGAGCGTAAACATCGACACATTTTAGATGTTGCACGAGCTTTAAAGTTTCAAAGCAACATGCCAACTAGGTTTTGGGGTGAATGCATACTCACTGCCACATATTTGATCAATAGAATCCCTTCCTCCGTCCTGAATGGAGTCACACCCTTTGAGAAATTATTTGAAAAATCACCAAAAATCTCTCATCTTCGAGTCTTTGGATGCCTTTGCTATGCTACCATGTTGGAGCACAAAGATAAATTTGCTCCCAGAGCTATTCCTAGCATATTCATGGGATACGCTCGAGGGCAAAAGGGATACAAATTATATGATCCCGAGAGACAACGATTTTTTATTAGTCGAGACGTACGTTTTCATGAGGACATTTTTCCTTTCTCACAAGAAGAGGACAAATCACATTCTTCATTGCAAGCTCCTTTGACTAATCTCGACGTGGAGGTCCTTGGACAACAACATCAGCTCCAGCCCTCACTTGAGCTACCTACTCAGACACCACCTGAAGATCACTTTACACCTATCACAACACCACAATCTGATCGCACTCCACTTCCTCTACCACCATCTGCTGACTCTTATGATGTCTTCATAGATGAAGACATTGAGGAGATCACACCATTCACAAAAGACCCACCAGTTAGTCCTGCTCAGATAATTCCTAGAAAATCTACTCGAGAAACCAAACCACCATTTTGGTCAAAAGACTATGTTTGCCCTACCATCAATGTCTTAGAAAGTGAATCCTCCATATATCCACTTTCATCCTTCATATCTTATAACCACCTTCCGATTGATAGCCAACATTTTATTGCATCTATCTCCACCGATGTAGAACCATTCTATCACCATGAGGCTATTGGCAATCCTAGATGGCAAGAGGCCATGAAACAAGAAATCAAAGCATTAGAGGATAATGAAACTTGGGACGTTGTGGACTTACCGTCTGGTCGGAAACCCATTGGTTGCAAGTGGGTTTATAAAATCAAGCACAATGCCGATGGTACAGTTGAGAGGTACAAAGCCAGACTAGTGGCCAAGGGATATAGTCAAAAAGAAGGCGTAGATTATCATGACATCTTCGCACCAGTTGTTAAGCACATCACAATCAGATGCGCTCTTTCACTAGCTGCTCAGAATTAGTGGGAAATTCATCAGATGGATGTTAGCAATGCATTCCTACAAGGAGACTTGAATGAAGAAGTTTATATGCGACTTCCACCAGGAGATCCAAATGAAAAAACTGGAAAAGTATGTAGGCTCAAGAAATCTTTATATGGATTGAAGCAAGCAGCCCGACAGTGGTATGCCAAGTTTACAGAGGCCCTCCTAGCATTTGGATATCAGGACTCTATGCATGACACCTCTCTTTTTGTTAAGAAACGAGGTAAATTAATTGTCCTTCTCATGATTTATGTCGATGATATCGTTATTACGGGAAGTGATATAGATGGAATTAAGGAACTGAAAGCACACTTGCATTCATCCTTTCATATTAAGGACTTGGGAGATCTCAAGTTTTTTCTCGGTGTGGAAGTACTTCGTGATGATAAAGGCATTCACTTGAGTCAACGAAAATACATTCTTGAATTGATAGATGAGATGGGGCTTGGGGGAGCCAAACCAGTTGAAAATCCCATGGACACAAACTTATCATTGACAACAATCAAGTTTGATCAAGGAGCTCCAGTACCTAGGGATGATGATCCACCATTAAAGGATTCATTAAAATATCAACAACTCATTGGAAAGCTGAATTATCTCAATGTCACAAGGCCAGACATCTCTTACACAGTTCATAATTTAGCACAATTCATGCACTCACCCAAGAAATCCCATTGGGAAGCTGCAGTACGTTTAGTAAAATACTTAAAGAGTTGTCCTGGCGCAGGTATACTTATCCCCTCATCAGGAGGTTATCAGATGCGAGCTTATTGTGATTCAGATTATGCCACATGCAAAATGGGAAGAAAATCATTGACAGGTTTTTGCATCATGCTTGGAAATACGTTGATTTCATGGAAAAGCAAGAAACAAGGTGTAGTATCACGATCATCTACAGAAGCAGAATATCGAGCTATGGCCATCACTACTTGTGAAATTTTCTGGTTGTTAGGTCTTCTGGGAGACATGGGACTCAATGTTCCTCGCCCAGTCACTTTCTATTGTGACAACACAGCCGCCATGGAACTTGCCGCAAATCCAATGGTTCATCAGCGTACCAAGCACATTGACGTTGATTGTCGTTTCATTCGAGAAAAAATTCGACGTGGAATTATAAGAACAGATCATGTTGGCACCATGGACCAACCAGCAGACATGTTGACTAAAGCTCTAGGAGCCAATCAGCATAATCATCTCCTTCGCAAGCTGAATGTAATTAATTCTTATCTACCATCAGCTTGAGGAGGGGTGTTCGGAGATGAGTTGTCTTCCATGTTAGGAGATGAGTGCTGCCATGTTCGTAGATCTGGATGAACTGGCTGCCACCGTTAAAGCTCCGACAAGATGCAAGCTATCGCACCATTGAAGAACTTTAGTTCTGTTTTCTGAATTCTCTATTTGAATTGTAACAAAAGCATTTTTATTTTAATTGTACCTTATGCTTTTGTTCCATTATAAAAGGAACCTTATAGACCATGAAATATACAACAACGGGAACCATTTCTCCCAACCTCTTCCTTCCTTCACATAAATTTTCACAAACCTATGGGACTTAAGGAATGATGGAAGGGAATAAAAAAAAGAAATAAAAAAAGAAAAGAGAGGGAAAAATAATAAAAATAAATAAGTAAATAAAAATGAAGTAGAAGAGCCCAGATTCCAAATGAATGAAAACGTGACTTACAACTCCTTGGAAAAGTTGCCATGCAACAAGGCATTCTAAATGTCCATTTAATAGAGAATCCAGTGATGGACAGCTACAATTGTAATACTCAAACAAACAATAATATAGTTTCTAGTATGAGAAAAAATATTCCAATAGTCAATTTCCTTTCACTAATCATATCATTTGGTTACTAATTTGATCTTATACTTTTTAATGGTGTCATTAGTCCAATACTTAGCCTTATAACTTAATAAAAGAAATTTGACCATAATAAAATAAATTGATAATTCTATCCTAGATTACTCCAAAAGTGATAACTTTTGTACATTAGGATAAGGCCAAGGAGCCGAACCTACAAATCAGAGGGTCGGTTCGGCTCCAACCTCCGCCCCAGGCCTAAACGGCAAGTTCCTGCTGCCGTTTCAAGCCGTTCGAGAACTTCTTAAGAAAAGCTCAGAAACAGGGACAGACAGGAAGAAGGTACTCAGAGACGGAGAAAAAGAGCAAGAACAGACGAAGAGACGAAGGTTTGTTCTGTCTCAATCTTTTTTCCCTGTTGGATTTTTGTTATGGAAACCCTTTTGCGTATGATACGATACGAAGCTCGAATCTTCTTGGGTATCCCTTTAAGTGCTTTTGTGTCTGGAATTTCTGGGTGCCAATTTTTTTTTTTTTTGTGAATTTTAGTGTATGAGTTTGATTTGCTTCTTTATAAGGTGTAATTCTCTTCCAATGAGAAGCAAGTTGACTGATTAAATTCTTGTCTTTTTTTATTTTTGGTAGAATTTTTAGTTGGTGAAACTTGGAGGTGTTAAGGTTGTGTTTTGCTGGCTCCAAAGTGGGTTTTGGGAATTGGGATTTCATTAACAACAGATCAAAGACACAAGCATGAGCTCAAAAAAAACTTGAAAGCAACAAAAGATGCCCTGAATTTTATGGGAAATTTATTTGACTCTAAACTGTAAACCTCAGTTAATCAATGCAACAGTTTTTTTTTTTTTAATTAAAAAAAAAATGAACATCTTTGTGCTAGATAAGTGATTTAGTTCTAACTCTCTTACGCGCAAACTCACCAGCCCACGCTCAAAGAAGCCGGTGCAAATAAGTAATTACGGTGATATTAGCTACTTGCAAATTTTAAGTGTTGACGTATAAATGCAATTGTGCTTCATGCTTACTCAAACTCGTAATATTGTATGCTTGACATGCTATATAGCAGGTGTGAGCCCTTCGGTTGAATGTTGAGCTTGTTAGAGTATCTGTTTCTGTCCCTGTTATTGAAGTTAACTATACATTTCTTCTTGTGTCTGTGGAGGATAAAAGTGATACCTGCACCTAATTATGTTGACTGTTATCAGAAAATTTTGTTTTTGTACTTTTTTTCTTAACATTCTTAAATCATATAAGAGTATAAAAGACCCAGAGCACCCATACTCTTTGGAGGAGCTGAAAGTAATAACAGAAGATGCAATTGAAGTAGACGACAAGCAAAGCTATGGTAGGCAAATATAATTCTTCTGATTTATTGATGTCGCGCATTTTCATTTTATGGCTTTCTCTTCTCCTAATATGAGTGAAATGAAACTTCTATTGATGATAAATAATGATGCCTCACTCTAGGGTCACGTTTACTCCTACGGTCGACCATTGTAGTATGGCAAAAATTATTGGGCTTTGCCTCCGAGTGAAACTTTTGAGGAGCCTACCCTCTCGTTATAAGGTATCAACCCTTTCCATGACATTGTCTGTTCGTTGCATAGTGAGACCTATTTGTTGAATATTAGGTCTTTACTCTTGCTTGTTCATTTTAATGTTGGAATCCAGTATGTTCTTGTTTGTTGACATCCAGGATTTGGAAAGCAAGCTTCTATTAAACATATCGTAAAGTAGTGTTGGAGAATCAGTACAATAAAGATGTTGGATGGTCACTTTAGAAATTTCATATTGTGCCAAAAACCTTCTTGCATTATGACTTTCCTCAAGAGTTGAGCTGCCAGTTTTTTTCTTCTGGCTTGAAGTTCTGATTTTGGGGTGTTGGAGGGCCCATGTGGCGGGGATGGGGGTCGGGGATGCTGGAGGAACTGTGTGATTAGTGCATAAGATAGATGGAGTATGCCTAAGGTTCTTGCTATGTCTTAGTTTCTTTGAATTTATTTATTTATCGTTTACGGGGTAGAAAGGAGCATATGGCTGTGGGTGCGGCCATGGAATGTTACAAGCACATTAAGAATCAGTTTAGGCGGAATTTATTTGCTTTAAGCAAAGGTATCAATCTGACATGAGTAGGACGCCATGAACGTGATAGCTGCTTATTGCCAACGTTTAGAATGGACACCTCTGTACATGTATGTCGTTGGGAAAATATATATGTCATTGACAACCTCTTTGTTTGGTGGGGAAATAGAATTCCATTCAATTGTAAACGAAGAATACTGAACACAGAATCAACTGCGTAGTGCTTTTCATATGTGAGGAGAAGAAGTAAGAACAAAGCTGGATAACTGACAGCCTCATTCGTTATCATTACCCGCCTTTAAAAGATGGACTAAACAACTGCAACTGGCAGCACCTAATCGACATCAATAGGGAACTTTGCATTTATGCTGATAGGGAATGTGCGCTAGCGTGTCCTGAAAGACAATTTTGTGGAAATTCTATGTCCTGCCTATCCTACTCAGGAGGTGGATGTTTACCATGATAACTAGGGTTGGAAGTTAGATCATCAAAAAATGAAAAAAAAAATAAAGAATCACTTAGTGCTTAATGGATCCCAGTGTAAATTGCAGACCATGCAGCTTCTTCTTGGCTAGAATAAAATGAATTGCACATCAAACAAGTTGGTGATGATGGGGTAGAGTTCATTTTTATAGGCTGTAAGATTTTGATACTATCGGATTACCATATGGTGATAAGTGCTATTATATAACTTTTTCTTTTTCTTTCGTTTAGATGGAATTTGAACTGAGCTTATACAAGTTGTACCTCCTCTCTCACATCTCTTTCATAATTTTTGTTAGGTTAATATAAAGGTAGCCCCTAGATCTCATGCATCTGAAGCTGCCGGTACTCTCTTTCTCTCTGTATTTGTATGTGTTTGTAGCTAGAGTGTGTATACTTCTTTATATTGGGTTTCTTTTTTTAGCATATGAGTCTAGATATTCATTATCTCCCATGATTGCTTGTCACTTATATATTATAGATAATATTTAAATATAAAAAAAATCTTCCTAACTCATAAATTAACTTTTTGGTTCAACTTTTAACTTCATAATATGATACTTAAACGTAGGTTGATCTATTTTAACTACAGTTTAATTTTGAGTTCGTAACACATGCCTTGTGCATAGGGGAGCATTCATTTCCCTCCTTTCATCTTGAGTCAAAATCATGATTAGGGAGCCTTAAGGAAAAAAGATTTATGTTGAAAAAAAATGCAATCTTTGGGTTATATTTAAATAAATAAATAAAAACATTATCCTCACTCATTAATTAGTTTTTGAGTAGACTTTATACTTTATGAGACCACAAGGTTGGAGACTATGTTGCTCATCCAGTAACACCACCACTGTCACCGTATACTAATCCAAAAACAAAAAGGTTCTTTAACCCACTTTTGATTCTTTATCTAGTGCAAGTAGAATGCGCCTAGATGGGGGGAAAAATAACTTTTCTAGTGAGAGCTTGGATTAAGTGGGAGCCATGATGGATTCAAGTTTTGTGATTCAAAACTTTTCCGCCTTCAATTGCAACTATTGAAAGGTTGTACGAATTTATATTTTTTCCAAAAGATAATTTGCACTTGACTTTGGAATAGAGATGCTTTCACATATATTAGTAGGTGAATGACTTTTTTTTCACCTTAAAAATAATTTTCTTTTGAAAAAAAGATACAGTTTAGATGTTTATGCGGGTGGAAACTAACTCTCCATACTAGGAACTTCAATCTTTAGTATTTGTGGTGCCATTCATTTTGGGTAACATCTCTCCAGCCCACTAAGTATGACAATGTTGTGGAATGAGAAACTAATGATATCATCTTGGTTAATGTACCTTGTAATGATTCTCTTACTAATCTAGTCTTTGTGTCACATTTACTTATATTGATTGCTAACTTTGTATGTGCTATCATGTATACACTTAATTGATGTCAATTAATTTTATTTTGTCTCCAATTGGCTCCTCAAATTAGCATTATCTTCATGGAACTACCATTGTTTGTTTGACATTGAGTTGGAAAGAACTATTACAAAATAATTAGGAAAACAAAAGTCATCAAAATAGCCCTAATAGATATCATATCATGACAATTTTTCTTGACACTTGAGTTAAGTTCTTGACAAGGAAAATTTTCTTCCATACTTGCACATTTTCTACGTTGTGGGAGCTAATTTCCCAAGAAATTCTTCTTGTTACCATCACTACGACATTATGTATGGTGTAGTCTTTGTCCATGTAACATAACTAAATAAATATTCTAGTTTGTGAGGCACAGTGTTACAAGTGAAATTTACCTCCCTTCCACAACACTATCGAGGATATAACTCAATTATTGAAACCTCATTATTAGTTATCTCGCCATTGATGCCTGGTTTCTCTAGTGTGGCTAACTGTATCCTACTCTATGAAAAGCTTGCAGGCTTTGTAGGCAAAGAGAGAGCGATAGAATCACTTTTAAGCATGTGAACAACTAAAGCCATGTCTGGTCTATCAGCAACATTTTGTTGAACACATAGTAGTGCAACATAAATACATCTTATCATTTCAGTTATTGGTCCACTCTTTAGTAATGTGGGATCTATGAGACTCGAAGTTGTCCCCTCCTTCCAATTTCTCTATGCTTGCATTAATATGTCAAACCCAATATACAAGTCAAAGAAACGATTTTGTAACAAATTTTTTACTTCTTTTAATTTTTAAACAAAATAAAAAATTAAAATATGCAAACTCATATGAATACTCACATAACTAAGAAGGTGCTCGTTGTCACAAAGGCTAGTAATTCTTCTACCACTTACAATCTCTAGAATTAGGACACCAGAGCTGAAGACATCTGATTTCGTTGAAAATTGTTCAAACATTGCATATTCTGGAGCCACATATCCACTATACAATAATATCAATAGACTTGCTTAAGTTTGAATAGTAAAATTAATTTCTATATTGCTTTATGGCTATCTTGGTGTTGATTCCATTTCATTTTTCTATTTGAATTAACGATACAAGAAATTCATTTTTCTATATGAATTAATCATACAAGGAATGCACAGTTATAGTCATTAGCAATAGAAATTAACTATACTTACTAGGTTCTCACAATCCTATTTGTACTGCCTTTGATTTGATCCAATACAACCAATCTTGCCATGCCAAAATCTAATATTTTGGGATTCATTGTTGTATCTAATAGAATGTTTCCAACTTTGAGATCACAGTGAATAATTCGAAGTGGAGAATCTTCATGAAGGTATAATAGCCTACGAGCAATACCACTTATAATTTTATTATATCTTCCCCAATCTAAATTTGTACGTTTCACTGGATCTGTATATTCAAAGTAGACATCATTAGTGAATTATTTAAAATTTATATATGAGGTACCTAAATGAAAGTATTTTGATTACAAAATTTCAATGAATGTCTCAATAATGATAAGAATCTAACCATACCAAATATGTAATGGTCAAGACTTGTGTTAGGTACAAATTTATAGACAAGAAGTCTTTCATTTCCTTCCAAACAAAATCCGAGCAGTCTAACAAAATTCCGATGTTGGAGTTTGGCCACTAATAAGACTTCATTCTTAAATTCAATATCCCCTTGAGCGGAATTTCTTGAAAATCTTTTTACAATTATTTCTTGTTTGTTAGAAAGTATACCCTGCATATATAAAATATAATCTGATTAAAATAATTTTTATTAACTTAAAAAAATAAATACATTGGTAAAAGATATCATAAGTAATCATGCTAGTCTATTTTTTTAGGAGGATGCTTTCTTACCTTGTATATTATTCCAAATCCTCCTTTTCCAAGCTTATTTGCATCTAAAAAGTTGTTTGTGGCAACTTTAATAGTGCTAAGATCAAATTCCAAGGATTCCACACTTGTTATGTCATCCATAGCTACAAGATCCTTAACTACAGGCAACAAAAATGTCACTACATCTTCACCAATAGTAACACAACAAAGCAAAGGAGCTAGAAATGGGTGAGTGTGCTTATAGAGGGTTGGCTAATCAAAATCCTTGTCACATTTATGATGTTCATGCTTTACAGAGACATTTGCACTTATTAGTAAAGAATCAATGTGAATCAATGCGAACAAATGTTAACTAATTATTGCTTTGGGATAGTCTTTTACTCCTTGTGAAAGCATACAACAAGATGTGGCTTATAATCTTTCAATCTTGGATGGACTTTTAGCCAAAAAAGTTAGTAACGATAGATTGTAAGTTTGGATTAATCTTTTTGGAAAAGAATAGTAATTCATACACATGCCACAGTTCAATCATCAATGAGGAAAGCATTTTCATTTTCGCCACAAGTCAAATGTTGTTACTACTCTGCCCAAGTACTTCAAAGAATTACAGTAATTCCTATGCTTCACACATTAAAAACTAATAAGAAGTAACAATTGAATTAATATATGAACTTACTCTCACGTTTATTCCTTTGCTTCCTCCTTAAAAATATGCAAATACCAACAACAAGTAGCATCAGAATGAGAGTTGGGACAACTATTGTGATCACGGTTCGATTGTTTCTCTCCTTTCTGTGAAAACCAAGAGCAAGTTACTATGTAGATACATCAACTGCTATACTTGATTTAGTCTGTAATATCAAGCCGACATAATTGAAAAAAACTTATGTCCTTGTTTACAACATCGCACCCCAACATCACATAACCAAGAAACAAATCTGAAACATAAAAAGACAAAAAGAATACATAATTGAAAAAAACTTATGTCCTTGTTTACAACATCGCACCCCAACATCACATAACCAAGAAACAAATCTGAAACATAAAAAGACAAAAAGAATAGTGATTGTATTCTGTTGAAAAATGCATTCCTACTTTGTTCCAGAAAAAACCTTACATTTCTAGAGCACTCTGTACATGAGCGCACTAAAAAATGCGATTTTCAAGAAGGTGAGGTGTGTACGAGGAATATTGTACCTTTTTCCGGTGGAGGCAGCCCCAAGAATACTGTTCCTTCCTCCGGCGGAGGCGACGCTGCAGCAAGTTTCTGATCAAAGAAAGGGTAGCTCTTAAACCTAAAATAGTGTTCGTTATTTATTTATTTTTTTTCCATTCCTGAGTTTTGGGTTCAATTTGGAAATCCGAATGTTGTTCCTTTCTGTTTCGTTTATCTATCTTTCGTGCTTGGTAGAAGAAACTTGGAGGTGTTAAATGTTGTGTTTTGCTGGCTCCAAAGTGGGTTTTGGGAATTGGGATTTGATCAACAACAGATCAAAGACATAAGCAAGAGCTCAAAAAAACTTGAAAGCAACAAAAGATGCCCTAAATCTGATGGAAAATTTATTTGACTCTGAATGTTAAGATTCAGATGACCAAAAATGGTGAAATTGGTATATAAGTCTGAGAAGAAAAAATACATAGTTTTCTTACAAGACAAGAACTTGTAATGTTGTTCTTAAGAATTAATTTCATCACTACAGTAAAATGCTATAGTAAAGGGCCTAGAATACTACAGTAAGCCCAATATACATGTACATAACAACAACTATTTCAACATCCCCCTCAAGTTGGTGATCAAAATAAGTCATATACACCTAGCTTGTCCATAAGGAAATGGTGTTGTTGTATTCCTAATGCCTTTGTCAATAAATTAACGGACTGATCACGTGCAGAGATGTGGGTTGTCCAAATGATGCGTGCTGTTATCTTTTCTCTAATAAAATGATGGTCAATCTCAATGTGCTTAGTTTTCTTATGGAGGACAAGATTCGTACCTATCTTTATTGCAGCTTTGTTATTGCAATAAAAGAAGATTAATCGAACTAAGGGAACCTTTAAATCCCTAAATAACCCAACAAGCCACATAATCTCACATATCGTAGATGCCATAGCCCGATACTCGGACTCTGTAAAGGAGCGGGATACTATAGACTATTTTTTGCTCTTCCAAGATATGAGAAAGTCATTAAGCATAATGCAAAAACCAGTAGTGGAGCGGCGCCCCATAGGACGTGATCCATAGGTTGCATCACAGAAATAACTCAAGGTTGGTTTTAGACTTCATGAAAAGCCATTGTCTAGGTGAACGTTTGACATATCTAATCATTTGAAAAACTGCTGCTTGATGAGACTTTTTGGGTGCTTACATGAATTAACTAAGCAAGCCCATAGCAAACCATATGTCTGGCCTAGTAACAGTGAGATAAATCAACCTCCCAACTAGACGCTGATATCCTCATTTGTCCTTCAAGGGTGGATCCCTTTCCTTCTTAAGGAACTCATCATAATCAACACTAGTGAATTTAACATTCTACTCCATGGGCATATCAGCTGGTTTACATCCAGAAAGTCCATACTCAAATATCAGTTCTAAAGCATATTTCTGTTGGTTCATCATAATGCCAGCAGGAAAGTGGGCCATCTCCACTCCCAAGAAGTACTTGACCAATCCAAGGTCCTTGATCTGAAAGGAAGAGCATAGGTACTCTTTCAATCTGATGATGCCCTCTTCATCTCCCCCTGTGATAATTATATCATTAACGTAAATGAAAACAATGAGTAGTCCCTTACGTGTTTATTTGAGGAATAAAGAGTAGTCATGCTGGGAATGATGAAATCCAGCTCATAGAAGGGCATCTGTAAACTTCTGATACCATTATCTGGAGGCTTGTTTTAGGCCATAAAGAGACTTTTTAAGCCTACACACTTTTGATCCCCTCTTAAGCTGTTAACCTTATAGGAGCCGCATGTATATATCTGTATATAAGTCTCCTTGAAAAAAGGCATTATGCACATCCATTTAATGCATTTTCCAATGGTGAATAGCTGCCAAAGTAGTGAGAATGCGGATAGTTACCAACTTTCCTACAACGACAAAAGTGTCTTCATAATCCATTCTTGCTCTTTAACTATATCCCTTTGCCACAAGACGAGCCTTGTAGTGGTTAATGCTTCCATCAGCATTATATTTAATCTTATACACCCATTTATTGCCGATGGCACGACAACCTGCAGGCAAAGACACCAATTCCCATGTATGGTTTGATTATAATGCTTTAATCTCCTCAATCATGGCATCACGCCATTTAAGATCTAAGACAGCCTCATGATAGGATATAGGTTCTATTGTGGCCCAGATGGAGCAAATAAAATGGTTATGTTGCCTAAACAATCTATGATGGATAAGACATGGGAGATGGGATGTGCAGTTGAAGAAGGCATGGCATTATGTGATGAATCTGTATGAGAGCAAATGTAATCTTAATGCCAAGTAGGTGGTTTAGGAATCCTACATGATTGTCGTTTGCATGGAATTTTCTTTGTAGTAGGTGATGGTTGGCCAGCTAGGGTGTTCGAATTTGGTCCAAAGTAGGGAACAATAGCAAGTGAATCAAGATCTTGTAAGTTAATGTTAATCGATGATGGATGCTCAATAAATGATGATGGAAATGAGCTATCAAAAGGAATATTGTCTCATGAAACGTTACGTCATGACTCACAAAGAACTTCCCACTATCAAAGGCAAAAAGGTAGTAACCTTTTTAAGCATGAGGGTATCCCATGAATATAGATGGAATAGAATGCAAGCCAAACTTATCCTTTTAAGTTAAGTTGGTTGCATAACATAAGCATCCAAATACATGAAGGTGATCTAGCAATGGAGGTTTCCCAAAAAATTTCTCCTAAGGTGTTTTGCCTTCAAGTAGTTGAGTAGGTGTCTTATTTATCAAATAGGTGGCAGTCAACAAACATTCGCTCCAAAAACGAATGGGCCAATGAGATTGAAAATGTAAGGCTCGAGTGACATTAAACAAATGTCAATGTTTTCTCTCTACCACCCCATTTTGTTGGGGTGTATAAGGACATGAACTTTCATGTATGACACTTTTAGACACGAAAAATGATACACATGATGAGCTAAAAAAATCTTGTGCATTGTCAATGTGGATGCGTTTAATATGCACTCCAAATTGAGTTGTCACCATGGCAAAGAAGGCCTTGATATTACCAAGGGTTTCTACTTTATGGACCATTAAATATGTCCAAGTGGCGCGTGTGTGATCATCAACTATAGTCAAGCAATATTTGGCCCCTATATGTGATGGAGCCTTATAAGGACCCCATATGTCAACATGTAAAAGCTCAAATGAATGTTGTGCCATAGAAGTACTAGTGGGAAATGACGAATGCACATGTTTAGTTAGAGGACAAATCAAACATGCTTTGAGATCATGTGAAGAAGAATGTGATATATTAAAAACACGTCACATAGCATTAAATGAAGGGTGACCCAATCTTTGGTGCAAAATAGTACATGCAGTAGGAATAGAAGAAAATTGACAATCATGATTCAATTTTTCAGAAGCAAAATGACCTACTACATAGCTATTCAATGTTGAATTACATGCATTACCAAAAGTGTTTATCAAATAGTAGAGTCCATGCTTCACTCTACTAAGTCCTGTCACTGTCCCAGTCCGTAAGTCCTTAAAGAAACAAAGGTGGGGAAGTAGTGTAATGGTGAAATGATTATCTTTGGTATCTTTGGCAGTGGAAAATAAATTTGTAGTAAAAGATAGAGTATATAAGACATCATATAAGCAGTATTTGTCATGAATGATCACAGAACCTATATAAGTGATGGGTATGTGTCTACGATTTAGTAATCGAGAAATGAATACATGACCAAGGAAATATTAAACAATTAAAATCACCCATGATATGGTTACTGACACTTAAGTCTATAAGCCAACATTCATAATTATGGTGTTGAGGATAAATACATGCTGCATGGATAATACTGTCTGTATTCCTGTGAGCTACATTAGTGGTAGGTTGTTTTTTTCTATGCAAGATGGGCATTGTCAACTCTCGGTCCTCTTTAGAAATTGCAAATTCATCACTAGAGCTATCATTTCTAGTGGCATTATTCACTAATCAGCGTTTTCCAATTTTTCCTTTTCCTCGCCCTTTTGGCTTTCTTGGCTTTCCATGAAGCCTATAGCATTTTTCTTTGGAATGCCCTAATAATCCACAATAACCACATTTGGTTATAATGAGGCATTCATCATATGTATGACCTCTTTTTCCACAATGGGTGCAATTTCCAGTAAGAGCTTCTAAGTCAATGGAGCCCATATAGGCTTGTTTAGTAAAGCTAGGAAAGGCCCACCCAATATGAATGTTAGGTGCTGGACTGCGTCGGCCAGTGGAGTAAAGGGCACGTGGGTCACTTATGCGACCCAATCAATAAGAAAGGGAAGTGGGTGTATCACTTAGGTGAACTGGTCCATACAGCAAGGGCGTGGGTGTGGACCCAGGCGCGACCCATTTGCTTGCAAGCCAATCTTGACCCGTAGTCGAGTCCGAATGGAAATGGAGCCTTGACTCCATCGTGAAGGTGAGAGAATAGCCTCTGCAATTTCCGACCGACTGAAGGTCTTTCTCCTCATCCCGAAGCATTCCGACGACTTCGGAAAATGTAAGGGGTGGTTGAGTGTTTTGGATCTAGGATCTTCAGCTGAGTGACAACCATCGAGGCCATTGAGGAACTCGATTAGCTTTCCCGACTCCGTGAAATCCTTAAAATCTGAATCCTTGATGTGTCTTAGGTAGAGGATGGCATTGTATAAGTCATATCTATTCCAGAAAGACTCTAATCGGTACACATACTGATCAATGGTGTCCCCCTTCTGAGCAGCATTAGCCAAATCCTTTTTCACAATACAGACTTCCTTTGTTCCAACCCATTGAAATTTCTTCTCCAAATGAAGCCAAACCGGCCTTGCATTGGTAGAATAAGTGAAAGTCTTGTAGATTTTGAGGCTGAGGTCGGACACAATCCACGAGAGGACCACACCATTACAGCGTTGCCAATGGGAAAACAATGGTGAGTCCGAATCAAGTTGCTGCACATTGGGATCTACTATTCCAAATTTATTCTTGCGGAAGAGTGTATGCTTCATGTCTCTGTTCCAAGATGCATAATTCTCCACACTAATAAGCTTGACAGTAATAATCATAACCCCTATTTGCTCATTCGGATTAAGGTAGAGTGGGTTACCAAGTTGAACCAAAGGGACCTCACTTAGGTGTCCTGAGCGCCCATGAGAGTAATGAAGGGTGTCGAAGCGATACCATGTGCGCTGACGACCTGTTCGGTGCCAATATGGATTGATACTTTCAGCCAGGAATGTTGTTTGTTAGCTACACACCACTTGTTCAACAAAATGTTGAAAAGAGTCGTAGTTGTGATATGCAGTAGTTGCGGAAATGTGAAAGTAGAAAAAAGCACATGATTACAGGTATGACTTGCTCCTTGATACCATGTTAAGATTCAGATGACCAAAAATGGTGAAACTGGTATATAGATCTGAGAAGAAAAAATACATAGTTTTCTTACAAGACAAGAACCTGTATTGTGGTTCTTAAGAATGAATTTCGTAGCTACAGTAAATTGCTACAGTAAGGGGCCTAGAATACTACAGTAAGCCCAGTATACATATACATAACAAGTATTTCAACACTAAACTCTAAACCTCTATTAATCAATGGAATAGTTTTTTTTTTCTTTTTTGAAAAAGAAAATGAACATCTTTGTGCTAGATAAGTGATTTAGTTCTAACTCTCTTACATGCAAACTCACCAGCCCACGCTCAAAGAAGCCGGTGCAAATAAGTAACACGGTGATATTAGCTACATGAAAATTTTAAGTGCGGACATATAAATGAAATTGTGCTTCATGTTTACTCAAACTCGTAATATTGTATGCTTGACATGCTATATAGCAGGTGTAAGCCCTTCAGTTGAATGTTGAGCTTGTTAGAGTATATGTTTCTGTCGCTTTTATTGAAGTTAACTATACATTTCTTCTTGTGTCTATGGAGCTTAAAAGTGATATATGCACCTAATTATGTTGACTGTTATCAGAAAATTTCAATTTTCTACTTTTTTTCTTAACATTCTTAAATCATATAAGAGTATAAAAGACCCAGAGCACCCATACTCTTTGGAGGAGCTGAAAGTAATAACAGAAGATGCAATTGAAGTAGATGACCGGCAAAGTTATGTTAGGTAAATATAATTCTTCTGATTTGTTGATGTCGTGCATTTTTATTTTATGGCTTTCTCTTCTCCTAACATGAGTGACATAAAACTTCTATTGATGATGAATAATGATGCCTCACTCTAGGGTCATGTTTACTCCGACAATTAATGCCTCACTCTAGGGTCACGTTTACTCCAACAGTTGAACATTGTAGTATGGCAACAATTATTGGGCTTTGCCTGTGAGTGAAACTTTTGAGGAGCCTACCCTCTCGTTACAAGGTATCAACTCTTTCCATGACATTGTCTATTTGTTGCATAGTGAGACCTATTTGTTGAATATTAGGTCTTTACTCTTGCTTGTTCATTTTGTTGTTGGAATCTAGTATGTCCTTGTTTGTTGACATCCAGGATTTGGAAAGCAAGCTTTCTATTAAACATATCATAAAGTAGTGTTAGAGAATCAATACAATAGAGATGTTGGGTGGTCACTTTAGAAATTTCATATCGTGCTGAAAACCTTCTTGCACTATGACTTTCCTTAAGATTTAAGCTGCCAGTTTTTTTCTTCTGGCTTGGAGTTTTGATTCTGGGGTGTTGGGGGGGCCCATGTGGTGGGGATGGAGGTCGGGGATGTTGGAGGAACTATCTGATTAGTGCATAAGATAGATGGTGTATGCCTAAGGTTCTTGTTGTTTCTTGGTCTCTTTGCCTTTATTTATCAATTGTTTGCAGGGTAGAAAGGAGCATATGGTTGTGGGTGTGACCATGGAATGTTACAATCACATTAGGAATCAGTTTAGGTGGAATTTATTTGCTTTAAGCAAAGGTATCAATCTGACATGAGTAGGACGCCATGAATGTGATAGCTGCTTAATGCCAACATTTAGAATGGATACATCTGTACATGTATGTCGATGGGAAAATATGTATGTCATTGACAACCTCTTTGTTTGGTGGGGAAATAGAATTCTTTTCAATTGTAAACGAAGAATATTGAACATAGAATCAACTACGCAATGCTTTTCATATGTGGGGAGAAGTAAGAACAAAGATGGATAATTGATAGGCTCATTCGTTATCATTACCCGCCTTTATAAGATGGACTAAACAACTGCAACTGGCAGCACCTAATCGACATCAATAGAGAACTTTGCATTTACACTGATAAGGAATGTGCGCTGGCGTGTCCTGAAAGACAATTTGGTGGAAATTCTATGTCCAGCCTATCCTACTCAGGAGGTGGATATTTACCATGATAACTAGGGTTGGAAGTTAGATCATCAAAAAAATAAACAAATAAAGAATTACTTAGTGCTTAATGGATCCCAATGTAAATTGCAGAACATACAACTTCTTCTTGGTTAGAATAAAATGAATTACACATCAAACAAGTTGGTGATGGTGGGGGAAAGTTCATTTTTACAGGTTGTAAGATTTTTATACCCTCAGATTACTATATGGTGATAAGTGTTATAATATGAATTTTTCTTTTTCTTTTGTTTAGATGGAATTTGAACTGAGCTTATACAAGTTGTACCTCCTCTCCCACATCTCTTTCATAATTTTTGTTAGGTTGATATAAAGGTAGCCCCTAGATCTCATGCATCTGAAGCTGCGGGTACTCTCTTTCTCTCTGTATTTGTATGTGTTTGTAGCTAGAGTGTGCGTGCTTCTTTATATTGGGTTTCTTTTTTTAGCATATGAGTCTAGGTATTCATTATCTCTCATGATTGCTTGTCACTTAAATATTTTAGATAATATTTAAATATAAAAAATATCTTCCTAACCCATAAATTAGTTTTTTAGTTCAACTTTTAACTTCATAATGTGATACTAAAACGTAGGTTGATCTACTTTAACTACAATTTAATTTTGAGTTCTTAAGACATGCCTTATGCATATGGGAGCATTCATTTCTCTCATTTCATCTTGAGTCAAAAGCATGATCAAGGAGCATTAAGGAAAAAAAGATTTATGTTGAAAAAAAATACAACTTTTAGGTTATATTTAAGTAAATAAATAAAAACATTATCCTGACTCATTAATTTGTTCTTGAGTAGGCTTTATACAATATGAGACCACAAGATTGGAGACTATGCTTGCTTATCCATTAACACCACCATTGTCACCGTATACTTGTCCAAGAACAAAAGGGTTCTTTAACCCACTTTTGATTCTTTATTTAGTGCAAGTAGAATGCACCTAGATGGGGAAAAGAAAAAAGAATTTTTCTAGTGAGAGCTTGGATTAAGTGGGAGCCATGATGGATTCAAGTTTTGTGATTGAAACATTTTCTGCCTTCAATTGATACAATTATTTTTTTCCAAAAGATAATTTGCACTTGACTTTGGAATAGAGATGCTTTCCCATATATTAGTAGGTGAATGACTTTTTTTTCACCTTAAAAATAATTTTTTTTCAAAAAGGATATAGTTTAGATGTTCATGCGGGTGAAAACAAACTCTCCACACTAAGAACTTCAATCTTTTGTATTTGTGGTGCCATTCATTTTGGGTAACGTCTCTCCAACCTACTAAGTATGACAATGTTGTGGAATGAGAAACTAGTGATATCATCTTGGTTAATGTACCTTGTAATGATTCTTTTACTAATCTAGTCTTTGTGTCACATTTACGTATATTGATTGCTAAATTTGTATGTACTATCATGTATACACTTAATTGATATCAGTTAATTTTATTTTGTCTCCAATTGGCTCCTCAAATTAGCATTATCTTCATGGAACTACCATTGTTGGTTTGACATTGAGTTGGAAAGAACTATTACAAAATAATCAGGAAAACAAAAGTCATCAAAATAGCCTTAATAGATATCATATCATGACAATTTCTCTTGACAAGGAAAATTGTCTTCCATCACTTGCACATTTTCTACGTTGTGGGAGCTGATTTCCTAGGAAATTCTTCCTGTTACCATCACTACGACATTATATATGTTGTAGTCTTTGTCCATGTAACGTAACTAAATAAAGATTCTAGTATGTGAGGCACAATATTACAAGTGAAATGTACTTTCCTTTCACAACACTATTGAGGATATAACTCAGTTATTGAAACCTCATTACTAGTTATCTTGCCATTGATGCCTAGTTTCTCTGGCGTGGCTGACTGTATCCTACTCTGTAAAAAGCTTGCAGGCTCTGTAGGCAAAGAGAGAGTGATAAAATCACTTTTAAGCATGTGAACAACTAAAGCCATGTCTGGTCTGTCAGCAACATTTTGTTGAACACATAGCAGAGCAATATGAATACATCTTATCATTTCAGCTATTGGACCACTCTTTAGTAATGTGGGATCTATGAGATTCAAAGTTGTCCCCTCCTTCCAATTTCTCCATGCCTGCATTAATATATCAAACCCAATATACAAATTAAAGAAATGATTTTGTAACAAATTTTTTACTTCTTTTAATTTTTAAACAAAATAAAAAATCAAAATATGCAAACTCATACGAATACTCACATAATAAAGAACGTGCTCATTGTCACAAAGGCTAGTAATTCTTTTGCCACTTACAATCTCTAGAATTAAGACGCCAAAGCTGAAGACATCTGATTTCGTTGAAAATTGTCCAAACATTGCATATTCTGGAGCCATATATCCACTATACAATAATATCAATAGACTTGCTTAAGTTTAAATAGTAAAATTAATTTCTATCTTTCTTTATGGCTATCTTGTTGTTGATTCCATTTCATTTTTCTATTTGAATTAATCATACAAGAAATTCATTTTTCTATATGAATTAATCATACAAGGAATGCATAGTTATAGTCATTAGCAATAAAAATTAACTATACTTACTAGGTTCCCATAATCCTATTTGTACTGCCTTCGATTTGATCCAATACAACCAATCTTGCCATGCCAAAATCTGACATTTTAGGATTCATTGTTGCAACTAATAGAATGTTTCCAGCTTTGAGATCACGGTGAACAATTCGAAGTCGAGAATCCTCATGAAGGTATAATAGCCCACGAGCAATACCACTTATAATTTTATTATATCTTCCCCAATCTAAATCTGCACATTTCACTAGATCTATATATTCAAAGAAGACATCATTAGTGAATTATTTAAAATTTATATATGAGGTACCTAAATGAAAGTATTTTGATTACAAAATTTCAATAAATATCTCAACAATGATAAGAATCTAACCATACCAAATATGTAATGGTCAAGGCTTGTGTTAGGTACAAATTCATAGACAAGAAGTCTTTCATTTCCTTCCAAACAAAATCCGAGGAGTCTAACCAAATTTTGGTGTTGGAGTTTGGCCACTAATAAAACTTCATTCTTAAATTCAATATCCCCTTGGGTGGAATTTCTTGATAATCTTTTCACAGCTATTTCTTGTTCATTAGAAAGTATACCCTGCATATATAAAATATAATCTAATTAAAATAATTTTAATTAACTTAAAAAAATAAATACATTGATAATAGATATTACAAGTAATTATGATAGTCTATCTTTTCAGGATATTGTTTTCTTACCTTGTATACTATTCCAAATCCTCCTTTTCCAAGCTTATTTGCATCTGAAAAGTTGTTTATGGCAACTTTAATAGTGCTAAGATCGAATTGCAAGGATTCCACACTTGTTATGTCATCCATAGCTACAGGATCCTCAACTATAGGCAACAAAAATGTCATTACATCTTCACCAGTAACCCAACAAAGCAAAGGAGCTAGAAATGGGTGAGTGTGCTCATAGAGGGTGGGCTAATCAAAATCCTTGTCACATTTATGATGTTCATGCTTTACAGAGATATTTGCACTTATTAGTAAAGAATCAATGTGAATCAATGCAAACAAATGTAAACTAATTATTGCTTTGAGATAGTCTTTTACTCCTTGTGAAAGCATACAACAAGATGTGGCTTATAATCTTTCAATCTGGGATGGACTTTTAACTGAAAAAGTTAGTAACGATAGATTATAAATTTGGATTAATCTTTTTGAAAAAGAAGAGTAATTCATACACATGCCGCAGTTCAATCATCAATGAGGAAAGCATTTTCATTTTTGCCACGAGTCAAATGTTGTTACTACTCTGTCCAAGTACTTCAAAGAATTACAGTAATTCCTATGCTTCACACATTAAAAACTAATAAGGAGTAACAATTGAATTAATATATGAACTTACTCTCACGTTTATTCCTTCGCTTCCTCCTTAAAAATATGCAAATACCAACAAGAAGTAGCACTAGAATAAGAGTTGGGATAACTATGATGATCGCAATTTGATTGTTTCTCTCCTTTCCTATAAAAACCAAAAGCAGGTTACTGTGAAGACACATTATCTGCTGTACTTGATTTAGTCAACAATATCAACCCCACATAATTGAAAAAAAAATTATGTGCACGCTTACAACATCGCAACCCAACATCACATAACCAAGAAACGAATCCGGAAAATAAAAAGACAAAAAGAATAGTGATTGGATTCACTATACCTGAGCCCAATGAAAAATTGTCCTTTTCAGGAACGTGAGGTGTGTATAAAGGAATAGTGTACCTTTTTCCGGCGGAGGCGACGCTGCAGCAACTTTCTGATCAAAGAAGGGGTAGCGCTCGTACCTAAAATTACAGCTTGGTGCATAATATCTCGCACCCTGCTTCCCAACACAACATACTGGAATTTCTTCAGAAATCATTTGTAAACACCTACGGCAATCTTCCTTGTACAAATCGGGGGAGCACTGTGCAAGCACATACATTTTGCTGAGGTCCGGGGCTGATGAGATAACTTCATTTATCATCTCATCAAACTGCCTCTTTAGCAACCTGCCGTAACCATCAACGTCCGAGACATTCATTGTGTTCCAAGCATAAAAAGCTGGATAATTGGCCAGAATGCCAAATATAGAGTGGTTTGAGAAACGCAACGAGCAATTGTCGTACCATCCTATTGCCCCCTTCTGATTGGTACAAAGCTGTGGCAGAGCAATTCTAGAGTCATTGAGGCAGCTAAGGCAAGCATCTTGCTCAATATCTCCACGACAAAGTCCAATCGCGTAGACTTTATCAGGGTCTTCGCCGTGCGAGTTACTGTAAAAGCCATTGGTAATATTGGTGTTGGAGGAGATAGAGGAGAGGAGGTGATTAAGGTTCGCCTCGTACACACTGTTATGGTATAATTTCCCTCTTCGCCTAAACAAAAATGAGAAATAAACGATGGCTGGGCAGTGGCTTGTGTGATGAGAAATAAAATGGAGGCCGGAAAAAGAAGCAGCAGTCTTGAAGAAACAATGGCCATGCTTCACCAAAATGCTGTGATTTTAGCCTGTGAACCTTATGGCAAAGAGTGAAGATGGTTGGGTTTGCGGCAATCTAAGTTTGTGTTGGTAATATGCTGAAAGGATTGGACCAAGCAAAACATTTGCTTCTAGAACGGTGGCTGCTTGACGAAGTCAATCAGAGGGCTCTTACAAATCATTCAAGCGACTCGTCAAAACATTTGTCCTCGTCTCTCATTTCGAACTGTGTACTTCCGTGTGGCCATGGACGAAGTTTCCCACGCCTTGCATGACTCTCTAAACATTTCTGCATTAGGCAAAGAGGGCTGATTGAGACAGAAGTGATGAAAGTCCAGCTTTTTGATTGTCAAATCACTTCCTGCATTAAATAAAAGAGTTGATTGCGTCAAAGGGATGAAGGTTTGCCACAACCACGAAACCAACAAGTTATTTCGCGGTATCTGGTCACTCGCGGGATGGCATAATTTTCTCGGGCAAGGACTGGCTGGTTCACTTTCTCTACTTTCTTTCCCCCTTTTCTCCCTTCCATCCATGATTCTCTCTAGGCATCGTCAGCTGGCTCCTCTTTTTCTACAACCGCGTATATCGTTATCAATCGTCTTTCCACGAATGAAAGCACATATAAGAGCGGCTAACCTGTAGGTAAGTGGGTCGTGGAAAAGGATAGAAAAGGCAGGAACGTTTCTTGGTTGCCAAACAAGTCAAAGTATCATTCTCCCCTTTTCCAGACGAGTACACAGGGTATTCAGGGAGGTTTTGAGGGCTTACATCGTGTCTACCTCAGCCCTGCACTTAGGACTCCTTAAATCCTAACTAATATTACTAATTACTAACTAAATAAAAACAGGTGCGTGACAGTAAGATAGAAGAAAATAATCAAGCAAAGAGTTTTATAAGGACATGAGATGTTGTGGAGAAACAGAAATTATTGAATTTCTTTACCAATAATGCTTGTATTGATAGGAAAAAAAAAAAAAAAAAACCTATACGAGTTTTACTCAAAAATTTCCATGAAACCTTTTGAGATCAAAGTCTTAGTCGGATTCAAGCAATAATCCCAATCGAACCTCCTAGACAAAAATCTAAAATGGGCCTCTTGGTTAGATTCCGATTGTGCCTCTAAGGTGAGCATCAAATTGGGCCTTGAGCACGAATTTTCAACTGGGCCTTCGACAACGTATTTCCTTCATTTTCTTAAACCGATGTTTGTTACCAATACGAGTTTCAAAAAACTTAGGACCTTTTGTCATTAAACTAGAAAAAAGAAAAACTCAATAGGTTGAATGTATTACAATGTATATTGCTGTTGATATTTATACAGAAATAATCCTATAATTCTTTATGTGAGAACTAATTGCGTAAGGAAAATAAACACTTAAATATGTATAATAACACAAAATATATTTTAGGAAGGTAAATATCTAATTCAACAAACCTGCATCTTCTCCTAACATTTTTCCTCAAGTTTGGAATTTAAATAAGTCAAATACTTTAAGTTTGGAAAGGAAATGTCAGTATTGTTTACTAGAAAATGTTTTTGTCAATAAATCCACATTTTATTCTTTTTTCCAAATGTGACATGTCTCAATTACTCCTTTTAATATCCTATTTATATGAAATGATAATCCACCTCCACATGCTTAGTTTTTTTATCATAGGTGGAATTGACTCCTAACTGTTTTGCTAATTCATTGTCACAAAAAAACAAAAAAGAAAACTAAATATTTTATAAGGACGCAAAGTCCATATATAATCCCCTTGTCCAAACTCTCTTTGATGTTGTGTTGGCTATTACTCTATTTTTACTTCACATATGATAATGAGATAGCAAGCTACTTCTTTGTTTTCCAAGAAATTAAAAAACTCTAAGCTTTACACAAAAACCTATGATATGTCATAGAATATGTATCATAATTAGAATCATAATAAGTTGTTAACCTAACTCCGAGGAAGATCAAAATATCAGGCCATAGCTTAGATAACTTTTGAGGTATTTGATCACTTTCATAGCTACTTCCTTATAAGATTTCTTTTAGCAAATGTATGAACTAAAAAGCTATATTAGAAAACAAATGTTAGGTTTTGTAAGTATGAAACACATTAGCCTCTTAACCAATCTCTAATACTTTGAGACATGATGATGGTGCTTAACATGCTCCATAATTGTGAACCTTGTGTTTGGTACTATGACAATCAATGTGAGCTTGGATCATAATATCATCAACATGATTATCAAGCAACACAAGATCTCCTCTAAGACTTTGTGAAGAGCAAGTAGTCATGATGGGATTGATAGAAATCATGTGCAATGAGAGATTTTGTGAACTTTGCATTCCATTAGTACAAGGTTTGCTTCAACTTATAAAAGGGTTTCCATAATTAACATATTAAATTTTCTCATTGATTACAAAATTTAGGGAGAAACTCCATATACTCCATGGAAAGGTTGCCATGCAACAAGGTGTTCTAAATGCCCATTTAATAAAAAAGCTATAATGAACAGCTGCAATTGTAATAGTCAAACAAATAGTAATATACTTGTTAGTAAGAGAAAAAACATTCCAACAGTCGACTTCCTTTCACTAATTGTAACATTTGGTTACTAATTTGACCTAATACTTTTTAATGGTGTCATTAGTCCAATACTTAAACCCTATAACTTAATATAAAAAATTGACCATAATAAAATAAGTTGCTAATTTTATCTTAGATTACTACGAAAGTGATAGCTTTTGTCCAACGGAATAAGGCCATGAAGCCGAACCTACAAATTAGAGGGTCGGTTCGGCTCCAACCTCCGCCCTAGGCCTAAACGGCAAGTTCCTGCTGCCGTTTCAAGTTCGAGAAGCTCTTACGAAAAGCTCAGAAACAGGGAGGGGCAGAGGAAGAAGGTACTCAGAGACGGAGAAAAAGAGCAAGAACAGACAAAGAGACGAAGGTTTGTTCTGTCTCAATCTTTTTTTTCCTGTTGGATTTTTGTTTTGGAAACCCTTTTGCGTCTGATACGATACGAAGCTTGAATCTTCTTGGGTATCCCTTTTAAGTGCTTTTGTGTCTGGAATTTCTGGGTGCCATTTTTTTTTTTTTTTTGGTGAATTTTAGTGTATGAGTTTGATTTGCTTCTTTATCAGGTGTAATTCGGTTCCAATGAGTAGCAAGTTAACTGACTAAATTCTTGTCTTTTTCTTTTTTGGTGGAATTTTTAGTTGGTGAAAATGGTTTCTGAATTAATAAATGCGAACCCAATCGTGTACGAGAAGAAAGAGCGTCGAGCTCGAAGCGTGCCGAGTGATTATGTGGATGAGTACGCTGTGGAACCCATTGACCAACAAGAAATTTTTGATATCCTTTCCGTTGAATTGTGTTCGTTATTATTATTTTTTTTTTCCCTTTCTGAGTTTCGGGTTGAATTTGGAAATTCCGTTGTTGTTTCTTTCTTTTCGTTTATCTATCTTTCGTACTTGGTAGAAGAGACTTGCAGGTGTTAAGGTTGTGTTTTGCTGGCTTGAAAGTGGGTTTTGGGAATTGGTATATGATCAACAACAGATCAAAGAGACAAACATGAGCTCAAAAAACTTGAAAGGAACAAAAGATGCCCTGAATTTGATGGGTACTTTATTTGACTCTGAACTCTAATCCTCTGTTAATCAATGGAACAGTTCTTTTTTCTCCTTAAAAAAAAAAAAATGACACCTTTGTGCTAGACAAGTGATTTAGTTCTAACTCTCTTACACGCAAACTCAGCAGCCCACACTCAAAGAAGGAGTTGAAAACAAGTAATTACGGTGATATTAGCTACATGCAAATTTTAAGTGTTGATGTATAAATGCAATTGTGCTTTATGTTTACTTAAACTCGTAATATTGTATGCTTGACATGCTATATAGCAAGTGTGAGCCCTTCGGTTGTTTGTTGAACTTGTTAGAGTATATGTTTCTGTTCCTGTTATTGATGTTAACTATAAATTTCTTCTTTTGTCTGTGGAGGATGGAAGTGATATCTGCACCTGATTAAGTTGGCTGTTATCAAAAAATTTCATTTTTCTACCTTTTTCCTTAACATTCTTAAATCATATAAGAGATATAAAAGACCCAGAGCACCCATACTCTTTGGAGGAGCTGAAAGTAATAACAGAAGATGCAATTGAAGTAGATGACCAGCAAAGTTATGGTAGGTAAATATAATTCTTCTGATTTATTGATGTCATGCATTTTCATTTTATGGCTTTCTCTTTTCCTAACATGAGTGAAATGCAACTTCTGCCGATGATGAATAATGATGCCTCACTCTAGGGTCACATTTACTTCGACGGTTGAACATTGTAGTATGGCGACAATTATTGGGCTTTGCCTGCGAGTGAAACTTTTGAGGAGCCTACCCTCTCGTTACAAGGTATCAACTCTTTCCATGACATTGTCTGTTCATTGCATAGTGAGACCTGTTATTGAATAGTAGGACTTCACTCTTGCTTGTTCATTTTGATGTTGGAATCCAGTATGTTCTTGTTTGTTGACATCCAGGATTTGGAAAGCAAGCTTTCTATTAAACATATCATAAAGCAGTGTTAGGGGACCAGTACAATAGAGATGTTGGATGGTCACTTTAGAAATTTCATATCGTGCCAAAAACTTTCTTGCATTATAACTTTCCTTAAGAATTGAGCTGCCAGTTTTTTTCTTCTGGCTTGGAGTTCTGATTCTGGGGTGTTGGGGGGCCCATGTGGCGGGGATGGAGGTCGGGGATGCTGGAGGAACTGTCTGATTAGTGCATAAGATAGATGGAGTATGCCTAAGGTTCTTGCTATTTCTTAGTTTCATTCCCTTTATTTATTGATTGTTTACAGGGTAGAAAGGAGCATATGGCTGTGGGTGCGGCCATGGAATGTTACAATCACATTAGGAGTCAGTTTAGCTGGAATTTATTTGCTTTAAGCAAAGGTATCAATCTGACATGAGTAGGACGCCATGAATGTGATAGCTGCTTATTGCCAACATTTAGAATGGATACATCTGTACATGTATGTCGTTGGGAAAATATATATGTCATTGACAACCTCTTTGTTTGGTGGGGAAATAGAATTCTTTTCAATTGTAAACGAAGAACACTGAACATAGAATCAACTGCGCAATGCTTTTCATATGTGGGGAGAAGAAGTAATAACAAAGCTGGATAACTGATAGCCTCATTCGTTATCATTACCCGCCTTTATAAGATGGACTAAACAACTGCAACTGGCAGCACCTAATCGACACCAATAGGGAACTTTGCATTTACACTGATAAGGAATGTGCGGTAGCGTGTCCTGAAAGACAATTTTGTGGAAATTTTATGTCCTGCCTATCCTACTCATGAGGTGGATGTTTACCATGATAACTAGGGTTGGAAGTTAGATCATCAAAAAATGAAAAAATAAAAAATAAAGAATCACTTAGTTCTTAATTGATCCCAGTGTAAATTGCGGACCATGCAGCTTCTTCTTGGCTAGAATAAAATGAATGGCACATCAAACAAGTTGATGATGGTGGGGTAGAGTTCATTTTTATAGGCTGTAAGATTTTTGTACTATCGGATTACTATATGGTGATAAGTGCTATTATATGACTTTTTCTTTTTCTTTCCTTTAGATGGAATTTGAACTGAGCTTATACAAGTTGTACCTCCTCTCTCACATCTCTTTCATAATTTTTGTTAGGTTGATATAAGGGTAGTCCTTGGATCTCATACATCTGAAGTTGCAGGTACTCTTTCTCTTTGTATTTGTATGTGTTTGTAGCTAGAGTGTGCATGCTTCTTTTATATTTGGTTTCTTGTTTTAGCATATGAGTCTAGGTACTAATTATCTCTCATGATTGCTTGTCACTTAAATATTTTAGACAATATTTAAATATAAAAAGTATATTTCTAACTCGTAAATTAATTTTTTTGTTCAACTTTTAACTTCATAATATGGTACTAAAACGTAGGTTGATCTATTTTAACTACAATTTAATTTTGAGTTCTAAAGACATGCGTTATGCATAGGGGAGCATTCATTTCCCTCCTTTCATCTTGAGTCAAAATCATGATTAGGGAGCCTTAAGGAAAAAAGATTTATGTTGAAAAAAAATACAATCTTTAGGTTATATTTAAATAAATAAAATAATCCTGACTCATTAATTAGTTTTTAAGTAGGCTTTATACTTTATGAGACCCCAAGATTGGAGACTATGTTTGCTCATCCATTAACACCACCACTGTCACCGTATAATAATACAAAAACAAAAAGGTTCTTTAACCCACTTTTGATTCTTTATTTAGTGCAAGTAGAATGCGCCTAGATGGGGGGGAAAAAGAATTTTTCTAGTGAGAGCTTGGACTAAGTGGGAGCCATGATGGATTCAAGTTTTGTGATTGAAAACTTTTCCGCCTTCAATTGCACCTATTGAAAGGTTGTACGAATTTATGTTTTTTCCTGAAGATAATTTGCACTTGACTTTGGATTAGAAATGCTCTCCCATATCGTAGTAGGTGAATGACTTTTTTTCACCTTAAAAATAACATCTCTCCAACCCACTAAGTATGACAATGTTGTGGAATGAGATAAAACTAATGATGTCATCTTGGTTAATGTACCTTGTAACGATTCTCTTACTAATCTAGTCTTTGTGTCACATTTACTTATATTGATTGTTAACTTTGTATGTGCTATCATGTATACACTTAATTGATATCAATTAATTTTATTTTGTCTCCAATTGGCTCATCAAATTAGCATTATCTTCATGGAACTACCATTGTTTGTTTGATATTGAGTTGGAAAGAACTAGTACAAAATAATCAGGAAAACAAAAGTCATCAAAATAGCCTTAATAGATATCATATCATGACAATTTCTCTTGACAAGGAAAGTTGTCTTCCATCACTTACACATTTTCTATGTCGTGGGAGCTGATTTACCAGGAAATTCTTCTTGTTACCGTCACTATGACATTATGTATGGTGTAGTCTTTGTCCATGTAACATAACTAAATAAAGATTCTAGTTTGTGAGGCATAGTCTTACAAGTGAAATTTACCTCCCTTCCATAACACTACCGAGGATATAACTCAGTTACTGAAACCTCATTATTAGTTATCTCACCATTGATGCCTAGTTTCTCTGGTGTGGCTGACTGTATCCTACTTTGTAAAAAGCTTGCAGGCTCTGTAGGCAAAGAGAGAGCCATAGAATCACTTTTAAGCATGTGAACAACTAAAGCCATGTCTGGTCTGTCGGCAACATTTTGTTGAACACATAGCAAAGCGATATGAATACATCTTATCATTTCAGCTATTAAACCACTCTTTAGTAATGTGGGATCAATGAGATTTGAAGTTGTCCCCTCTTTCCAATTTCTCCATGCCTGCATTAATATGTCAAACCCAATATACAAGTCAAAGAAACGATTATGTAACAACTCTTTTACTTCTTTTAATTTTTAAACAAAATAAAAAATTAAAATATGCAAACTCATATGAATACTCACATAACTAAGAAGCTGCTCATTGTCACAAAGGCTAGTAATTCTTTTGCCACTTACAATCTCTAGAATTAGGACACCAAAGCTGAAGACGTCTGATTTCGTTGAAAACTGTCCAAACATTGCATATTCTGGAGCCATATATCCACTATACAATAATATCAATAGACTTGCTTAAGTTTGAATAGTAAAATTAATTTCTATCTTTCTTTATGGCTATCTTGGTGTTGATTCCATCTCATTTTTCTATTTGAATTAATCATACAAGGAATGCATAGTTATAGTCATTAGCAATAGAAATTAACTATACTTACTAGGTTCCCACAATCCTATTTGTACTGCCTTCAATTTGATCCAATACAACCAATCTTGCCATGCCAAAATCTGATATTTTAGGATTCATTGTGGTATCTAATAGAATGTTTCCAGCTTTGAGATCACGGTGAATAATTCGAAGTCGAGAATCTTCATGAAGGTATAATAGCCCACGAGCAATACCACTTATAATTTTATTATATCTTCCCCAATCTAAATCTGTACGTTTCACTGGATCTGTATATTCAAAGAAGACATCATTAGTGAATTATTTGAAATTTATATCTTTAGTATCTAAATGAAAGTATTTTGATTACAAAATTTCAATAAATGTCTCAACAATGATAAGAATCTAACCATACCAAATATGTAATGGTCAAGACTTGTGTTAGGTACAAATTCATAGACAAGAAGTCTTTCATTTCCTTCCAAACAAAATCCGAGGAGTCTAACTAAATTCCTATGTTGGAGTTTGGCCACTAATAAGACTTCATTCTTAAATTCAATATCCCCTTGGGTGGAATTTCTTGATAATCTTTTCACAGCTATTTCTTGTTTATTAGAAAGTATACCCTGCATATATAAAATATAATCTAATTAAAACAATTTCAATTAACCTCAAAAGGTAAATACATTGGTAAAAAAATATCACAAGTAATTGTGATAGGCTATCTTTTTAGGAGGATGTTTTCTTACCTTGTATACTATTCCAAATCCTCCTTTTCCAAGCTTATTTGCATCTGAAAAGTTGTTTGTGGCAACCTTAATAGTGCTAAGATTGAATTGCAAGGATTCCACACTTGTTATTTCATCCATAGCTACAGGATCCTCAACTACAAGCAACAAAAATGTCACTACATGTTCGCCAACAGTAACACAGCAAGGCAAAAGGGCTAGAAATGGGTGAGTGTGTACTTATAGAGGGTGAGTTAATCAAAATCTTTGTCACATTTATGATGTTAATGCTTTACAGAGACGTTTGCACTTATTAGTAAAGAATCAATGTGAATCAATGTGAATCAATGCAAACAAATGTAAACTAATTATTGCTTTGAGATAGTCTTTTACTCCTTGTGAAAGCATAGAGCAAGATGTGGCTTATAATCTTTCAATCTTGGACGGACTTTTAGCTGAAAAAGTTAGTAACAATAGATTGTAAATTTGGATTAATCTTTTTGAAAAGAAGAGTAATTTATACACATGCCGTAGGTCAATCATAGTGACGAATGCATTTTCATTTTCGCCACGAGTCAAATGTTGTTACTACTCTACCCAAGTACTTCAAAGAATTACAGTAATTCTATGCTTCACATATTAAAAACTAATAAGAAGTAACAATTGAATTAATATATGAACTTACTCTCATGTTTATTCCTTCGCTTCCTCCTTAAAAATATGCAAATACCGACAACAAGTAGCATTAAAATAAGAGTTGGGACAACTATGATGATTGCAATTCGATTGTTTCTCTCCTTTCCTGTAAAAACCAAAAGCAAGTTACTGTGAAGACACATCATCTGCTTTACTTGATTTAGTCAACAATATCAACCCGACATAATTGAAAAAAATTTATGTCCTCGCTTACAACATCACACCCCAACATCACATAACCAAGAAACAAATCTGAAAAATAAAAAGACAAAGAATAGTGATTGGATTCACTATACCCGTGCGCAATGAAAAATTGTCCTTTTCAGGAACGTGAGATGTGTGTGGAGGAATAGTGTACCTTTTTCCGGCGGAGGCGGCCCTTGGAATACTGTTCCTTTATCCGGCGGAGGCGACGCTGCAGCAACTTTCTGATCAAAGAAGAGGTAGCGCTCGTACCTAAAATTACAGCTTGGTGTATAATATTGCGCACCCAACGCCGGAAGAGCATATACTGGAATACCTCCAGAAAACTTCCATAAACAATTACGGCAATCTTCCTCGGTCAAATCGGGAGTGCATTGTGCAAGCACATATATATTGCTGAAGTCCGAGGCTAAGGAAGTTCTTGTTGCAAAAAACTTGCCAGAACCGTCTAATCCAACTTCCTTTATCATGTCATCAAACTGCTTCTTTAGCCACCTGTCGTAACCGTCTACGGAGACATTCGTTGTGTTCAAACTAATAAAAGATGGATTATCGGACACAATGCCAAATATAGAGTGGTTTGAGAAACGCAACGAGCAATTGTCATACCATCCTATTGCCCCCTTCTGATTGGGACAAAGCTGTGGCAGAGCAATTCTAGAGTCATTGAGGCAGCTAAGGCAAGCATCTTGCTCAATATCTCCTCGACAAAGTCCAATCGCGTAGACTTTGTCAGGGTCTTCGCCATGCGAGTTGCTGTAAAACCCATTGGTAATATTGGTGTTGGAGGAGATAGAGGAGAGAAGGTGATTAAGGTTCGCCGCGTACACGCTGTTAGTGGTATAATTACCCTCTTTGTCTGAACAAAACTTATATAAAAACGGTGGCTGGGCAGTGGCTTGGGCAATGAGAAATAAAATGGAGGCCGGAAAAAGGAGCAGCAGTCTTGAAGAAACAATGGCCATGCTTCACCAAAATGCTTTGATTTTAGACTGTGAACCTTATGGCAAAGAGTGGTTTGGTTTGTGACAACCAACTTTCCGTCGGTAATATGCAAAACATTTGCTTCTAGGGACGGTGGCGCTTGACGAAGTCAATCGTGGTTGGCCACGCACGCGATGACGTAGTCTTCTCAACGCGAGGACTGGATGGTAGAGTTTTATAAGGACACGAGATGTTGTCGATAAGCAGAAATTATTGAACTCCTCCACCAATAATGCTTGCATTGATGGGACAAAAAATACCCCATATTTTACCAATCAGTTCTTTCTACTGCTTCCCACCCTTTAAAAACATGCTTCTACACATGCTTTTGTATAAGAATAGAGTTTTTATTATTAAAAAATAAAATTCACAAAATCTAAATAAAAAAAGTATCCAATAATTTTACTAATTAGTTTTTAGATTAGATTTTCTAATATGATATTAAATTTCATGTTAAATTTTTTCTATTGCGTATGATAAAATTTTATCCTAAGTTTTATATTAATTGATAAAATTTTAAGATAAGATAGGGACCATTCAACCCTTAAATTAATTTATTAGTTGATCTATGAAGCTTCCGACAAGTTCCCATATGAAAAGGACTTATGTAGGTGTGCTTAAACTATAGAAGAAACGGATGGGAGTTGAAGGTTGACCTCATCCAATCCCAAAGCAATTCCAGCTTGGTCTAAAAGAAGCGGCTCCCTTAAAAGATTCCTAATCGTGACAAGAGAGGCCCAATTCAAAAGAGGTAGACCTAAAGACCTCGTTAGTCTTTCCAGTAATCTCGATTAGTCTTTCATGTCCAATATTTTAAAGGGTTTTTACTCAAAATCTCAACCGAACCTTCTAGCTAAAAATCTCAATTGGGCCTCTAAGGTGAGCATCAAATTGGGCCTTTGAGCACGAATTCTCAATTGGGCCTCCTAAAACCTATTCCTTTATTTTCTTTAACCGATGTTTGGTACCAATACAAGTTTTAAAAAACTTTGGGAGTTTTTGTCATAAAACTAGGAAAAAAAAAAGAAAAAACTCAACAAGTTGGGTGAATTTAATTATATTGAATTTACTATGTATTATAATGTATTTTGCTACTAGTATTTATACAAAAGAAATCTCATTATTCTTCATATGACAACTAATTGCACAAGAAAAATAAACTTTTAAATATGTACAATGATACAAAACATATTCTAGGAAGGTAAATATCCAATTCACCAAACATAAAATATTGCATCTTTTCTTAACATTTCTCCTCAAGTTGAAAGTTTAAATAAGTCAAATACTTTGAGTTTAAAAAGAAGATGTGAATATTACTTGTTGCAAAATACCTTTGTCAATAAAAACATAAATGTTGCTCTTTTTTTGAAATATGACATGTCTCAATTACTCCTTTTTGTACCTTGTCTCATATGAAATGATAATCCACATCCACATACTTGGTTTCCTCATAATTGTCATAATCAACTCCTAACTTTTTTGTTATTTCATTGTCACAAGACAAAAGATCTAGCTATTTTAAACTTAGTCAGGGTCTTATTATCCAAACCTTCTTTGATGTTGTGTTGGCTATTAATCTGAATTTTGACTCCACATATGAAAATGAGATAGTGGGCTACTTCTTTGTTTTCCAAGAAACTACAAAATCCTTAAGCTTTATGTATAAACTTGTTGTAGACCACTTAGTCAAGGCATATGTATGATAATTAGAATCATTGTAACTTGTTAACTCTAACTTGGAGAAAGACAAAAATATCATGCCAAGGCCAAGATAACTCTTAAGGCATTTGGTCACCTTTATAATACTTTGAGATATGAAAATAGTGCTTTTCTCATTATTGTCTATTGTATGGAAACCATCCATCAAAGCCATCATTTTCCATTGGTCATAAAGGCATATTCTCAAAATACCTATATCTATATTTGAGGCAATAGATGCATGATTGAGTAATATGAGAATTAATAGGTGTCTAGTTCACAAATGACTCAAATGAATACAATAAAATGGCAATGGTGAGAATTTAACTAGTTAAGGGAGATATACTGTGAGATCGAATAAAGGGAGATTGAGGACGCTAAAGGCAAGGTGAGACACATGTAGCCAAATGTTCTTATGGGACAGCAAGTTGCACAACTTGAGTGGCAACATGGTAGTGTACAAGGCTATTCATTATATTGCTACTACTATTTATATAAAAGTAACACTAGAATTCCTTACATGATAACTAATTACATAAGGAAAATAGACATGTATTACAATATAATGAGTATTCTAGAAAGGCTAATATCTAATTCACCAAACCTAGAATATTGAATCTTCACTTAATGGTTTTGTATTCTACAATATACTAACTTGGAAGGAGGTGTTGAAAAATGCAAAACCTAAATGTTGTAACTAACTTCATGACAAACACGAGATTGAAGATGGATATAGGAATGAAAAAATCTTCTAGAATTTTACTTATGTGAAAATGTGATAACTTCATATTTTTTCTCTAAGCTCTTCACCTATTGTTTCTCTTGATTTTCAACAATGATGTTCAAATCAAATTAATGCAGTCCGAAGATCTTGCGTGGAAGCAAGGATGAAGAAATCCGCTCATGAAAATTGGTTCCTTCAATCCCTTTCTTCTTCTCATGATGTCCCTTTCCATGCTTAACTTCCTCAACCTGACCACCCATGCGGCTCACAGTTTATCCGTACCATTATTGTCCAGGCTCCACTTTCGCCTGTCCAACTTGAGCCCCTCGTCTCTTCCCTCACTTCCAACGCCGCCCTCAGCATCTAGCCCCTCTGTCTTAGCTCCCCCAGCTTGTCCCCATTTTAAGACTTCCATAAAGGACAAGCGACAATGTCTGTAGAGATGTCAAATAGAGATGTAAATTTCTTAAAAGCACTTCTCTATTTTTCTTAAAAAAGATCCCAAAGATGATAAAATTCCTCTGGCACATATACTCACACCGTGTGATTCTCATGAAAAACATTCTTCTTTTCAAATATTGAGCACAAGTGTCTTGTCTCAACTATATAATTTTAGATAATATTTAAACATAAAAAATGTCTCTCTAATTGGTAAGTTAGTTTTTTAGCTAAAATTTTAACTTCATAATATGATATTAAAGCCTAGGTTGATCTATTTTAACTATTTTGAGTCAAAAGCATGATTAGGGAGTATTAAGGAAAAAACTTTATGTTTGAAAAAAATACAATGATGGATTCAAGTTTTGTGAGGGGGAAGGGAGAGTGGGGAGGGGGAAAGAATTTTTCTAGTGAGAGCTTGGATTAAGTGGGCGCCACGATGGACTCAAGTTTTGTGATTGAAAAATTTTTCACCTTCAATTGCAACTATTGAAGGGTTGAATGAATTTTTTTTTTTTTTCTAAAGATCACGTCATGCGCCTACCAAGATGGAAAGTGCATACCAAACGCATATTCAAATGTAAATTCTGGTGACAAAGTAAAAGTTCTTTTTTTCTTTTTTTAAGTGGACAAAACAGTTATTTAGCATGCCCGATAAGGAAATATTTCGGCCATATGAACTGTAGAACTGCTAGATAATTTATTCAATTTAGCATGGAAACTTTTCTTTTTATATGTTTAATGTTAATAGAAGTCAATTTTTATCATCTTTGTCTTTCTTTGTTGGTAAGTATCTAGCTTATTGATGAGTAGGTGTTGCCTAGGATACCTTGGTCCTAGGTTCAACAATTTGAAAATATGTGAGTGGGTGTGTAAGTGAAAAAAAAAAACAAAAAATGAAAGATTTATTGTGAAGGATTCTAAGATTAAAAGCTACAAGATAATCTCCATTGGAGATGAAGTTTTGATTTTGGTTTTCAATTTGTAAGCTTTTGGTCTTCTAATGATTATAAATTAAAAGTATTTTTGTCCCTCCATATTCTCTTTGGTGTATAGACTTACCCATAATCCTAAGGGTATGATATTGATAGATTTGTGGAAGCTCTTGTTCTGTGTCCAGTTGAACGGAAAATCTATGTGGTTGAAAAATAGCACGGACGCTGTTCAATTCATGACACTAGTAACCACGTATGCCGGGAATTCCGAGCAGCTAGTCAACCCCTTCAAAGCCTCTCCAAGAGCCCCAAAAATGGACCATGACACTCAAAACTTTTCAAACTTCATCAAACTTTCCGTTGTTGTTGCAACGGAAAGAGCCCAAAAGATGGATCGCCGCTGTATCAAACTTTTCAAACTTCTCCTGCTATTGCAATCAAGACGAGTTCACAATAATTTCGGCAATTTGTCAAGAAAAGTGCTCCAGTCTACAGAAGAATTGGAAAGACAAAAGCAATGCTACTGCCCATCTCACAGGAGATATCCCTTCGAGTGATGAATTAATCATGGATGATTAAAGGCACACTCTATTTTCCTGTTGTGTTGTTGTAATTTTCCCTGAAAAAAGTTACGAAAAAGTTAGAGGGTAAGAAGAAAGTACCAAAGTTCTGCCTCGTTTTCTAAGCCAAACAATACTTCAACGTACAAGTCCAAACAAAAACGATGAGGTAACAGAAAAATAATAATCTCCCACAATCATCCTCAAATCTTGGAAGCATTTTGTTATCCTTTCAAATTTTATCTCGAGTACCCACACTCTTGGAACCTCTTAGTCTTCTGAGTTTTCGTTTGGAATCACATTTGGTGAAGCAACATTTTCTCCTATGAGAAATTCATAGAGTTTTTAAGTTTAGGTCACGGACTTGATCTACGTGACCCATTGTAAGTAGTTACTGTCTTAGAGTCTGATCATCACAAAGTTCACAACGTTGATGGTGTTTGGATAGGCAGATTTGGCTTCAGTGAGTGCTAATGCAGAAGCAGAATGGGTCAGTGCAGAAAATGGACTAATGAGTCAAGGTTCTTGTCTCGAGCTTTGACGAGAGTCGATGGGTGTAAGCAGAGGATAGAGATTTTGGTGGGATCTGTCTTTGATACCGTGAGAAAAGTGAGAGGACGAAGCAAGCCACCAAAAACTCAGAGAGAAGAAATTCACTAGATTTCAAAGCTTGAAGAAAGAGCAGGGTTACAGAGGCTTAAATAGAAAACTGTGATAAGCTACAGAAAAATAAATAAACTACATGAAAAAACAAATACAATTTAGATGTTTTTGTGGGTGAAAACAAACTCTCCACATAGGGAATATTTGCCATTGTCGCTTCAATCTTTATGTCTGTGGTGCCATTCATTCTGGATAATGTCTCTCCTGCCCACTAAGTATGATAGTGTTGTGAAATGAGAAACTAGTGATATTATCTTGATTAGTGTACATTACAACGATTTTTTTCCTAATTTAGTCTATTAGTCACATTTACTTATATTGATTGCTAAATTTGTATTTACTGTCATGTATACACTTAGTTAACATCAGTTAATTTTATTTTTGTCTCCAATTAGCTCTTCATTTGCATTATCTTCATGGAACTACTGATATTTGTTTGACATTGAATTTGAAAGAACTATCACAAAATAAAAAGGAAAATAGAAGTCACCAATATAGCTTTAATAGGTATCATATTGTTACAATTTCTCTTGAAATTTGATTTAAGTCCTTGACAAGGAAAACTGTCTTCCATCACTTTGCACATTTTTTGTGATATAGAAGCTGATTTCCTAGGAAGTTCTTTCCGCCAGCCATCCCTACGACATTATGTATGGTGGCCTCTGTCCATCCAACACCGAATAAATATTCTGGTTTGTGAGTACCAATTACAATAGACCCCTATTACAACACTATCGATGATGTAACTCGGTTATTGAAACCTCATTATTAGTTAACCCACCATTGTTGCCTAGTTGCTCTAGCATGTCTGATTGAATCCTACTATGCAAAAAGTTTGCAAGCTCTGTAGGCAAAGAGAGAGCCATAGAATCACTTTTAAGTTTGTGAACAACCAATGCCATGTCTGGTCTATCAGAAACATTTTGTTGAACACATAGTAGAGCGATATGAATACATCTTATCATTTCAGATATTGGACCGCTTTTCAATAACATGGGATCTATGAGATTCAAGGTTGTCCCCTCCTTCCAATTTCTCCATACCTACATTAATATGTCAAACCACATATACAAGTCAAAGAAGTAGGATTTTTTTTTCAATTCTGTTAATTTTTAAACAAAAAAATATATATCAAAATATACCAACTGATATAATACTCACATAACTAAGAAGGTGCACGTTGTCACAAAGGCTTGTAATTCTTTTGCCACTTACAATCTCAAGAATTAGGATGCCAAAACTGAAGACATCTGATTTTGTTGAAAATTGTCCAAACATTGCATATTCTGGAGCCATATATCCACTATACAATAATATCAATAGAGTTGCTTTAGTTTGAATGGTAAAATTAATTTCTATATTTATTTATGACTATCTTGGTGGTACTCTTGTTTTATTTCTCTATTTAAATTAATCATACAAGAAATTAAAAATACTTATTAGCTTATCACAATCATAGTTGTAGTCATAAGTACTAGAAATTAACCATACTTATTAGGTTCCCACAATCCTATTTGTATTGCCTTCTGTCTGATCCAATACAACTAATCTTGCCATGCCAAAATCTGATATTTTAGGATTCATTGTTATATCTAACAAAATGTTTCCAGCTTTGAGATCACGGTGAATAATTCGAAGTCGAGAATCCTCATGAAGATATAATAGTCCACGAGCAATACCATTTATGATTTTATTGTATCTTTCCTAATCTAAATCTGCACGCTTCGTTGGATATGTATATTCCAAAGAGATACCATTAGTGAAATATTTAAAATTTATATTTTTGGTAGCTAAATGAAAATATTTTGATTACAACATTTCAATGAATAGCTCAAAAATAATAAGAATTCAAGCATACCAAATATGTAATGGTCAAGGCTTGTGTTAGGTACAAATTCATAGATAAGAAGTCTTTCATTTCCTTCCAAACAAAATTCAAAGAGTCTAACTAAATTCCGATGTTGGAGTTTGGCTACAAGTAAGACTTCATTCTTAAATTCAACATTCCCTTGTGTAGAGTTTCTTGATAGTCTTTTCACAGCTATTTCTTGTTTATTAGAAAGTATACCCTGCATATAGATGAAATACAATATAACTCAAACTATTCTAATTAACATAGATAAGTTAAATACATTGGTAAAAGATTTCATAAGAAATTATGACAATTTAATTTTTTATCAAAATGTTTTCTTACCTTGTATACTATTCCAAATCCTCCTTTTCCAAGCTTATTTGCCTCTGAAAAGTTGTTTGTGGCAACTTTAATAGTGCTAAGATCGAATTGCAAGGACTCCACACTCGTTATTTCATCCATAACTACAGGATCCACAACTACAGGCAAGAAAAATGTCAGTGCATCTTCGCCAATAGTAACACAGCAAAGCAGAGGAGTCTGAAATGGATGAGTGGTTACTCATAGAAGGGGGCTAATCAAAATATTTGTCAGATTTTATGATTCTCATGCTTTACAATGACATTTGCACTTATTAGTAGAGAATCAATGCAGACAAATGTAAACTAATTATTGCTTTGAGATTGACTTTTACTACTTATGAAGGCATATAACAAGATGTGGCTTATAATCTTCCAATCTTGGATAGACTTTTTGCTGAAGACCTCTTCAGCAATGATAGATTGTAAATTTGGATTAATCCTTTTGAAAAAGAAGAGTGACTCGTACACATGCCGCAATTCAATCGTGAGTTAGGAAAGCATTTTCATTTTTGCCAGGAGCCAAATGCTGTTACTACCTTGCCAAGTACTTCAAAGAATTAGAATAATTCCTCTGTTTCACACATTAAAAAGTAATAAAAAGTAACAAATGAACTAATATATGAACTTACTCTCACGCTTATTCCTTCGCTTCCTCCTTAAAAATATGCAAATACTGACAAGAAGTAGCATCAGAATAAGAGTTGGGACAACTATGATGATCGCAATTCGATTGTTTCTCTCCTTTCCTGTGAAATCAAAAGCAGGTTACTATGAAGACACATCAACTGCTGTACTTGATTTAGTCAGTGCGACATAATTGAAAAACATTTATGTCCTCCCTTACAACATCACAGCCCAGCAACACATAACCAAGAAACAAATAAAAAGAACAAAAGCATTGTTCGAGAGAAACCCTTACATCTCCAGGGGCACCCTGTACCTGAGCGGAAAAAAATGCCATTTTCAGAGAGGTGGGGTGTGTATGAGGACTAGTGTACCTTTTTTCGGGTGGAGGTACTGCATCAAAGAAAGGGTAGCTCTCGTACCTAAAATTACAGCTTGGTGTATAATATCTCGCACCCTTCTGCCCAACACAACATACTGGAATTTCTCCAGAAATCTTCTGTAAACAATTACGGCAATCTTCCTCGGTCAAATCGGGAGTGCATTGTGCAAGCACATACATTTTGCTGAGGTACGGGGCTGATGAGATTCTTGTTGCAAAAAACTCGCCAGAACCGTCTAATGCAACTTCATTTATCATCTCATCAAACTGCGTCTTTAGCAACCTGCCGTAACCATCAACGTCCGAGACATCCATTGTGTTCCACATATAAAAACCTGGATCATAGGCCAGAATGCCAAATATAGAGTGGTTTGAGAAACGCAACGAGCAATTGTCATACCATCCTATTGCCCCCTTCTGATTGGGACAAAGCTGTGGCAGAGCAATTCTAGAGTCATTGAGGCAGCTAAGGCAAGCATCTTGCTCAATATCTCCTCGACAAAGTCCAATCGCGTAGACTTTATCAGGGTCTTCGCCATGCGAGTTACTGTAAAAGCCATTGGTAATATTGGTGTTGGAGGAGATAGAGGAGAGGAGGTGATTAAGGTTCGCCTTGAAAAAGAAGCTTCTCAATCATCTCTGAACTCAGAAATGCTTGCTGGACAGAGAACAAGTGCTCAGGCCTTACATGCAGCAGTTCAACGTGCCAAAGGCCAGCTGACAGAGCAGGCCACTCACCCAGGCTTTGGACACGTCAGGCGTGGAGATCACTGGCTTTACAGTGGTGTCCCGCCTAACATAGTAGGCGTTGTTTCTCCAACTACTGTGCTGTCCGCTCTTGATGGACCTGCTGAACCATGGTCTGCTCAAGCATCTACACAAGTGACACATGGATGCTCTCCACCTCAGCTACAATCACAAGCAGTTCACGTGCAAACACACAGAGCACACAATTCACAGCATAACACTGGAAAGCAACCATCAAGTGACATGAAGTGTTGTTATACTATTGGCACCGTCAAGGCAGCCTTTGCAAACTACAAGAGGAAAGGAAGTGACACGGATGACACATCGTATGGAAGCCAAGACAAAGCAGACAATCATTCCAGCCCCAATCAGCAAGTCATGTGCCATGGAAGTCCTAGCGTAAAGTATTGGGAAGCCAGCAAGAAAGCAAAAGGAAGTCAGGACAGAGACACGTTCTTCACTTTCCTTTAGAGTCAAGATGTAAACTTCCATGCAAATACGTGGGAGTAATAAGCGGGTTGAAACACCTATAAATAGGTGTGGCTTGCCTATGAGAAATGTAAGCCTCTAAGTTCTGTAATCGTGCAGTCTTGCAATACAATATCTTCCGCATTTTGCCAAAACTCTGATTTTCTTCTCGCCTCGTACACACTGTTAGTGGTATAATTGCCCTCTTCGCCTAAACAAAAATGAGCATTAAACGATGGCTGGGCAGTGGCTTGTGTGATGAGAAATAAAATGGAGGCCGGAAAAAGAAGCAGCAGTCTTGAAGAAACAATGGCCATGCTTCACCAAAATGCTTTGATTTTAGCCTGTGAGCCTTATGGCAAAGAGTGAAGATGGTTGGTTGGGTTTGCGGCAATCTAAGTTTGTGTTGGTAATATGCTTAAAGGATTGGACCAAGCAAAACATTTGCTTTTAGAACGGTGGCTGCTTGACGAAGTCAATCAGAGGGCTCTTACAAATCATTCAAGCGACTCGTCAAAACATTTGTCCTCGTCTCTCATTTCGAACTGTGTACTTCCGTGTGGCCATGGACGAAGTTTCCCACGCCTTGCATGACTCTCTAAACATTTCTGCATTAGGCAAAGAGGGCTGATTGAGACAGAAGTGATGAAAGTCCAGCTTCCTGCATTAAATAAAAGAGTTGATTGAGTCAAAGGAATGAAGGTTTGCCACAACCACGAAACCAACAAGTTATTTCGCGGTATCTGGTCACTCACGGGATGGCATAATTTTCTCGGCCAAGGACTGGCTGGTTCACTTTCTCTACTTTCTTTCCCCCTTTTCTCCCTTCCATCCATGATTCTCTCTAGGCATCGTCAGTTGGCTCCTCTTTGTCTACAACATATCGTTATTAATCGTCTTTCCACAAATGAAAGCACATACAAGAGCAGCAAACCTGTAGGTAAGTGTCATGGAAAAGGATAGAAAAGGCAGGAACGTTTCTTGGTTGCCAAACAAGTCAAAATATTATTCTCCCCTTTTCCAGACGAGTACACAGGGTATTCAAGGAGATTTTGAGGGCTTACCTCGTGTCTACCTCAGCCCTGCACTTAGGACTCCTTAAATCCTAACTACTACTACTAATTCCTAAGTATAAACAGGCATGTGACAGTAAGATAGAAGACTAATCAAGCATAGAGTTTTATAAGGACATGAGATGTTGTGTAGAAACAGAAATTATTGAATTCCTTTGCCAATAATGCTTGTATTAATGAAAAAAAAATAACCCTCTACGAGTTTTACTCAAAAATTTCAATGAAACCTTTGAGTTCAAAATTTCAGTCTGATTCAAGTAATAATCTCAATCGAACTTCCTAGCCAAAAAATCTCAATTGGGCCTCTGGGTTAGGATTCCAATTGGACCACTAAGGTGAACATCAAACTAGGCCTTTGAGCACGAATTTTCAACTGGGCCTTCTAAAACTTATTTCCTTCATTTTCTTAAACCGATATTTGGTACTAATACAAGTTTCAAAAAATTTGGGAGTTTCTGTCATTAAACCAGAAAAAAGAAAAAAAAAATCAACCAGTTGGGTGAATTTACTATGTATTACAATGTACATTGCTGTTGATATTTATACAGAAGTAATCCTGTAATTCTTCATATGACAATAATTGCATAAGGAAATTAAACAGTTAAATATGTATAATGATACAAAATATATTTTAGGAAGGTACATATCTAATTCAACAAACCTAAAATAATGCACCTTCTCTTAACATTTTTCCTCAAGTCTGAAATTTAAATAAGTCAAATACTTTAAGTTTGGAAAGGAAATGTCAGTATTGTTTGCTAGAAAATGTCTTTATCAATAAATCCACATGCTATTCTTTTTTCCAAATGTGACATATCTCAATTACTCCTTTTCATATCTTTTCTTTTATGAAATAATAATCCACCTCCACATGCTTAGTTTTTTCACGATAGGTGGAATTGGCTCCTAACTTTTATGCTAATTCATTGTCACAAAACAAAAAACCTAACTATTTTATATGGACGCAAAGCCCATATATAATCCCATTATTTAAACTCTCTTTAATGTTGCGTTGGCAATTACTTTATATTTTGACTACATAATACATGTGCCATAATTAGAATCATAATAAGGTGTTAACTTTAACTTGGAGCAAGATCAAAATATCAAGCCACAACTAAGATAACTTTTGAGGTATTTAATCACTTTCATAATTACTTCCTTATAAGATTTCTTTTGACAAATATATGAACTAAAGAGCTATATTAGAAAACAAATGTCAGGTTGTGTAAGTATGACAAGCAACAAAAGATCTCCTCTGAGACTTTGTGAAGAGCAAGTAGTCATGATGGGATTGATAGAAACCATGTGCAATGAGAGTCTTTGTAAACTTTGCATTCTATTAACTCAAGGTTTGCTTCAACCAATAAAATAATTTTCATAATTAACATATTAAATTTTCTCATTGATTACAAAAATTTAGGAAGAAGCTCCATATACAACTCCTTGGAAAGGTTGCCGTGCAACAAGGCATTCTAAATGTCCATTTAATATAGAATCCAATGGACAGCTACAATTGTAATACTCAAACAAACAATAATATAGTTTCTAGTATGAGAAAAAATATTCCAATAGTCACTTTCCTTTCACTAATTATATCATTTAGTTACTAATTTGATCTTAATACTTTTTAATGGTGTCATTAGTCCGATACTTAACCTTATAACTTAATAAAATAAATTTGACCATAATAAAATAAATTGATAATTCTATCCTAGATTACTACAAAAGTGATAACTTTTGTACATTAGGATAAGGCCAAGGAGCCGAACCTACAAATTAGAGGGTCGGTTCGGCTCCAACCTCCGCCCTAGGCCTAAACGGCAAGTTCCTGCCGCCGTTTCAAGCCGTTCGAGAACCTCTTAAGAAAAGCTCAGAAACAGGGAGGGACAGAGGAAGAAGGTACTCAGACACGGAGAAAAATAGCAAGAACAGACAAAGAGACGAAGGTTTGCTCTGTCTCGATCTTTCTTTTTTCTGTTGGATTTTTGTTATGGAAACCCTTTTGCGTGTGATACGATAGGAAGCTCGAATCTTCTTGGGTATCCCTTTTAAGTGCTTTTGTGTCTGGAATTTCTGGGTGCCAAGTTTTTTTTTTTTTTTTTTTGTGAATTTTAGTGTATGAGTTTGATTTGTTTCTTTATAAGGTGTAATTCTCTTCCAATGAGAAGCAAGTTGACTGATTAAATTCTTGTCTTCTTTTATTTTTGGTAGAATTTTTAGTTGGTGAAAATGGTTTCTGAATTAATAAATGCGAACCCAATCGTGTACGAGAAGAAAGAGCGCCGAGCTCGAAGCGTGCCGAGTGATTATGTGGATGAGTACGCTGTGGAACCCATTGACCAACAAGAAGTTTTTGATTTCCTTTCTGTTGAATAGTGTTCGTTATTTTTTTTTTTTTTCCATTCCTGAGTTTTGTGTTCAATTTGGAAATCCGGATGTTGTTCCTTTCTGCTTCGTTTATCTATCTTTCGTGCTTGGTACAAGAAACTTGGACGTGTTAAGGTTGTGTTTTGCTGGCTCTAAAGTGGGTTTTGGGAATTGGGATTTGATCAACGACAGATCAAAGACACAAGCATGAGCTCACAAAAACTTGAAAGCAACAAAAGATGCCCTGAATTTGAAGGGGAATTTATTTGACTCTGAACTCTAAACCTCTGCTAGTCAATGGAACAGTTTTTTTTAAAAAAAAAAAAGAAAATGAACATCTTTGTGCTAGATAAGTGATTTAGTTCTAACTCTCTTAGATGCAAACTCACCAACCCACGCTCAAAGAAGCCGGGGCAAATAAGTAATTACGGTGATATTAGCTACATGCAAATTTTAAGTGTTGACGTATAAATGCAATTGTGCTTTATGTTTACTCATACTCTTAATATTGTATGCTTGACAGGCTCTATAGCAGGTGTGAGCCCTTCGGTTGAATGTTGAGCTTGTTAGAGTATATGTTTCTGTCCCTTTTATTGAAGTTAAACTATACATTTCTCCTTGTGTCTGTGGAGGATAAAAGTGGTATCTGCACCTGATTATGTTGACTGTTATTTGAAAATTTCTTTTTTCTACTTTCTTTCTTAACATTCTTAAATCATATAAGAGTATAAAAGACCCAGAGCACCCATACTCTTTGGAGGAGCTGAAAGTAATAACAGAAGATGCAATTGAAGTAGATGACCAGCAAAGTTATGTTAGGTAAATATAATTCTTCTGATTTATTGATGTAGTGCATTTTTATTTTATGGCTTTCTCTTCTCCTAACATGAGTGAAATGAAACTTCTATTGATGATGAATAATGATGCCTCACTCTAAGGTCACGTTTACTCCAGCGGTTGAACATTGTAGTATGGCAACAATTATTGGGCTTTGCCTGCGAGTGAAATTTTTGAGGAGCCTACCCTCTCGTTACAAGGTATCAACTCTTTCCATGACATTGTCTGTTCGTTGCATAGTGAGACCTATTTGTTGAATATTAGGTCTTTACTCTTGCTTGTTCATTTTAATGTTGGAATCCAGTATGTTCTTGTTTGTTGACATCCAGGATTTGGAAAGCAAGCTTTCTATTAAACATATCAAAAAGTAGTGTTAGAGAATCAGTACAATAGAGATGTTGGATGGTCAGTTTAGAAATTTCATATTGTGCCAAAAACCTTCTTGCACTATGACTTTCTTAAAGAGTTGAGCTGCCAGTTTTTTTCTTCTGCTTTGGAGTTTTGATTCTGGGGTGTTGGGGGCCCATGTGGCGGGGATGGAGGTCAGGGATGCTGGAGGAACTGTCTGATTGGTGCATAAGATAGATGGAGTATGCCTAAGGTTCTTGCTATTTCTTAGTTTCTTTGCCTTTATTTATTAATCGTTTACAGGGTAGAAAGGAGCATATGGCTGTGGGTGCGGCCATGGAATGTGACAATCACATTAGGAATCAGTTTAGGTGGAATTTATTTGCTTTAAGCAAAGGTATCAATCTGACATGAGTAGGACGCCATGAACGTGATAGCTGCTTATTACCAACATTTAGAATGGATACCTCTGTATATGTATGTCGTTGGGAAAATATATATGTCATCGACAACCTCTTTGTTTGGTGGGGAAATAGAATTCTTTTCAATTGTAAACGAAGAATACTGAACATAGAATCAACTGCGCAATGCTTTTGATATGTGGGGAGAAGAAGTAAGAACAAAGCTGGATAACTGATAGCCTCATTCGTTATCGTTACCCGCCTTTATAAGATGTACTAAACAACTGCAACTGGCAGCACCTAATCGACATCAATAGGGAACTTTGCATTTACACTGATAAGGAATGTGCGCTAGCGTGTCCTGAAAGACAATTTTGTGGAAATTCTATGTCTTGCCCTATCCTACTCAGGAGGTGGATGTTTACCATGATACTAAGGTTGGAAGTTAGATCATCAAAAAAGAAGAAGTAAAGAATCACTTAGTGCTTAATGGATCCCAATGTAAATTGCAGACCATGCAGCTTCTTGTTGGTTAGAATAAAATGAATTGCACATCAAACAAGTTGGTGATGGTGGGGGACAGTTCATTTTATAGGCTGTAAGATTTTTATACTATCAAATTACTATCTGGTGATAAGTGCTAGTATATGAATTTTTCTTTTTCTTTCGTTTTGATGGAATTTGAGCTGAGCTTATACGAGTTGTACCTCCTCTCTTACATCTCTTTCATAATTTTTGTTAGGTTGATATAAAGACAGCCCTTGGATCTCATGTATCTGAAACTGCAGGTACTCTCTTTATCTCTGTATTTGTATGTGTTTGTAGCTAGAGTGTGCATGCTTCTTTATATTAGGTTTCTTTTTTCAGCATATGAGTTTAGGTATTCATTATCTCTCACAATTGCTTGTCACTTAAATATTTTAGATAATATTTAAATATAAAAAAATATCTTCTTAACTTGTAAATTAGTTTTTAGTTCAACTTTTAACTTCATAATATGATACTAAAACATAGATTGATCTATTTTAACTACAATTTAATTTTGAGTTCTTAAGACATCCTTATGCATAGGGGAGCATTCATTTCTCTCATTTCATCTTGAGTTAAAAGCATGATCAGGGAGCCTTGAGGAAAAAAGATATGTTGGAAAAAAATACAATCTTTAGGTTATATTTAAATAAATAAATAAAAACATTATCCTAACTCATTAATTAGTTCTTGAGTAGACTTTACATTTTATGAGACCATAAGATTGGAGACTATGTTTGCTCATCCATTAACACCATTAATGTCACTGTATACTAATCCAAAAACAAAAAGGCTCCTTAACCCACTTTTGATTCTTTATTTAGTGCAAGTAGAATGCACCTAGATGGGGAAAAAAATAGAATTTTTCTAGCGAGAGCTTGGACTAAGTGGGAGCCATGATGGATTCAAGTTTTGTCATTCAAAAATTTTCCGCCTTCAATTGCAACTACTGACAGGTTGTACAAATTTTTTTCCTTCCCAAAAGATAATTTGCACTTGACTCTGGAATAAAGGTGCTCTTCCATATATTAGTAGGTAAATGACTTCTTTTCACCTCAAAAATAATTTCTTTTTTTAAAAAGATACAATTTAGATGTTTGTGCGGGTGGAAACAAACTCTCCACACTAGGAACTTCAATATTTTGTATTTATGGTGCCATTCATTTTGGGTAACGTCTTTCCAGCCTACTAAGTATGACAATGCTGTGGAATGAGAAACTAGTGATATCACCTTGGTTAATGTACCTTGTAACAATTCTTTTACTAATTTAGTCTTTGTGTCACATTTACTTATATTGATTGCTAACTTTGAATGTCCTATCATGTATGCACTTAATTGATATCAGTTAATTTTATTTTGTCTCCAATTGGCTCCTCAAATTAGCATTTCATTTGCATTATCTTCATGGAACTACTGTTGTTTGTTTGACATTGAGTTAGAAAGAAATAATATAAAATAATCAAGAAAATAAAAGTCATCAAAATAGCTCTAATAGATATCATATCATGACAATTTCTCTTGACACTTGAATTAAGTTCTTGATAAGGAAAATTGTCTTCCACGACTTGCACATTTTCTACATTGTGGGAGATGATTTCCCACGAAATTTTTCTTGTTATCATCACTACAACATTATGTATGGTGTAGTCTTTGTCCATGTAACATAACTAAATAAGGATTCCAGTTTGTGAGGCACAATATTACAAGTGAAATGTACCTCCCTTTCATAACACTACCGAGGATATAACTCAGTTATTGAAACCTCATTATTAGTTATCCCGCCATTGATGCTTAGTTTCTCTGGTGTGGTTGACTGTATCCTACTCTGTAAAAAGCTTGTAGGCTCTGTAGGCAAAGAGAGAGTGATAGAATCACTTTTAAGCATGTGAACAACTAAAGCCATGTCCGGTCTATCGGCAACATTTTGTTGAACACATAGCAGAGCAATATGAATACATCTTATCATTTCAGCTACTGGACCGCTCTTTAGTAACGTGGGATTTATGAGATTCAAAGTTGTCCCCTGCTTCCAATTTCTCCATGCCTGCATTAATATGTCAAACCCAATATACAAGTTAGAGAAAGGATTATGTAACAAATTTTTTACTTCTTTTAATTTTTAAACAAAATAAAAAATCAAAATATGCAAACTCATATGAATACTCACATAACTAAGAAGGTGCTCGTTGTCACAAAGGCTAGTAATTCTTCTGCCACTTACAATCTCTAGAATTAGGATGCCAAAACTGAAGACGTCTGATTTCGTTGAAAATTGTCCAAACATTGCATATTCTGGAGCCATATATCCACTATACAATAAGATCAATAGACTTGCTTAAGTTTGAATAGTAAAATTAATTTCTATCCTTCTTTCTGGCTATCTTGGTGTTGATTTTGTTTCATTTTTCTATTTGAATTAATCATACAAGAAATTCATTTTTCTATATGAATTCATCATACAAGAAATGCATAGTCATAGTCATTAATGGTAGAAATTAAATATACTTACTAGGTTCCCACAATCCTATTTGTACTACCTTCGATCTGATCCAATACAACCAATCTTGCCATGCCAAAATCTGATATTTTAGGATTCATTGTTGTATCTAATAGAATGTTTCCAGCTTTGAGATCACGGTGAATAATTCGAAGTCGAGAATCCTCATGAAGGTATAATAGCCCACGAGCAATACCATTTATAATTTTGTTGTATCTTCCCCAATCTAAATATGCATGTTTCACTGGATTTGTATATTCAAAAAGACATCATTAGTGAATTATTTAAAATTTATATTTGAGATACCTAAATGAAAGTATTTTGATTACAAAATTTCAATAAATATCTCAACAATGATAAGAATCTAACCATACCAAATATGTAATGATCAAGACTTGTGTTAGGTACAAATTCATAGGCAAGAAGTCTTTCATTTCCTTCTAAACAAAATCCGAGGAGTCTAACTAAATTTCGGTGTTGGAGTTTGGCCACTAATGAGACTTCATTCTTAAATTCAATGTCCCCTTGGGTGGAATTTCTTGATAATCTTTTCACAGCTATTTCTTGTTTATTAGAAAGTATACCCTGCATATATAAAATATAATCTAATTAAAACAATTTTAATTAACCTCAAAAAGTAAATATATTCGTAAAAGATATCACAAGTAATTATGATAGTCTATTTTTTTTAGGAGAATGTTTTCTTACCTTGTATACTATTCCAAATCCTCCTTTTCCAAGCTTATTTGCATCTGAAAAGTTGTTTGTGGCAACTTTAATAGTGCTAAGATCGAATTGCAAGGATTCCACACTCGTTATTTCATCCATAGCTATAGGATCCTCAACTACAAGCAACAAAAATGTCACTACATCTTTGCCAACAGTAACATAACAAAGCAAAGGAGCTAGAAATGGGTGAGTGTGTACTTATAGAGAGTGGGCTAATCAAAATCTTTGTCACATTTATGATGTTCATGCTTTACAGAGACATTTGCACACTTATTAGTAAAGAATCAATGTGAATCAATGCAAACAAATGTAAACTAATTATTGCTTTGAGATAGTCTTTTACTCCTTGTGAAAGCATACAGCAAGATGTGGCTTATAATCTTTCAATCTTGGATGGACTTTTAGCTGAAAAAGTTAGTAACAATAGATTGTAAATTTGGATTAATCTTTTTGAGAAAAGAAGATTAATTTATACACATGCCGTAGTTCAATCATAGTGAGGAAAGCATTTTCATTTTCGCCACGAGTCAAATGTTGTTACTACTCTGCCCAAGTACTTCAAAGAATTACAGTAATTCCTATGCTTCACGCATTAAAAACTAATAAGTAACAATTGAATTAATATATGAACTTACTCTCACGTTTATTCCTTCGCTTCCTCCTTAAAAATATGCAAATACCGACAAGAAGTAGCATTAGAATAAGAGTTGGGACAACTATGATGATTGCAATTCGATTGTTTCTCTCCTTTCCTGTAAAAACCAAAAGCGGGTTACTGTGAAGACACATCATCTGCTGTACTTGATTTAGTCAACAATATCAATCCGACATAATTGAAAAAAATTTATGTCCTCGCTTACAACACCGCACCCCAACATCATATAACCAAGAAACGAATCTGAAAAATAAAAAGACAAAAAGAATAGTGATTGGATTCACTATACCTGAGCGCAATGAAAAATTGTCCTTTTCAGGAACGTGAAGTGCGTATAAAGGAATAGTGTACCTTTTTCCGGCGGAGGCGACGCTGCAGCAACTTTCTGATCAAAGAAGAGGTAGCTCTCGTACCTAAAATTACAGCTTGGTGCATAACGTTTCGCACCCTGCTTCCCAACACAACATACTGGAATTTCTTCAGAAATCTTCCGTAAACACCTACGGCAATCTTCCTTGTACAAATCGGGGGAGCATTGTGCAAGCGCATACATTTTGCTGAGGTCCGGGGCTAATGAGATTCTTGTTGCAAAAAACTTGCCAGAACCGTCTAATGCAACTTCATTTATCATCTCATCAAACTGCGTCTTTAGCAACCTGCCGTAACCATCAACGTCCGAGACATCCATTGTGTTCCACATATAAAAACCTGGATCATAGGCCAGAATGCCAAATATAGATTGGTTTGAGAAACGCAACGAGCAATTGTCATACCATCCTATTGCCCCCTTCTGATTGGGACAAAGCTGTGGCAGAGCAATTCTAGAGTCATTGAGGCAGCTAAGGCAAGCATCTTGCTCAATATCTCCTATACAAAGTCCAATCGCGTAGACTTTATCAGGGTCTTCGCCATGCGAGTTACTGTAAAAGCCATTGGTAATATTGGTGTTGGAGGAGATAGAGGAGAGGAGGTGATTAAGGTTCGCCTCGTACACACTGTTAGTGGTATAATTGCCCTCTTCGTCTAAACAAAAATGAGAAATAAACGATGGCTGGGCAGTGGCTTGTGTGATGAGAAATAAAATGGAGGCCGGAAAAAGAAGCAGCAGTCTTGAAGAAACAATGGCCATGCTTCACCAAAATGCTTTGATTTTAGCCTGTGAGCCTTATGGCAAAGAGTGAAGATGGTTGGGTTTGCGGCAATCTAAGTTTGTGTTGGTAATATGCTGAAAGGATTGGACCAAGAAAAACATTTGCTTCTAGAACGGTGGCTGCTTGACGAAGTCAATCAGATGGCTCTTACAAATCATTCTAGGGACTCGTCAAAACATTTGTCCTCGTCTCTCATTTGTGCTTCTGTGTTGTTGGAGTGTTGAAATATCCAATCTCACATTGGATAAAGCGACAGGAGAACCTGGCCTTATAAGCTTTTGCTGACAACCCACTATAGTATAGTTCTGTATTTTAGTTGGGCCCTTTAGTTTCTAAGGTGGTATCGGAGCCTGCCATGTGTCTTGCCTGCCTTGGTGTGGTCCTTCTAGACTGGTTCCATCTCTCATTGCACCCAATGTGAGACTGCAAGGGAGTGTTAGAGTATATCCAATCCCACATTGGGTAAGGCGACAGGAGAGCCTGACTTTATAAGCTTTCGCTGACAACCCACTATGGTACAGTTCTATATTTTAGTTGAGCCTTATAGTTTCTAAGACATGTGGCCGTCGACGAAGTTTTCCACACCTTATTTTACCACGCCTTGCGTGACTCTCTAAACATTTCTGCATTAGGCAAAGAGGGCTGATTGAGACAGAAGTGATGACAGTCCAGCTTTTTGATTGTCAAATCACTTCCTGCATTAAATAAAAGAGTTGATTGCGTCAAAGGGATGAAGGTTTGCCACAACCACGAAACCCACAAGTTATTTCGCGATATCTGGTCACTCACGGGATGGCATAATTTTCTCGGGCAAGGACTGGCTGGTAGCCTCCATAAAATAAGTCACTTTCTCTACTTTCTTTCCCCCTTTTCTCCCTTCCATCCATGATTTTCTCTAGCCATCGTCAGTTGGCTCCTCTTTGTCTACAACCGCGTATATCGTTATTAATCGTCTTTCCACAAATGAAAGCACATATAAGAGCAGCTAACCTGTAGGTAAGTGTCATGGAAAAGGATAGAAAAGGCAGGAACGTTTCTTGTTTGCCAAACAAGTCAAAATATCATTCTCCCCTTTTCCAGACGAGTACACAGGGTACTCAAGGAGGTTTTGAGGGCTTACATCGTGTCTACCTCAGCCCTGCACTTAGGACTCCTTAAATCCTAACTACTACTACTAATTCCTAAGTATAAACAGGCATGTGACAGTAAGATAGAAGACAATAATCAAGCATAGAGTTTTATAAGGACATGAGATGTTGTGTAGAAGCAGAAATTATTGAATTCCTTTGCCAATAATGCTTGTATTGATGTAAAAAAAAAAAAAATACCCTCTACGAGTTTTACTCAAAAATTTCAATGAAACCTTTGAGTTCAAAGTTTCAGTCTGATTCAAGTAATAATCTCAATCGAACTTCCTAGCCAAAAAATCTCAATTGGGCCTCTGGGTTAGGATTCCAATTGGGCCACTAAGGTGAACATCAAATTGGGGCTTTGAGCACGAATTTTCAACTGGGCCTTCTAAAACCTATTTCCTTCATTTTCTTAAACCGATATTTGGTACTAATACGAGATTCAAAAAACTTGGGAGTTTTTGTCATTAAACTAGAAAAAAAGAAAAACTCAACCAGTTGGGTGAATTTACTATGTATTACAATTGTATATGGCTGCTAAGATTTATATAGAAGTAATCCTATAATTCTTCATACGACAACAATTGGATAAGGAAAATAAACACTTAAATATGTATAATGATACAAAATATATTTTAGGAAGGTAAATATCTAATTCAACAAACCTAAAATAATGCATCTTCTCTTAACATTTCTCCTCAAGTTTGAAAGTTAAATAAATCAAATATTTTAAGTTTGGAAAGGAAATGTCAGTATTGTTTGCTAGAAAATGTCTTTGTCAATAAATCCACATGCTATTCTTTTTTCCAAATGTGACATGTCTCAATTACTCCTTTTAATATCTTGTCTTTTATGAAATAATAATCCACCTCCACATGCTTAGTTTTTTCATGATAGGTGGAATTGACTCCTAACTTTTTTGCTAATTCATTGTCACAAAACAAAAAAACTAAGTATTTTATAAGGATGCAAAGTCGGTATGTAATCCCATTATCCAAACTCTCTTTAATGTCATGTTGGCTATTACTCTATATTTTGACTTCACATATGATAATGAGATAGCGGGCTACTTCTTTGTTTTCCAAATAATTAAAAAAACTCTAAACTATACACAAAAACCTATGATACATCATAGGACATATGCCATAATTAGAATCATAATAAGTTGTTAACTTTAACTTGAAGCAACATCAAAATATCAGGTCACAACTAAGATAACTTTTGAGTCATTTGATCACTTTCATAGCTACTTTCTTATAAGATTTCTTTTGGCAAATATATGAACTAAAGAGCTATATTAGAAAACAAATGTCAAGTTGTGTAAGTATGAGACACATTAGCCTTTTAACCAATCTCTAATACTTTGAAATGTGAAGATGATGCTTAACATATGCCCCATAATTGTTAACCTTTTGTTTTGTACTATGATAATCAATGTGACCTTGGATCATAATATCATCAACATAATTATCAAGCAACAAAAGATCTCCTCTAAGACTTTGTGAAGAACAAATAGTCATGATGGGATTGATAGAAACCATGTGCAATGAGAGTCTTTGTGAATTTCACGTTCCATTAACACAAGGCTTGCTTTAACTTATAAAGGGATTTTCATAATTAACATATTAAATTTTCTCATTGATTACAAAATTTAGGGAGAAACTCCACACACTCCTTGAAAGGTTGCCATGCAACAAGGTGTTCTAAATGCCCATTTAATAAAAAACTATAATGAACAGCTACAATTGTAATAGTCAAACAAATAGTAATATACTTGTTAGTATGAGAAAAAATATTCCAACAGTCGACTTCCTTTCATTAATTGTAACATTTGGTTACAAATTTGACCTAATACTTTTTAATGGTGTCATTAGTCCAATACTTAACCTTATAACTTAATATAAAAAATTGACCATAATAAAATAAGTTGATAATTTTATCTTAGATTACTACAAAAGTGATAGCTTTTGTCCAACGGAATAAGGCCATGAAGCCGAACCTACAAATTAGAGGGTCGGTTCGGCTCCAACCTCCGCCCTAGGCCTAAACGGCAAGTTGCTGCTGCCGTTTCAAGCCGTTCGAGAACCTCTTAAGAAAAGCTCAGAAACAGGGAGGGACAGAGGAAGAAGGTACTCAGAGACGGAGAAAAAGAGCAAGAACAGACGAAGAGACGAAGGTTTGTTCTGTCTCAATCTTTTTTTTCCTGTTGGATTTTTTAATGGAAACCCTTTTGCGTCTGATACGATACGAAGCTCGAATGTTCTTGGGTATCCCTTTTAAGTGCTTTTGTGTCTGGAATTTCTGGGTGCCAATTTTTTTTTTTTTTTGTGAATTTTAGTGTATGAGTTTGATTTGCTTCTTTATAAGGTGTAATTCTCTTCCAATGAGAAGCAAGTTAACTGACTAAATTCTTGTCTTTTTTATTTTTGGTGGAATTTTTAGTTGGTGAAAATGGTTTCTGAATTAATAAATGCGAACCCAATCGTGTACGAGAAGAAAGAGCGTCGAGCTCGAAGCGTGCCGAGTGATTATGTGGATGAGTACGCCGTGGAACCCATTGACCAACAAGAAATTTTTGATATCCTTTCCGTTGAATTGTGTTCGTTATTATTATTTTTTTTTCCCTTTCTGAGTTTTGGGTTCAACTTGGAAATCCGGTTGTTGTTCCTTTCTGTTTCGTTTATCTGTCTTTCGTACTTGGTAGAAGAGACTTGGATGTGTTAAGGTTGTGTTTTGCTGGCTTGAATGTGGGTTTTGGGAATTGGGATTTGATCAACAACAGATCAAAGAGACAAGCATGAGCTCAAAAAAACTTGAAAGGAATAAAAGTGCCCTGAATTTGATTGGGACTTTATTTGACTCTGAACTCTAATCCTCTGTTAATCAATGGAACAGTTCTTTTTTTCTCCTTAAAAAAAAAATGACACCTTTGTACTAGATAAGTGATTTAGTTCTAACTCTCTTACACGCAAACTCACCAGCCCACACTCAAAGAAGCGGTTGAAAACAAGTAATTACGGTGATATTAGCTACATGCAAATTTTAAGTGTTGATGTATAAATGCAATTGTGCTTTATGTTTACTTAAACTCGTAATATTGTATGCTTGACATGCTATATAGCAAGTGTGAGCCCTTCGGTTGTTTGTTGAACTTGTTAGAGTATATGTTTCTGTTCCTGTTATTGAAGTTAACTATAAATTTCTTCTTTTGTTTGTGGAGGATAGAAGTGATATCTTCACCTGATTATGTTGGCTGTTATCAAAAAATTTCATTTTTCTACCTTTTTCCTTAACATTCTTAAATCATATAAGAGATATAAAAGACCCAGAGCACCCATACTCTTTGGAGGAGCTGAAAGTAATAACTGAAGATGCAATTGAAGTAGATGACCAGCAAAGTTATGTTAGGTAAATATAATTCTTCTGATTTATTGATGTCATGCATTTTCATTTTATGGCTTTCTCTTTTCCTAACATGAGCAAAATGAAACTTCTATTGATGATGAATAATGATGCCTCACTCTAGGGTCACGTTTACTCCGACGGTTGAACATTGTAGTATGGCGACAATTATTGGGCTTTGCTTGCGAGTGAAACTTTTGAGGAGCCTACCCTCTCGTTACAAGGTATCAACTCTTTCCATGACATTGTCTGTTCATTGCATAGTGAGACCTGTTATTGAATATTAGAACTTCACTATTGCTTGTTCATTTTGATGTTGGAATCCAGTATGTTCTTGTTTGTTGACATCCAGGATTTGGAAAGCGAGCTTTCTATTAAACATATGATAAAGCTGTGTTAGGGGATCAGTACAATAGAGATGTTGGATGGTCACTTTAGAAATTTCATATCGTGCCAAAAACCCTCTTGCATTATTACTTTCCTTAAGAGTTGAGCTGCCAGTTTTTTTCTTCCGACTTGGATTTTTGATGTTTTGATTCTGGGGTGTTGGGGGGCCCATGTGGCGGGGATGGGGGTGGAGGATGCTGGAGGAACTGTCTGATTAGTGCATAAGATAGATGGATTATGCCAAAGGTTCTTGCTATTTCTTAGTTTCTTTGCCTTTATTTATAATCGTTTATAGGGTAGGAAGGAGCATATGGCTATGGGGTGCGACCATGGAATGTTCCAATCACATTAGGAATCAGTTTAGGTGGAATTTATTTGCTTTAAGCGAAGGTATCAATCTGACATGTGTAGGACACCATGAACGTGATAGCTGCTTATTGCCGACATTTAGAATGGATACCTCTGTACATGCATGTCCCTGGGAAAATATATATGTCATTGACAACCTCTTTGTTGGTGGGGAAATAGAATTCTTTTCAATTGTAAATGAAGAATACTGAACATAGAATCAACTGTGTATGCTTTTCATATATGGGGAGAATAAGAACAAAGCTGGATAACTGACAGTCTCATTTGTTATAATTAGCTGCCTTTATAAGATGGACTAAACAACTGCAACTGGCAGCACCTAATCGACATCAATAGGGAACTTTGCATTTACGCTGATAAGGAATGTGTGCTAGCGTGTCCTGAACAACAATTTTGTGGAAATTCTATGTCCTGCCTATCCTACTCAGGAGGTGGATGTTTACCATGATAACTAGGGCTAGAAATTAGATCATCAGAAAAAAAAAAAAAAAAAATCACTTAGTGCTTAATGGATCTCAGTGTAAATTGCAGACCATGCAGCTTCTTCTTAGTTAAAATAAAATGAATTGCACATCAAACAAGTTGATGATGGTGGGGGAAAGTTCATTTTTATAGGCTGTAGGATTTTTATACTATCAGATTACTATCTGGTGATAAGTGCTATTATATGACCTTTTCTCTTTCTTTCCTTTAGAATTTGAGCTGAGCTTGTATATGTTGTACCTCCTTTCTCACTGTTTTTTCATAATTTTTGTTAGGTTGATATAAAGGTAGCCCCTGGATCTCATGCATCCGAAGCTGCGGGTACTCTCTTTCTCTCTGTGTTTGTATGTGTTTGTAGCTAGAGTGTGCATGCTTGTTTATATTTGGTTTCTTTTTTTAGCATATGAGTGTAGGTATTCATTGCCTCTCATGATTGCTTGGCTCTGCATATTAATTAACACATGGTGTGGCTTGTCACTTACACCAAGCCTGTATGACAATAAGCTTATCTTGATCCAATTCATGTATACTAAATTGAAGAGCTTCTTGCTATAGAGAAATATATGAAGCAATTTTTTGTAAATAATAAATTTATTCAGTAACTTATAAAGAAAAGCTGTATGTCTTTTGGGCGTCTAACTGAAATCTGAATATAAAAACTTTATTAACATTTCCACTATTTCCAGTAAAGGATATCATAAAAGCAAGAGTTTTCTGATAACACTGCTGAATCTTTCCTTTAAAGATACAATATACCACATTTGGAATAAGGGATCATAAGGAGATTCAAAAATCAAAGTTTAGAGAGCACCTCCATATTCGCCAAGGTCAAGAAAGATATTAGAGGTAGAATCTCATTGTGTTGGGGCATAAGTCGCACAAACTATAATAAGTATTGTTGGAGTTCTAGAATATACGAAAAACCAACTTTGAGCCCAAATAGGATTGCTATGATGATGCATGGACTGACTTCTTTTTTATACATAGCATTTTTGTAATATATATATATATATATACCTGAGATTACCCAAAAAAAAAAAAATACTATGTCCTAACTTTCGTGTCCTTCATATTTCTGTTGTATATGCAGTTAACAAACAACTGAATGATAAAGAACGGATCGCAGCAGCATTGGAGAACCCAAATCTTGTAGACATGGTTGATGAATGCCTTGCCCCATCTTATGGCTGAAAATGTACGTCCATGCTTACCAGTTACTTGAAACGTAAGTTGGAGATTTCCACAAGAATCAGCTCTGGCTGAAGGATACCATACGATTTGCTTTGCCTGTCTCGCACATGCATTTTGGCCATCTCTGTTGTCTAATTTGAGTTAGACATAATTTGTAGTGTAGGTGGTTATATTGATTCATATAGTTTTTTGGTATCTTTGAAATGTGTAATATAGTATATCCATTGTACTTTTTGTTCTTATTTAGATAAAGGATTTTAAAGGTATGCAACATTTTGAGTGAAATCAGATCATTTCAAACCATTAATTAGATGGAAATGCTAGGATTATTTGGGATTCTTAGTTCACTAGTTTCAGGTTAAGGTTTCTGCAGAATGTAGATTGAGGTTTATGGTGTCAAAATTTGAGATGGATTAGATGCCATTGGGCCATTTGAGGGAAGTAGGTGGTTGCAGCTTCAAATGTTGGCTCATAATAATAATGTATGGATAAACATTCCAGTAAATTTATTTAATTCTTTGTTTATTTCAAGTAAAAGGTTTAGCTTCTAAGCACTTCTGAAATATTAAGGATTAAATGATTCGCTGAACTTATAGATTGCTTTGAAAAATGGTGGTATTTCAAAGCTGCAAAATGTAAATGAAAAGTTTCTTCCAATTGATACTTGTATCGTATTGTCAAAATAGCAGGATCCTCAGTCTTTGTTGTTATAGAACTTGATAGTTGCATCTTCAAGTATCTTGGATCCTTCTTAGAAGAACATCTGATATAATAATTTCATCTTGGTATACTAAAACAACAAGAAATGTCTCAAAACAATTATACCGACAAAGTTTAGCAAGTTCATGAACCATTTTATTTCCAAATATAGGATGGTCCAGCCGTCCAACAGCTACTGTCAATGTGTTTATTGATTTTGTTATGAAAAATCCCCTTTTATTGGTTTATTACATAATAATCATGGAAACTTTAATCCATTATTAGACATTTTAGACTAATCTTGTGATAGACTTCGAATTTTAGCATGATCCATTTTTTCACCCCAAAGCAAAGAGCATTGTTGCTAAGGAGATGCTTATGGAACCCCTTAACATCCAGCTTGTTTTTCTACTATCAATGCCCACTTTTAGTTGTGTTACATGCCGGTTGGCAGGCAACTTTGTTAGGCATGGATTTGGGATGATTTGGGAATGGATTTGAATATTTTGGAACCATAATTTTCGTATTCTGCCAGCGAACAAGGAAAGGAATTCAAAGGGGTTTTAATTTCATTGCTTGTGTTCATAAGTTACACAGGGCCACGGGTATGGCTATTAGTTAAAAAGTGAGACCCATCATAAGTCCAGATGCATCTCTAAAGCTCCCTCTTTTTCATACTTGAACTTCCGTCTGCAAAAAGGTTCTCTTATAACCAGAGGACAGAAATGATAGATTCTTTAACAAGCTTGAAATGCTAAAAACACCATAAGATTGTCTTCCCAATCGTAAAGTATTCAAAAAAGACCCATGATTAACAGTAACAAACAGTATTGCCTAGTAACATAGGATTCTGCAGAAAGGAACTAACTGGAAGGGTTACAATGAGAACTTCACGCCTTCATCATCAGCTGAAGTTCCCTTGAATATGGCCAGCTTCCCCTTCTGTTCTAGTAGTCTCAAAGCTCGCATAAGTATTGTGCGGTCAATTCCATGAAGCTCTAAAGCATTAACAGACAAAAAGTGAGATTTTGATGATAAAGTTTACAAACTCTAGACCTACACAAAACCAGAAGCAATCAGATTATGCATTCAACATTGTCCACAAAGAACAGCAATGGCACCCAACAGAAGTTTCCGTTAACGCTAAGCATCGAAAAAGAAGGATACTGCCGATATATATGGGAGTGCTAGCACTTGACAACGAAAAGGCAGTTCTATAAGTTAATTTTCACCTCGCATCGAAATAAAAAACAGAGCATTTATAAACTCACAAGAGGATGCATGCACATCAGGGGGAACAAAAATCAAGTAAAACGATTGAATACTTAAAGAAATCAAATTAAGACAGCCTGATAGATGAACACACGCCAGGTGGGTTACGAGAGAACAAAATCATTTCTTGACAGAATTAAGTGATGAGAGCTAATTCTCTGAATTTGTTTGTCGGAGAGTCCAACTTGCTTCTTGGATACTCCAAAGCAACTATATCTTGCCCCTCCTTTCTCTTCTTAATCCAAGTATATAAGGCACACATATTCTGCACTAAGGTATTAAAAGAAAAAAATTCACAGTTCACCGGATGGACTTGGTGTTCCTAGAAAGTGTAAGATATTAGATCTTCTGAATACTAAGTTAGGGAAAAAGAAATGGGTACCATTTGTCATGGGGCACCTATTCTAGAAACACATCCAAAATTTTCCGATCACCATTGACGTTTTGGGAGAGGATGGAAGAAATTTCAGGAAACTTAGTTCACACATAAATTTAAGGAAAGAGTAGAATTTCGTGCATCATTTCCAAAATTCTTTGCTCATAGCATAATCTATCAAACTCTACCTGTTCCTCGAGATTCAATCCCTGAGCGTATTTCCTCCACTGTCATAACGCTTTCCTCTAACCCATTATCCTTAACCTAATCCAATATGAAAGAAGATTAGATGAAAAGAACTAATAGGTGTTTCAAAATATAAATGTGGAGGTCTATTATCAAAATCACACTTCTTAACTCACAAAGCGTAAAACAATGTCAGCCCAATCTTGTATGCGGTGCCAGAGAATTAAGCATTTCCTATGTCCTTTGTCCAGCCATTCTGCACGCCCTGCTACATCAGAATGGCCATTGATCAATATATATGCTGCAGCAAAACCTTTTAACAGAGAATGAAAAAAAAAAAAAAAAAAATCAAACCTTCTGAAACTAATGCTGAGAGGAATGCTTCCCTGGCTTCATGACTAAGAGATCCTACACTATCACAGTGTAATATAAATACACATCTGATAGGAAAGAAAACATGTACGGAAATACTGCAGAAAAATCTGAATAGACGTAACCATTTGACTCAGATGAATTTTTCTTTTGATTTGTTAAGGATGTTTCGCCCTAAGAAGGATGGCATTTATAATGTTCCTATGCCTGACAGCTTATAATTTTTCATGCGTCAGTTCAGGACCTAACAAGAATGATGAACTTACTTTCAATCACAGGATTTGAAAATAGTGGAAAATCTTCTTCCAGCCCAATCACAAATATCTTTTGTGTTTTACAGAAATCAAGGATCAGTTCCTTCCAAAGCTGTATCTGCTTTTCACGGGTGTCCCTCACTGGCTGCAAACTGAGAAACATATGCAAAAGTTTTATTTTAAAATAAACCACAATGTTCACAAAAATTGGAAAATAAGAATTAATAAGTTAAAGTTGAAAGAGATTTGTTGGAATCCAACTGATGTGGCGAAAGAACCCAGGAAAAGAATGTCTACAATAAAAGATAATAGCTATCCAGAAACCATCATCTCAAACCTATCATGAAAAACTGTTGATTTATCTTTATCTTAGTTCCTGTACAATTATAAAGGCAAAACCTACCCTCACATCCCCACCAATGTGAGGGTACGTTTTATGACACATCAACAATTGAGGTGGCCCAGCAGATAGGCGCCAAGGTCTTACTTTGGCGTGATGACTTTTTGCTTTTTCAGGTCAGAAATCTTCTAGAGAGAAAAAGGAAAAAAGTAAAAGCAGATGAACATCAGAAAGGGTGCAAACAACTGGGAATTCAGGCACCTCACTAGGAGGGAACAAACCTAGTGTCTAAGAGAAAACGCATTGATGCTGTAACAGCATCGCAATGAACCACTTTGTTAGTGGAACAATTTGCCTTTGCAAACTTGAAATCAGCCAGGGATGTGCTTATCTCTGATGCTTGGATATACATGTTAAGCAGGGAACAATTAGCTCTTGTGAATTTGAAGGAGCTAGAGACGGGCTTATCTCTGATGCTTTCAAAAATGTAGAGCCCCTAACCTCATTTTTATAAAAATTGCTCCCATGATAGTCAGGCACTGGAGAAGATAAAACTGCTTCTCACATGGTCACAAGCACAGCAAAAAATTGACCCAACAAAAAGTTGGCCCATGAGGTCTCAGATTATAGTTCCATTAGCTCAGATTCCAATGTCAGTAAGAAAAGAACCACGTCTTAATTTTTACCCGTCCCTAGTATGAAAGAAATTAGCAGTGATATTCAGATTTTAAGGCATTAGCTCTAGCAATAGTCCATCCTCGTCTGCTATAACAATTCACTCCTCAGCAATTCTTTTGCGGAAGATGGGTTTTTGAAGTAACTACTATGTTGACCATAACACAAAGTGGAGAGGAGTTGCACCAAGTAATTTGTTTTTCATTGACGTGAGAATACCACGCGTTATAGTCTCACAGCACCTGCTTGCAAATTAGGCATGAAAGGTCTGCAATGATTCTTCTTGAACAAAATGCTTTTCACTGGAAAAGCATTCAACAACTCTCCATAAAAGATTAAACTGGGTATTCCAATGGGGCATTAAACTGAGTATTCCTTTGACTTTGGACTCACATTGGGACTTTGGCCACTGCACTTGGGTATCCACTTTAACCACACGTGGGGGCATATCTTGTTGCCAACCAAGTTAGCTGTTGCAAGATTAGCAAGTTGGCAAACTTAATACACGTTGGCTTGTTCCACTAGAAATTTAACCAAGGGCTCTTAAGTTTTCTCTCAGCAAGATAACAAATTGAAGCCAGCAACTTGTTTAAACATACCCCCAACCAAAGAAAAAGGCCATCTCAAAGTTGCTCAATTTCAGCTCATGGTCTAGTTCTTTAAATTTTTGTACGGTTTGTGATCTTTTTTCCCATCCGCACATCTATAATCAAAGCAGAAAACAAAGCAGACTTGTTCCGGTCTCCAATATCAGTGGAAAAAGATCAATAGTAGAATGAGATTCAATATTGATTGAAAGAACGCAGCACTGGACAACAATTTGTTTATGTCTAAAATGAAAAATCAAAACAAAGTAAAGCAAAATAAATTTTCAGATGGAGTGATTTACGTGAAGTATGGTGGGTAATTGAAGAAGTGAGGTAACTTGAAATCACCCAATTTCTGCATCTCCACAGAGCTTCCTCTATAAAAAGAGACCTATAATACCATCTCTGAAACTGAAGAAATTAAAAGAGGAACAAAATTTTAGCAGCAATGTAGGAAAACAACCAGGCTCAGAAATATGACCAGTAGCCATTTAATTTTTCAAACAACCATTCCTTTTTAACTTTCAGATGCCAAGTTGCATTAATTGTGGGAAAACCGAGGCTTAAAAATACATGCATGATTGTTCTTTTTCTGGACTGAAGATGGAATCTTAACAGCAAAAAGAAAACAATGGATCAGAAGTAGTTTGGTATTTAACACTGCAAAGAATGCTTCCTAGCAACATTTTGAAAAGAACAAATAAAAATAAAATGGCACGAAATGTAGAGAACAAGAAACTCCAGTATGTCCTTTTCTGTTTCTATTTTACTTTTTGGGTTTTACCTGACCAATCTCTTATTCTCATTCCCTAGATCTCTTGTTCCTACACTATAGCAGCAGCTAAGATTGCACTAACCCATTATAAAGTTCTCTGCCATTTTTATCTCTTTTTCTTTTTTATTCTTTTGAAAATCATTTGAGTACCTCTTATAACAGTTTCTTTATAATTGATCCTCTGCATTAGTAACAGAGAAATTTTACCATTCCTCACAAACAACAACCAAATTGAACTTGAGATTAGTTTCAGTCCTATTCTACGACTAAAGCAATCAAGTAAAGGCTATGCAACAACAAAATTTATAATGCCACAAGCATTAAATGCGCATTAGTTAGCTACCAATATCTTGGAAACATGGGATTATTCTTCTATGGGGTCATTAACTTAAAAACTAAAATTGTAGGTATATCTAATACTAACTGTAAAAATCATCCAAAATCTGGAAAATAAAGAAGACTGAACTCGAGTCTAAATTACACCTCCTAGGGTGAAATTGTAGCTTCAACATTACCCAGCATGTGTGCAATTTATCATCCAAAGAAAACAGAACCAAAACGGAGAAAAGGGAAGTATGTGTATTGGCTTCCTGTGATGCTATTGCATTATAGTTTAGAAGAAAAATGGCACTTCTAAGAACCCGTGTTTGGTGATGCTCTATAAACCCACCTTCTGATCATAGTCAATATCAAGCACCTTTGCCTAAATGTCTGGCATGCTAATCAAGTAACTCCTAATAAAAAAAGAAAATTCCCAATGCATGTATAGCTACCAATACAAAAAAGTCAAGACATTCATTTTAGAGATGGAAAATGTAATAAATCATCATGATTTAACCATCAGGCTTCTATCTGGAACCAAAAAAGAAAAGAATAAACTTTGGATTTCCACTCCGCTTGGCCTTATTGAATCCACTCATTAGTTAAATTATATTCAGGAAACTGAAACAACACAAAACAAAGGATTTGAACTTCAATTTTTTTTCGATTTCCTTAGCTTTCCATTTCAATTCTCCTTCCTGTGGCTTTTGTATTTTTATTTTATTTTTCTGGTTAGTTTTATATGGTTTCCTTCGAAACCAATTACGACACAAAGATAATGCAAAAAAACAAAAATTTAAAACAAGAAGAAGAAGAAGAAGACGAAGGACCAATAAGCCTTGAAAAAGTCAATGATACCTAAGTATTCGAGACAGAGGGATTCAGAGGGTAGAATCCGAGCTTCGATGGTGCGGTAGAGGCTTGGCGAAACGTTCGGTTGATCAAGCTGGGAAAGATGTCCGTTTGGGAGGTAAGAAAAGGAAGGAAAATGAAAGAAAATTTTAAGGTTCAAGGCTTTGGGCCTACTAAAAGCGGATCCAAGCCCAGAAATCTCCCGGCCCGGATGGCTCTGCCATCAAAGAGCACAAGCCTCTCATTCTTGCAGGAAGTTTTAACAAAAATATATATATATTTTATTGTCCTTCTTAATTTAAATTTTTAGAAAAATTAATAATTTAATTTAATAGCAGGATATAAGTTTAGAAATCCATATACGAGAAATATATTAATGTATAAAGAATCATTATATTTTCTTTATCTTAATTTAAGTTTTGATAGATCAAACTCAAAATAATGACAGGTTGATGTTAATTAATTTAATAAATAAAATCTCTTAATCATACTTTTTTTCTCTATAACTCATGCACCAATTTATGTACCTTTAGAATACTAAGCCTAGAACTAAAAGGTCTCCTACAATACCTACTCACTATTGAGTTAGGTACTTGTTGACTTTTAGTCACATTTGTTGTTAATATGTTAATTTAGGATCAAACATCATTAAAATGGAGGGAACAAGATTATTCTTGATCCTCTGAATCATTATTTGGTCATAAGATAAGTATGTCAAATGATATTTCATATTAAGAGTTTTGAATTTCTAGTAGATTTTTATGCTCCATTAAGATTTTTATATTTTCATATCAAGAGAACAACAAGAGCTTTTAGTGTCACAAATATATACAAAAGGCTGAAATCAATTATCTTTTATGGGTGAATGGTGTGCTTTCAAATGTTTTGTCATTGAAGCCCATCAGATCTACAAAGAAGGGAGACACTAAACATGTGCATTTGATATATGAATTGTGCAAAACTATGATTTTTACAAAAAAAGCCATTGTTAATAAGCTTAATTCTTATAAACAATAGACTTAAGAGTACAAGGTTATTCTTCCATGTAAAGGGAATTTTCAACTAGATTCAAGCAATTCAAATCAATTTACACCGTTTCAAAATGCATTATAGACATCGTAGTACACAGGATATTATCTTCCAAACCTAAGTTTTGAAAACTATGTTACAATTTGAGGGTTTGTTTAACAAGGAGTGGGACCCTTTTTCAACCTTAAAATTGATTTATAGAAAAAAAAATTGTCTTTTCATATAGAAACAATATCATAATATAATTTAATCACATTGAAACACACACGGATCAAGAAAGAGAAGTTCACATGTCGTACCTAACAAGTGAGAAAAAATCAAAGTTGAAACTTGAAAGAAATGGGGTTAGGTCCAAGTTTCCGATCAGTGCAAAGTGTTAACCAGCACATAATTAAGTGGAATGGAATGTTGCTAGTTGGTTTTGGTTGACTTGCCTGTGCATGAAACACAAGCCAATGACCTTTTCCCTGTTTATAATCACAAAGTAGATTTATTTGACAATGAAAATGAAAGAAAGTCAAACAAGACACTTATATTCTAGCTATTTCTTCTTCTTCTTCTTATACAATTGAACCTTTAGATTTTATATGTATTTTAGTTTTCTTTATGATAATATTTATTTGAAATATTGATCCCTAATTTTTAATATTGTGTTTTAAATTCTAGGTACTTAAAAAGTCTTCAGAAGATCTTATATTTTGAAATCTTTAGGGTAATTTTAAATAATCTTGACCATGCACAATAAAACTGATAGAGACACTTTATTGTCCCCATTAATTGCTTTTGAGAATGTATAACTATTGTAAGAAGTTTTTGAAGAATTCAGACTCTTATTGGTTGATTTGAAGATAATTGAACCACTTCCCCATAATTTTATTAGTGATTGATTTTTTCTGTCAAATATTTATTGAGGTAGTTAGCCATCTATTGTTCTTTAATTCCTTTTAACTTCTTTTCCTTTGATGACATTCTATTGACATAAAAAATGTGAAGATTTTCCTAATTTAAATTAGTTTTATAAAAGTAATTAAAATGGTAGGTTGGAGTGCACGTACACATAGTCAAAGCACTGAAGTTAACCCATGAGAAGGCGCGAGACATGGACGTGAAAGCCAAAACAGCGACAGGAACAGTGTTTCTTGTGAGTATTGTCGTCTTAGATGGACGCTTAGTCTGCGAATCTTAAAAGAGGTGCATGTGATTCTCCAGCATTACCAGTCTCCTCCTTCTTTCTTGGTACTTGTACTATCTTTTGTTTGTTTGACAAACATCCCCCCAATTGTTGGAAACTTGGTGTCTTTAAAAGCAGGTGATCACCGTTGAATTTCGTTCAAGAACAAGTAGTGGCTGGAAATTGAGACAGAGAGAGACTAGATTCATAGCAAATGGCAGTGTAAGTCCCTTTCCAAAATCTTCTTTGTTGGGTTTTCTTGATTGGGTCTCTAAATTCCTTTTGTTTCTGTGTTTGGGAGCTGAGAAAGAGTGAGACAGAAAAAGAAAAGTAATGGGTTTTAGTTCGTGTTATTGATCTTCTTTTGGTTTGATTGTAAACTATTGGGGACCCAATTGGACCAAAACAAGTCTGACTCGGAAGGCGATTTGGCTTAGTTTCAGATTGCGCTTTAGTAATTTCAGGGACCGAATAATAGCATACGAAATTTTTAGGAATTATTTTGTTTGATTTTGCTCTTGGAGCAAAGAAATGGAGGATACGTGCGTACTTTTGGGATTCCCAATAGTAGTGTTTATGAAAGGAAGATATACGATTTCTGATTTGACAAATTTTGATGCTTAAACAGTGTTGCTTCGGCTCCTGGGAAGGTCTTGATGACTGGGGGTTACCTTATTCTCGAGAGGCCGAATGCAGGACTCGTACTCAGTACCAACGCTCGGTTTTTCGCAATTGTGAAACCACTTTACGAGGAGATCAAGCCCGATAGCTGGGCATGGGTGCGGAAATCTTCTACGTTTTTCTTTATAGACTGTATTTTTTTCATTAGTTCCATTTTCTTATTGATTCTTGCTCGTCAATTTTCTTCACTGCAATGTTAGCGGTGGTGACATATCCTGTAATATTTGAAAAAGTCTTCACTTTTTTTTTCACCGGAAAATAGTCATCCTATGTGAAGAGATTAAACTGGAAAACGGGAGTAAGATGTTCACTGTTCAAGGACTCTGCTTGTTTGCTGAGAATACTTGGGGAGAGAAAAGATATAGAATATAAATTTTATTAATTTTGAGTCGCAGCCAAATGCTTTCACATGATCTTATCCTCTTGTGTTATAGTGTATATTTTACCGACTTATTAGATCAGAAAAAGATCTATCCCCGTATTATGGTGCTTATTTCACACACAACTACCTTGAATTATTTTTACATAGTAAGTTACTTTATTTTTCAGTATTAGTGTGATCAATATTATACTATTTAGAATCCTTACTTTTGAGCCGTTTATTTGGATCATACGGGGAGCGGGAAAGGAATGGAGAGATGCAATGTTGGTATGGCCAATCCTTGATAGGTCTAGATAGATGTTTCATTATTCTCGAACAGCTAATCATGGACAATATTATCATGCTGCAACTGGTAATTGTTTCTTGTAAAGCTCTTTGAATAGGCAGGCATGCTGGACATACATAAAGAATTGTTGAACTAGTCACCTTTACCTGAGCTTTGTCTCTTTGGGGGAAACTGTTTCTGCTGAAGATGTTTTTCCTTTGTTTTGTCTTTTGCACTTTTAGTTGAAAAGCTTACGTTTTTCTCCTACAATAATAACCAAAAAGATAAATGAGCCTTTTGGGATGAATTTTCCAATAAATGGTTTTTTCCACCTCAAGTTATTACCATCCTAGCCGATGCTATATGCCAATAATAACTTAAATGAGTACATGCTCAAACAATATTTTTACATGAACATGTATGTTGAATGTAAGATACATGTTAAATGTTATTTGGAATTATATTGATGTCTCTTAAGAGTCTGGGTTTGGAGGGATGTATCAAAGATGGGAAGGACATAAATTTTAGTCAAGACATGGGCTGCAGAGCAGTTTCTTGGTAGCATACTATGAAGCCAACTGTTTTCTGGCTTTGAATGTCCTATATAGTAGTGATGTGACATGATATGTGCAGATATACCTGAATATGTCCTCCTGCTTCCTTAGAAGCAATCCCCCGCCAATAAAAAAAAAAAGAAAGAGAGGGAAAAAAAAAAAAGCCTTAACATGGATTGATTTCCGTAGAATTACAAGCATAACTGATGTTGGTTGATCTGCTTCTTTATTGCAATTAACTCAATCAAAGTGGAAGAAGTTGGATACATTTGAAAGTAGGCTAATTGTGCAGGATGTATGTGGTGTTATTGAAATGTGGTGATGCTCTTAATGGTTCTATGAGTTGTGCTTTCACATGTATCTATATCTACTTTTGTTGCTCAATAAATTTTTTTTGGTTCTCTATGTTGACCATCAATATTGGTGAGTTGATAGCGTAAGCCTTCTTTAGGAATGTTATTAGCTTGTCACTGAATTTCTTGTGACTTTTTGTGTCACTTTTCAGGCATGGGCAGATGTGAAATTGACGTCTCCTCAGCTTTCCAGAGAAAGCTTGTATAAATTGGCATTGAAAAACTTGACCCTTCAGTCTGTCTCTTCAAGGCAAGTTTTTACTACTTATGCTACTTGTGTGTGTCAAACAGTCAAAAATCTTCAATTCTCCTAATATAGTTAGACTTTTCTTGGATTTCACTGATACCCTCAATTTTAAGACCTGTACTGTATCTTTTCTTTCACGTTCTGTCCTCTTTTTCTCTTCTTGTGGGTATCCTTCTGTGTTCTTCCTGTTTACTTTGCTTGTGCCCATGTAAATGATTGTATAGAAAGCTGTGACTAGCTTAATCTGAATGTTCTCATTTTTTCATATTTTGCAAATTATGTGGAAAGGGTAAGGAGTGCATGGTCAAATCAATTGTTCTAAGTGATGCTTACTTTGATGAACTTTTTAAAGTGATGCTTGCTTTATTGGCTTAAAATTTCAGTGATTTGAGGAACCCTTTTGTGGAACAAGCAGTGCAATATGCTGTGGCAGCTGCATATGCAACATTTGACAAGAATAAGAAAGAGTTGTTACACAAACTTCTTTTGCAAGGTAATAATTGAGGCTCCCAATTTTCTCTATCACTGTGGCGATAAAGCATTTCTGCAAGTTCATCTAATGTTTGTCTCAATTAGTTATGCAGGTCTTGATATCACAGTTTTAGGTTCAAATGAGTTTTATTCATATCGAAATCAGGTATTTTATCCTTTTTAAGATATCAGTATCTTTCTATTAGGATGGTGGCAACTTTATTTTTTAACTGTTTCTAGATTTTCATTTTTTCCCCCTTTCTTGTAAAATTTTCCCTTGAGAATAGGAGTTACCGCTTCTTGGTTCATGCTTGTGTAGACTGTACACTGCTTTCTTGGTTCTTCTGAGAAATATGTCTAATAACTATCATAATTTCTTTTAGCAGATGGTGAAAATGTGTTAATTAATCTTGCCCTTGTATTAGGAGTTACCACTTCAACTATTGGTGCTTTGATTTACAAAGGATGATTAAGACGTTTATCTACTGTACACTCTTTCACAGATTGAAGCACGTGGACTTCCCTTGACGCCAGAAGCATTAGCTACCCTTCCAGCTTTTACATCAATTACCTTCAACACTGAGGATTCAAATGGAGAAAATCGCAAGCCTGAAGTTGCGAAAACTGGACTGGGTTCATCAGCAGCAATGACAACTGCTGTGGTTGCTGCTTTACTACATTACCTTGGAGTTGTTAATCTTTCCTCCTTAATGAAAGATCAAGACCAAGAAAAGAAGGACACTACAGATCTGGATATGGTACACATGATAGCTCAAACTGCTCACTGTATTGCACAAGGGAAGGTTGGCAGTGGGTTTGATGTCAGTTCTGCTGTTTATGGCAGTCATCGTTATGTCCGGTTTTCACCAGAAGTGATTTCTTCTGCCCAGGTTCTCTCTCTTTTTCAATATTAGAGCAGAAATCTTGAATGAGAACATTTACATTGTCTATTAACCTTAATTTCAATTAAATATTTCACATGTTAGACCTGACTTATTAACAGGTGTTTGAGCCATACTCAAGAGCCAATATAAAAATATTACTCACATGATTAAATTCATCATTTCTAGTCAATTTAAAATTTTGAGTAAATGATAATCCATTATAGTAATAGAACATAGACTTTGATCTCAGCCTAGACTCTCCCTTCGGCTAAATATTTCACATGTTAGTTCCCATTTTATCATAGTTTGTTCCAAAGATGGAAAGGGTGTCAAAGTATTAATTAAATGATTAAACTTACTGTGTCTGCCAATTTAAGATTTTGAGACAAATGATGATTTAACAAAGCGGATAACATGCAATTTATCAACCTCCCTTGCTGTTTTATAATGTACAATATCCAAATTTTGTGTTCCTCTTACTTCATGTCATTGAATCTAATAAGAGAGCCATGACCATATAATATCATTCATCTTCTGAAGAACATTTCCAGTTGAATAGCATATGAATCCCTGAAGGCAAGGTTAAAAAGAATGATGGATGTAAAATTTTGCATTTGAGTTTCTCTTGTGGTTATCTACATAAAAAAAGATTTCTAGATGACTTTTTTGTTTCCAAGTATCCATCTGGTTTGTTGGCAAGGCTTTTGAGTGCATTATCATCTTTTTGTAAGATATACCATACCTGACCAGCTATTTATGGAATGAATAGACAAATATCCCATCCTGAAAGGCACACCATGTGACCAATATTTATGCTAGACAGCAGGGTGATAAGTGTTCAGTAAAATGAAGGTAGGATTATCGCAAATTTAATTTTGACAACCACTCATTAGGGATTTGCATCTTATGAAGGGTCATTTTCTGTACGATTGCTGCTCTTACCTTACCCACCTTAAACATCGCTCCCTCGGTGTCCTTCCCCCCCCCCCCCCAACCCCCAACAACCTCTCCCAAAAAAAAAAAAAAAAAAAAAAGATAAAGAAAGAGTAAGAAGAATAAAACAAAAAACAAAGAAGAGATAAGCAAAATACACTAAATACCAGAAAATAAACCAGATGGGCTTGCTTTGGTTGCCAATAACACTGTTTTGGATGAAATCTTGTCGGTATTAGTTTACTTTATGTCGAGATGACAAACTGCACTCACATATGTGTTGTCTCTTCTCTTGCATAAAAAATTAGAAGCAACTTCTACATGTCTTTTTATCATTTCCATAACTTTTATTTTGACAAAGTGCAGGTCGCAGCAAAAGGATTGCCCTTAGAAGAAGTCATAGTAGATATCCTAAAAGGGAAATGGGACCATGAGAGGACTAAGTTTTCCTTGCCACCATTGATGACACTTGTAAGAATTCTAACATATGATTTGTTGCAACTTTTATATGTTCTGAAATGTATAATGATTTTATGTCATGCTTGTAGATATCTTCTGGAAGGATAAATTAAGTAATGTGATGCCACTTGCTGTCTTTAGGTCTAACACCAAACTTGACATGAGTTGTTTCTGCCTCTTTCAATTTTTCCGTTCCATTCCTTCCGAATCAACTTGCATGCTTATATCTTGAACTTTCTTTCTCTGCATGTTACCTTTTCTTGGGTTTATTCTGGTTGTGTCTATTGAGTTCATGCTACTAGCTTTTAGTAGACTATTTCCACAGAGAGGATATTGATTTTTTGATGTACCTGTTGATTCTGTTAGTTAATGCACAGTACTTGAGAAGGATGATTATTTCATTTTGATGCTTGAAGAAACCAACATAGCTACTGTACCACCTTATGACTGATAGGATGGAATATCATCACTAATTTTGCTAGGAAGTTGGAAAAAAATTTAGAAAACTGTCTACCCAAAACTCTAGAAAGCAACTGGATATTTTTTTTTGCAGTGGCTTCAATTTGTAAAGTCCGGCATTTGTATGGTGGACTGATTCTTTAAAAGAAGCTTCTTCTTCCATGTTAATTACTAATATGGGAAGAACTATTGAAAATGGTGACACCATCTCCAACTGCTTCTTATTTATCTTTTCTTCTTTGGTTTTCCTTAAAAATGTTGTGCTCTTGACAAGCTTATCTTCTTTTCTAAAAAGATGTCAAGCTGTCTGCTCTTATCAATGAGTGTCCTTTCCACAGCTACTTGGAGAACCTGGAACTGGAGGATCATCTACACCATCAATGGTAGGTGCCGTGAAGAAGTGGCAGAAGTCTGACCCTCAGAAATCTATGGAAACATGGAGAAAGTTGTCAGAGTCAAATTCTTCTCTTGAAGTACAGTTCAATAGGTTAAGCAGACTTGCAGAAGAGCACTGGGATGCATATAAATTCATAATTGACATCTGTAGCAGGCTTAGGTCAGACAAGGTAATTCTTGGGGCTCATTTTCTTATATCTACTGAGGAAATATAACTAATAATCAGAAAGTTGAGATGCGTTAGACTGTCATTTCGTATCACAGTTGCTTTTATGTTTTGTCCTCATATGTGTTAGAAAATACTTCTTCTCATGTGAAGAATCAATTAATGTTGTTTATCAAGTTCCATGGATTAAACAAAAAGAAGCAGGAGAGGCCATTCGTCATATTAGTCCTGTCAGAGAGCAATACTCTGTGTAGGATTGTAGTATCAGATAGCCAGAAATAATGTCTTAAGCTCCTGTACTGAAGTTTTGAGCTCGCTACTGTACTTTTTTTGTTGTCTGTATTATACCAAAGATTTGATATTGGCTTATTATTGGTAATTATTGGAAAGATATGAGAAATGGAAAGGAGAAGTTCTTCCTTTCATTACAGGCAATATCATAAATAGAGGCTAACTCTGACCTTAGAATTCAGTTGCTCCCAAATGCTTTGAGGCCACAAGATTCTACAAAAGTCGTGGATGACTGTAACTGTTAGAGATACTCCATTATCTCCGAATGTCAAAATGAATTTTAAAAACCAATTAGCGTATTGTCTTCCATTGGACAATTAACTGTTATGATGAACTTTCAGGCTGTGCTAGTTATTTGATTGGTTGATTTTTTGACCTTAGAATTTGGTCATGGTACTTTCTTCTTTGTTTTAGACTTATGTTTCCCTCTGGGCGAGAGTGGGGAGGAGCGAGCTGACTCATCTTGAGCCTATTACCATGAGCTTTACATGTCTTATTGTGGAAAAACAAATGTGATATTTTAATTAGGATGCAGGCATATAAAGCTTTGTTCTAGACCAGATGTTGACTTGTTTTTGAGCTTCATTTTCAAATTGTGTACTTCAAAAGGAGGTAGAGTTTGGAGAGCCATGTGCATGCTGTTGAGATTGCCTAGTTTATTTAAGCTGTAAATTTAGTATTTTTACCTTTCTGCTCTTTTCTTTATTTGTATTTTTCTAGTTTTGATTTGCAAATTTCCTTAACAGTGGCTAGAGCAAGCTTCTGAGCCCACAGAAAAAGTGATTGCTGAGGCATTGTTAGGAGCAAGAGATGCTATGCTTGGTATCAGATATCATATGTGCCAGATGGGTGAAGCGGCAGGTGTTCCGGTAGTTTTTTTTTTTCTCTTCATTTGGATGCTTGTTTCCTATTATTCTTTTCATCAGTTTCTTCATATCCCATATAAAATGTTTGTTTTTGTTAAGGTGGGGAGTACAAATAAATAGAATGACAACCAGTGGTTTTTCCTTACGGATGCAGACTTGTAATACTTCGCAATCAAAATGGCTATAGTTGTCCAGTGCTCTAATCTTCCTGGGAAGAAGTCTAAGGGGACTCTTCTCCTTTAGTGGGCTTTCCAATTAATGCATAGAGCTCATAATCTGTTTCTTGTAATGGTTTGAGAAGATTGTTTCTGTAATTTACCACTTAAAAGTATGGTTACTTTAATGGTTATCTTATGGATGTCACCTTGACCTGAGAAATTCTATTTATGGCTTGTTTATTCTAGAGAAAGAACTTGAGTATAAATTGTCAAACTACCATTTTGGTCCTCGAGCTATTGATCATAAATTAATTACTTTCCTCAACTATCAATTTTGTGAATCTAGTGAAACATCAGGCAGAGATTACATTCTTGTAATCTGGACCTGTAAAGAACAGTTACTATGGTCTTAATGTCTATCTGTTGCAGGGTAAAGATTGCTAAAACACTGTTAACTGCATAACTGCTGATGAATGAGTTTTAAGTAAAGTGCAAGGTTTTCAAGTGTGGTTTGTCAATCTTAGTAAAATGTTTGATTGAACACTTTATAACCATAATAATCTTGTAAAATAACTATGGGCATTCAACAGCCCTGTAATTAGTAGTCATTTTGTGCATATAGAGAACATAGTTTCCCTTATATTTTGCTCTTTATAAATCTTTCACAAAGTGCAATTATATAGTTTAGCATGGTTGTTTAAACTTGTTTTTCCCTAATGGATTCAAGCTCTAGTTAAGTCTTGTTCATTGTCATCTGCCTGCTGTGTTCAACTATTAACTAGCTTCCTAAATTTGCAGATTGAACCTGATGGACAAACGCAGCTTCTGGACGCTACAATTAACATGGAAGGAGTTTTGCTAGCTGGAGTTCCTGGAGCAGGTGGCTTTGATGCTATTTTTGCCATTACCTTGGGGGATTCCGGCAGCAACGTCACCCAAATGTGGAGTTCAGTCAATGTTTTGGCCTTGTTAGTTAGAGAAGACCCCCGTGGTGTTGCTCTGGAAAGCGGCGATCCACGGACCACCGGAATCACAGCAGCAGTTTCATCAGTTCACATCTAATAAGTCCACTCTTGTAAACTAGAAAAATGATGACCTTTATTCATGGTTCTACAAAGTTAGTTTTCCTGCAGAATATCCATAGAGTTGTTCTTGCCATCATATTTTGTTGTCACTTTAGTTTCCAGTTTCTATGATTGAATGATAACGGCCATGAAGGCCATTTTCAAAGAAGCTTGATTTATTCAATCTCCTCTCCTGTAGTTGTGTTCTTTCCTGTCATAGAATCTATATTTATGGAGAAGACATCTTAAGCTGACCAATTTTTTAATGCCTCTTGGTAATCCTTTAAGTGCTTCACAATTGTAAGGATTTAGGAATTGTAGATTTACTGACTTGGTAAAAGAGCAAGGCCATACTTTTAATTTTTTTATTTTGAGGAAAGATCAAGATACCTTAGATGCTTTAACATGCCAATGGTATTTGGCAGATTTTCAAGATTATTTATTCTCAAATTCAACACATGCAAGAACTTGAAATTTGAAAAAATTATTTCACAATCAATTTCACCTTTAAAATTGGGACAATGAAATGTTCTTCTCATCCTTTCTTCACATCATGAAATCAACTCTTTAATAGAAAATTTTAAGCACTTACAAATTGATAAATGGTAAAAATTGATAAAGGGTAAATTTTCTTATTGATCTTCCACTCTTTTTCGTTAGATTTGGTAATTAATGAACTTGTTGTTACTGATGCAACAAGATTATGCATGAGGTCATGCATTTTACATCTAATTATCACTTTATCATTATTTTCTTCAGGATCTTGAAAAAATGATCTCCAAAGTAAATCCATAAAATAAACATTACTATCATCTTCCAAATATTGATTTGTTGATGATAACTCAATAAATCCATGTGCAATCCATTCATAGATTATTGTTGTTTTATCATGTTTATGATCATTGAAATATATATTACAATAAGCAAAACAACGTTTTAAATGTGAAAAAAGTTTATTATAATTGAGCTTTAGAGTTACTAAAATATCATATTTATCCTTTTGTATATCTGAAAGTTCATTATTTACAAAATTCAGCTATTCACTTTTTGAACTTTTAAAATGTAACATCCTTCCCACAGTATTCATAGTTAAAGGAACACCAACACACTTTTTTATAATCTCCCTCCTTAATCCTCAATTCTTAGATTCTTTGGTCATTCCCCATTCCAAAAAGCCACACATTTAAGTAAATTCAATGACACCTACTCCCCTAAACTCTCTAAATTATATGAGTTTCCTAAAAACAGTCTTTGCAACCAATTCACTGTGTCGTTACCAATATTTTACTGCCTATTGCACCACCAATCATCACTCTTTTCAAATTAGACCATTGCTCAGTATCTTCATTCCATATATCATCTAATACAAACAAATATTTCTTTTGTCAATCTTTACTTTAAGATCATTTATCATTACATCCATAGAATTTGATTTCTTCCCCCTTATAGACTTTAATTTTTATTTAATAATATCTTTCAAGTTAAAAGGATCAGAAACACATATCCCCATTTTTAGTTCAAAATGGGTTTGTATTTTCTCATCATTGTATACATATTGAGCTAATGTAGTCTTTGCTAATCCTCCCATACCAACAATTGGAAGGATTTAAACATTCCTTTCAACGTTGGTGTCCAACAGGCTTCTGATAATTTCTCCCTTATCATTGTCCCGTCCAAAAACTTCTTCCTCTCTTGCGAAAGAACAAGTACTATCCCTCCGCGTAACAGTGGCTAGTGGCTCTTCAAGGCTCACCACAAACTGGAAAATATTTATATCATCTGCAATAGCATTAACTTCTCTCTAATCGACTTAATCTTATGAGCCATTTTAAGACGAAAGGCAAACTGATTTGATCCGGAAAAGAATATACATAACCTTTTTGCCTTCTTATGTTGGGTATTTATTTTTCGTCGTTGAGCTTCAGTGGAGATAGCATCCAGCTAGTCATCGATTATAGTAACTAGGAAGGAGATGATCAGTAAAGACGGCATAAAAAAGCTCTCTAATTATTTGAGAGTTAGAAGGCAAATAAGAAGGGAAACTGGATATAAGAACAAAAATTGGAGAAAGAAGTCCACGATCAGTCAACGTCCAATCAAACGTGCACTAGGAAATGGAAAACAATATGGCCCAACTTGCATTCACATTGGTGGGGGAAGATACTATCAGCCGATCGCAGGCAAATAGCCGGTGCTTTAATCTTAACCTATTTTTAATTTGAAACAAAAGACATGAATAATAGTTGATATGATCACGGAGACTACCTCCAACAGTCGTGTGCCGCCCCAATAACATGTAGCATACTACTGGTAATAGTGACGGACTTTCAAATTATTCATCTTAATAGCTTTTACTTATTTGATGCAGAAACCTGTTGTTTCCACTTGGCGTGATAATGTTTTATGTATTTGTTCAATCATTGATTCATTTGCCTTAGCTTTTACTGATTGGTGAGAGAGAGAGAGAGCCAGGAAACTGGCTGGAGTGATGACGAAAATAGGAGAGGCATAGAACCACCTCACGTAGATTTACAACCAGGAAGAAGGATGTGACCGCTAAAAGGGTAGCCGCAGCATATGATCTGGTTTATTCTGTAGGCCACGCTTAATGAACCAAAACAAATCAAATGCACAACAAATGACGACCAGAAGACTAATCAAAAACCCAAAATCCGAAGGAAGATTGTCCTGTCACGTCAGTCCCGTTCACCTTTCGCGTTCTTCTAACCTTTCAAATCTTGTCAATACCAGAGCCAATGTATCCGTTACACTCAGTGGACCAATGGAACCGGACTAGTTAATTATGTTGATAGTCCATCCTTATAAACAGTTAAGAAGATAAGAAGATAAGAGTTTGAGTAAAAAATGAATGCAACAATAACAGGAAACAGCAGCAAATTTTAAACTTGTAGAATTTGACAAGTGGTATATTGTCTTGTAATTATCTTATTTACATGAAAATAGCTATAGAATAGCCTGAAAATATTTTGAAGATAAAGTATTATGTTTCTAGTATTTAATATTTTTTTTATAAATTAAAAGTTTGTGTTAGAAAATGTAAGAGAGAATTCAGTTTCTGCAGAAACTGAAAACAAAACAGTTTTTTGTGTTCACTTTAAAAGTTTGTAACTTTCTTCTCACTGAATGAAATTTCGTGTTTCTTGCTTATATCTCTTCCTTGTCTTGTCTAGTTTATGTTAGAATTAAGTTTTGTCTTATTCTGCTGCGTATTGAGTAAGAAATCGATCCTACAAATTACAAACTTGAGCACAAGCCGGTCAAGGAGGACAAGATCAAATAATCACATCACGTGATTGGCGCAGTGGAGTGCTCTTTTCTCGAGTCTGTCATCTGATTCGTTTTGGTTCTTTGTATCTGCATCCTTCTATTTGATTCATTTTGGTTCTCTGTATTTGCATCCTTTTGCTTGACTAAGTGTGTAAACCATGGTCAAAATAGACCGAAATCGGTTTAGTTCACTTGTAAAAATGTTGAAAAACGATAGCCAAACTCATAATATGGGAAAACAATCCAGAAGAGATTTTTTATACCGATTCTCATGTGTCTGGGCTTCGTCCCTCTTGTTCAAGTCTAACCCCCCTGTACAGTTGGTGTCTTGACGGTGTATAATCAAGTATTTTGAACCGTTTTGGTTAAAGAGCTTTCAAATCTTATCACGGCCAATCAACTACCGGAATCCAAAGTTCAAAACCATTAATTAATTACCATTAGGGTGCAGCGGAGAGCCTAGGCGGCCTTTGATAACTTAAACTATTGCCTTAACTTTTTCACTATTTCTTGGTGCATGAAGAGTCATAGATTTTTCGGACTTCAAATATCTTCAAGTCATGGTTCAGCAGCTTTTAGATTAAGCCATGTTCAATCGATTAATAGACTTTATAGAAAACTTATCAATAGAATAATTAAAAAGATTATGCTTAACAAAAAATGCTGCAAATTGATGTTCAAATATCCTTCATAAGTCCTTCCGAATATCAACATTACTAGACATGAAAGATTATTTTTAAAAAAGTAAAAACAAAGTCAGTCTAAGGATTTTGTAAATAAATTATTGCAATTTATTAATATTTTTGTTTCTACTTTAATGATTCTTATTCACAAATATCTATGCATGCACACTTTTCACCTTACCCTTTGTTCCAGTATAGATGTCTAACAAGTTGGAGCTGTGAACTTGTATTCACATTAATCATGCAACACGCCATATTACTCATTGTAATAATTAATAGGCAATATTAATTTTAGTCTATTTTTTAGGTTTTAGTACTATTTTCTTTTGTCTGAGGCAAAGGCGAATCCCTTATACTGTAGAGTATCGCGTCTTCCCAGTTCTAGAGAGCCGTCTTCATGGGGTCAGATGAATGAACCGCCTGGAGCTCATCACTTGTATTTCAAAATTTTTTTAATGGACTCTACTTTTCATTTACGTAATGAAGTAAATTTTAAGAAATAGGAAGTTAAAGACTGCTTTGGTGATTAAGGGGGTGACCATTATGCTTTTCTCTTTGGGGAAGATGTATAGGAATGGAAGATCAATCTTTTTCTAATTTCATGGGTTTGCTATTGACTAAAATGAAGATATTTAATTTATCCTCTAATTTGAATTATAAGTTTGAACTCAATAATAAAAATACTTGGTCCCAATACCCACCCACCTTTGAACGGATCAACTCAACATAAATGCTTTTCACAAAGTTGTCAGCAATATTGGACAGAAACTGAACATCTACGGAGTTGTACATCACTTTCTGCTAGTTGAGTAACGGGGCTGTCGTGCACCAGAAGAAAAGAAATCAGAAGGCTGGGCACGACTGAAAAGTTGAAGCACGCTTGCGTGAGGTACAAGTCCGAAAAAGAAGTGCAGCGTGGAGTTTTCAAAGGCAGCTTTTGTATTATTACTGTCTTTGTTTTACTTAGAAGGTAAGTGTCTGTCTTGGTATAAATACCAAGGCTGTAAGTCGTGTGGTGTGATTGGGTTGTCTATGTAAAAGTTCTGTAAGGCTTTTGAAGCTCTGTGCTTACTCTGTTCAGTCTCTAAATCCGTGTGTAAGCTTTTGTTATTAACAACCTGCTGTGCAACAACCGACGGCAGGTTGTTACACATCCATCCTTTTTATAGAAAAAATTGTGCTACAACTTGTAGCTAAGAGGATATTTGTGGAGCCCCCAGTAGATTTTTCTTTTAAACTCAAAGAATTTTTCTTTTTTTTCAATGTTGATTAGGTACAACCCAACTTTCTTGCGTCATGTACCTTTTTTTACGTTGCATTTCACATCAACTTCTAAGAATTCTCTTTTGGAATGTTGACCGGGCACAACCCAACTTCTACAAAGACTAATGACTTTCACACTTTCTTCTGCCAAGAGAGAATGACATTCACTAATTGCTTTCCCTAGAGCAATTCATTAATGTCACTAATTGCACTCTCCTGCCAATATGACGTTCACAAACGAAAATTTTGCAATTGAGCACCGAAAATGTTCGAAAGCCGCAAAGAGAAACGCTTGAGCCGTTTTATGATTAAATCTCACTTAGATTTTTGATTTCCCTATTTGATTATCAGAAAATCCTCCGGAGCAAGGGGGCTAAAGGTCACCTTTTTCCTTTCAAGCAACACTCATTTGTGAGTATCATAATTAATACCAAAATTAGTAGACATATGATCCCCTTTCTAACCCTCTTCTTTTGTAGTATTATGGATGCATTTTAGTATCTTACTCTCACAAGGCCTGAAATTAACCATTTAGGTAACATTACATGTTTATTTCTTCATACTCCTATTATAGTTCATTGACAATCAATCAAGAACCTTCTACGCTACTTAATCAACACTCCCGGGCATGGCATCTGACTCACTTGGAATCCTTCCATCGCCTTTCATGCCTTCTTTGATGTTGGATGGCATGTGATGATAATATTTGGATCTGCATTCCAGCTTTTTATTTTTTGGCTTATTCCGATGGTATTCCATGCTTTATGCCATTCAAAATTATCTTGTTCCAGATCTATCCAAAAAACCATTACATTTTTTCTCATAAAAATTAGACTCTTCTTTTATTAGCGTCTGGACAGAAATAGCATGAAACAAGAGAGCTGAACAGAAATCAAAGAAAGTAGAAAGTGGAACACTAATATTATACATAGGAACACAACTGTTTTATTCGACTACCCATTCACTCAGAAACAGAAGATTAAGAAGATACGAATGTTATCAGATTGCTTCTCTAACAAATGCTGCGTGAATTCTGAGGCCGCTCTTCCACTTTCTGGTCCGCACTTCATACATACCGAAGTAAAGCATGTCATCCTGAGGTGCTGTGATTGTGATGCGCTGCTCCGGAATTTCAACTTTATCCGCGTCGAGTGTATTCAAAGATACTTTTCTCAGAGCGCGCTTTCCCTTTTCCCCAATCTTGGCCGTTATGGAAACCGGGATGCCATTCCAACCAGATGCGCCTTGCGCCATGGATATCTGGAATCCAACTTCATAAGTCTTTCCAGACTCCACTCGGCATGAACCAGTTACCTCCAGCCAACACACTTCGACCAACTCTACTGGTTCTTCTCTATAAAAAGAATTGCAATAATAAAGAGTTGTACAACCATCTCTAACAAAGAAGAAGTGATAATACATGCGAATAAAATTTGGAACTCACTCGTTTGAGGGTTTGCGCCAGTAGCGGGGGTCATCAATCCATGCGATCTTGAGATCTTTTGGCAGAATAACATTGTTGTTCTGAGGAGAAGACATGTATTGAAGCTGTCAATTGTCCTGGTCCCTCCTCTATTATTTCAATAGCTGTTCGGCATTTATATTAACGGACTCTTTCGATTTCAGTACTTTAAAAAATTCTTTTTTTGATAACCTAAATTGGCAGAGCAGTATGGCCGGTTCCGTAGAAAAAAGAAACTACTAAAATTATGAGCTTACTGCCTTTTTTCATCAAGGGTATTTAGGCAGAATTTCACTGTTATTAACTAATAATGACTAATACTAGTCTTAGTCAAATCTTAACTTATAGTCGGTTATGAGTTTGAATATCTTATCTTCTTTCTTGGGTGTGTGAGTATAAAAAAATAAAAAATAAAAAATAAAGTAATAAAATAATAATAAAAAAGAATAATGAGTAATACTAGAATGCTTCCTTCACATTTTCTGTATTTATAGATATAGAGGATATTACTAGAGGATGTCATATTAGTAGGTGGCGCATTAGCGAGAGTTAATAGTGACTGATATTGAAATACTTCCTTGACATTTTTCAAATTCATGTATAAATAATTTAAGGCCACGTAATCAATGAATCAATTCAAAGATACAAAATTCTCTACAGGTTTCATATTTTCAAATATATTTTTGGTAAGTCTTCAGCCATTGTTTTTTTCAATTGATATAAAGGTAGCTTACACAACACCTTATAAAATCTTGCCATGAGAATCAATGTGATTATTAATGATGCGCAAGATAGTAACAGCAGATTCATCGAATTCCCTCTCCCTTCGGTCGAGCACAATTTCATTCCCTCCCCGAACCGGAAAAAGATATCAGTTTGCATAAGGAAATTGTTGCCTAGCTGAAATTTCCTCCGTTTGCTTAGGATATTATACTAAACCCTAAGATCTTTAGCTAAAATGATAACGAAAATAGTGAAACTAGACTTGTCCAAGAATTTTTTTCATATTTATTAACTAAAAAATATGCTTAACAACAAACCCGTCTTCACCCTTCGGCTTTTTCATACTCTCAAATTGAGCAACGGGATCCAGATTAGAAGTCCACCAAGTCCACGGTCTATGAACTTACAGATGTGAATAGAACAATAGTGATGTTTGTGACTTGTAAAAATTAACAGGTTATCATACTCTTAGTATATATGTTATTCACACAAAATAATTGAGTCATCCTATGATATGACATTCCACCTAACCCGGTCATTAAAATTCAAAGCTCACCTAAGTTGCACTTGTACTTAGAAGCATTGAGCCACGAAAAGTTGCCAGCTGCCTCGGCCTCGAGTCTTGGTCTCTTTCTGCTATTATTTAAAATTACGTTGATAAGTTCGGTTCACACTTCTGGCGATGAGTCAATGATTGGGCCCCAGTTGAAAGGACTTATGATGATGAGTTTGTCTCGTTTTTATTTCTCTTCTTCACTTTTTAGTCCCGGAACAGGGTGAAAAGACATTCTATAAGATTATAAGGTGACATTGTGTCCCAGGCGTGCGGACTTATGGCGATGACTCAATGTAAGAATATGAAAGATTAGTAAAGCCAACGAGTGTTGGACAAGCAACTTTATACGCTGTTATGATCTGTACAATGGAAAATCATACATTTATAGATTTTTGTCCTATTTTAAGTATAAGATACATTTAATTTTAGTGAATTATTTTGAGAATATTACAAAAAATACTACAAACTATAATAGAAATACATTGATAAATTTTCATATTTATTAACACTTCATCTTAAGTTAGAGATTTAAATAAGTCAAATATTTTAATTTTAGAAAAAAGATGTCAATATTGTTTGCTACTTAATGGCTTTGTCCAACAAATGACAGTACTTATATTTAGTAACTCTATTTTCTTTAGGAGTGTGAATGCAAGAACACTTATGAAGGATGTCCTTATTAGTAAGAAATGAGCGATACTCATTTGAAAAAATTTTAGTAATCTTGTTAGAATGTATGTGTTTGATGAGGAAACCACATTGAGTAATAACCATGAAATGAAAATATTTGATGATTGGGAAAATGTGACTTTTAAAAGGGAGAAGGTATGTCTATGTCACGCAAGAAAAATCATTTACAATCACTAAAAGAATATCATACTCTGTCATGGATAGGGGGGCCTTATACATCCATGTATACTAGTTCAAAAATTAACAATGGTAGCAATGTGACATGTAAGAAAAGGATTGTGGATTTGTCTAGCCAAAAGACAAATGGGATATGAAAAAGACACAAGCCAAGATATTAATTGTCCATGGGCAAAGTAAGATTTTAAAAAAGAATGATCAAGTCATTGATGCCAAATATCATAACTAATATTATTTGAAAAAGTAAAATTACAAATTGCAAACTATTTTGGAATAAAAAAGAATAATAAAAAACTGAATGAAAATTTGTTGAAATTGAGGAACAAAGAAAATATAATCTCCAATCAACCCTACCTAGTTCGATCAAAGCCCTAGTTGTACAATCATAAAATACACAAAAATTGTGAAAGAAAATAATTATATTGTTATTATCGTGAGTGAGTTTCTTGATGGATAATAAATTATGTCAAAATTTAGGAGCATATAACATGTGTGAGGTTGAGAATGGGGTAGGTATGATATTGTCTAGTGTAGATCACAAAACTACTAGATCTATCAAGTAAGGTTATAAGTATTGGGGTTACACATGGATAATAGAAGTTTAATAATTTTAAATTACAAGTGATGTAATCACTAACTCCTGAATCTATGATTCAAATTGAGTGCATGGGTATAACATAAGAAGAAGTACCACAATAAATTACAACTAATTCAAAAGGCCATAGTTGGTTTAGAAGGGTGACCAAATGTTGTTGCTAATCCATTGTGAGATTGAGCCTCGGTGATCCATCATAAATTTTGCTAGGGCTAAGAGTAATGGGGCCTAATAGTATTGATACGGAGACAAAATTAGGTTAGAATGACAATACAAACCATTATGAAAGTCCAGTGAAGGTTGATATTATGGACCATATCCTAGAGGATTGGGTTGTCCAAAGAAGATGAGGGCCTAGGGGTTGTCTGCAGCAGCATTATGGGCTAGGGGCCCATTGGGTCCAAATTTCTTTTTGGTTTTGGGTTTCTATTACTGGTAGCCCATAAGCAAAAAACAAGCCTCCTAGCTTAGTTTTTTACAATGATTGCAAAAAGAGTGCTTGCTTGATCGGCCTAGTGGGCTTGAAGATTGCTGTGGGAATTAGGCTCGCCTAGCTCAAACTAGAGTGAGGGCCTGAGCTCTTATGGCCAACATTGTCCATGCAAGGCTTGACTCGCGTTCATGCTAGACTCAAGTGTGCAGGTTGTAGCGAAAGCTGCCTTGTCACTAGAGAAGGTGGTCGAACTGCCATTGGAAAGGTGCTAGTGGAGCTTGTGCTTCACCAATGCATAGAGATGCTCCAAGCTCAGCATCATCTCACATGAGATGACGTTGGAGTGGAGCATTTGGAATTCCTCTAGCAGTGCAAGAAGGAAAGCACAATCTTCATCTCCACACAATCGAAGCTTTGTATTCATGTTACAATCACAACGTTCACAAGCAGAATGAATGGGAGGATGTTGGGCATCCAAATCGCTCCACAAGTTCGTCAATCGGACATAAAAGGCAATTAGATTGGAGCTAGTAATGCCAGAGAGAATTTTTATTTCGCTAATGGTCTGTTTTAGCATAAATTTTTAGGTCCCAATTGTTTTCAAAAAGCTATCTTGCAAAACTTCCTAATTTTCGGCCACTATGAGGCATGAAACGAGGGATTCAAGCGATGGAGCGACAAAATGGGTTAGCCATGTCTTCATAGTCGCATGCCACTAATCCCACCTCTAAGCATCTTTGCCATCCACCGGGTCAAGGAAGTTTCCCTGTCAGATAGCCCATTGTGTTTTGGGTCAAACAAACTATGTGAACCTGATCATTCCACGCATGATAGTTAGCTTTGCTCGTGAGAAGCTTGGAGACAACGCTCACAAGTTGCAAGTGTATGACTATAAGATGATACAAATCCTCTGTGGGAACCAAAGGAAGGCCGAAAGAGGCGTTGGGAGCAGCTGAAGAACCATTATGGGCGTTGACGGGGTCAGAGTGATGTAGCCATCGGAGTCAGCAGAGGCCGGGGTATAATAGGAATTGGGGAAAGTTTGGATGCAATGCGTTGGGGTGTTGTAAGGTAAGGAATAAAGGCAAAGATATAATATGTGGGTTTTGGGTGGGCAACACAGTAATTGTCAGCTAAGGGGAAAAAAAATAAAGATAAGGAAGGAAAAAATAAGAATTTGTCGTTTAAGTGGGACATATTTAAAAGCGGGAAAAGATAAAACAATTTAACCACACTACTAATCTCATTTGATGATGGAAAAAAAATTATAAAAGCAATAAAGGCTTAAGAAAAGAAAGGCTTTGATATCATATAAAAATATGAAAGAGTAGTAAAGCCAACAAGTGTACGGGAAGCAACTTTATATTTTGTTATGATTTCTACAATGGTGAGACAAACACTTATACTTATAGACTTTTACCTTATTTTAAGTATGGAATATAATTAATTATAAAAATAATTACAGATGGAATATTTTTTCATTTTTTACAAAAGTTCCCCAAAATTCCTCATAGTTACAAAATTACAATCTAAACCCTAGCCGCCAACCATAATTTTTTCCAATCATCCTTTTTGACAAATTGATGGACAATTTTGGCAATTCATCTGTCACAACTACTACCACCTTGCCCCATGATTCTTATAGGCTATCAAAGGCTAATTTGCAAATGAGAAGCATCATTTCCAATTATCTTGCTAACAAAGCAAACTCTTTGGTCCGATTAGATTAAGGCCATGTTTTTGGCCCGCAATAACCTAGGCTTCTTAACTAGCAACCTCTTGTGACTAGCCAGAAATGGTGACAACACACAACAATAGAATCAATGCCACACTACCATCAAGATGTGGCTAGTGAACTTGGTTGAGTCTATGCTTGAAAACCTTGTTTCTTAGACCTTCAAAGTCGTAAAAATTTGGGAATCCTCCACGGATCATTCGATAAGTGACCAATACGTAACATTATGCCTACAATAGGCAATTGGAGATTTAAAACTCTTAACAGGTTGCATGAACATAAAGATAATAGATTTTTTTTGTTCATCTAAAAGATTTGTGGGGACAACTCAACACCCATCAACCACCCATATGATGCACTTGCAATGGTTGCTTGTACAAGGTCAATGATTGACTTCATGAAGGGGAACATGAAGATCAATCCATAAAATTTCTCTTGAGGTAGTCAAAAGAATTTTAAAACTTATGTATGGCAATTTTGTCATGTGACAAGTTGCCTAGCTTGGAGAAGATGTGTGCCATGTCCAAGTAAGAGCTTTAACAACATGGTGGTAGACTCATTGGCAATGCCTTTAGCTTCACCAGTCCTTGATGTGGTCTTAGCAACACAAACCCTAACATAGCCTAGATAAACTTTACCTCCAAGTCAAGCTCTCTACTTGGCTATGGCCTGCCTTATAAACCCATCTCTCCAACCACTATATTAGGCCCATTTGCCTTTATATAGTGGCCTAATTTGGATATTGACCATTATGCTCACACTACAAGAAATAAGGCCACATTAGAGATGCCTATTTCTTGCTAGTTAAGTATCCTCCAAGATAGAAGCCCCAGTAAAAAGGAAGGAACAAAAAAGGGCCCATTGCCTATAGCATTGCCATAAAACCAACGAGCCTTCCTAGTCCTCTTGGTTTTGGGCCCTCTTGACCCTTATGTTGTTAGGGCCTATGATAGGCTTCCCTTTTATGGTGGGTCATCCTTTCTTTCTTATCCTAGTGTAGGCTTATTGGGCATTCCTTCTACCATTCTAAGGAGCACTTATGGAGGCTTAAATAGACTTACTTTGACCTTAGATCAACAAACTAGGCTTATGACCCTCCTTAATTAGATGGGTTCCTTTGATTCTTTGCCAATTTTACAAATAATAATTTCTCATCCAAATCTTCTTTTTTCGTATGTATTATAGATTCAATAGCTAGTGATCATATAACATACAATCTGAATATTTTGGATTCTTATTATCCTTATGCATCGCCAATATTTGTGCACCTACTTGACCAAACTTGTAGCCCTATTGCCTTTGTTGGTCATTACCAACATAACATATATTTAACCCTTAAGCATGTTTTGTTTAATCCTTATTTATGCCATAATCTTTTATCTACTCACAAACTAACCCATGATAATAATTGTGTGACTATTTTCTTTGATAAATTTTGTATTTTTCAGGACCATATAATTGAAGCACTAATTGGACTAGGTAAGGCTGAAGGGGCTTCTATTTTTTATGTTTTGTTCTTCTAGACAATTTTGGTTCAATACTTAAGTTTTTTGTTTTCAATTATCATTGTATTTTTAAATAGTCCCTTGGTTGTAATTTAATTTTTTATAATAGTGATTATTCTCTTCGACACAAATGTTTGAGCCATTCTTCTTTAATATCTTATTTTGTGCATGAAAAATCAATTTTTTGCTTGGAAGCTTTTTCTTGCCCAATTTGTCCTCTTGCAAAACAAACAAGAGGGTTATTCCCTTTAAGTCACACAATCACCTCCACAATTTTTAAATTAGTCCATATGGATGTTCAGGAACCCCATAAACATCTATCGCATAATGGTGTGCAATATTTTCTCATCATCATTGATAATTTTTCATGTGCCACATAGACCTTTCTTTTTCAATATTAAAGTCAAGTTTTTTTTTTTCCCCCAAAATCTAGTCTTTTGTTTCTATGATCCAAACTTAATTTAGAACCATTGTTAAGTGTATCTATTTAGACAAGGAACCAAGTTTTTTTTTTCTTTTAAATCCTCCAAGAGCATTTCTTTTCTCTTTAGTAAAGGCATCAATTGTATGAGTTCTTGTACTTATACCCCATAACAAAATAGTATGCTTGAACAAAAATATTGTCACCTCTTAGATGTGGCCCATATTTTTTTATTCTAGGTCCCCTTAATTTTAGTTTAAATGTATTTTAACTACCACTAATATTATCAATAGATTTCCTTCATCTTTTTTAGGCAAGGTTACTCTATATGAGTGCCTTTTTAGCACACCGTTGCTTATATCACTTGCATATTTTTGGTTGTCAATATTTTGTTACTACACTAGGTATCCTTGACAAGTTTAGTCCTTATGCCACCTTATGTGTTTTCATGAGTTACCTTACATGTTCATAGGGTTACCAACTCTTCTATTCCACAAGTGGAAAATTAAGTTAGTAAGTCCTTCTCAGCCATTACTTTGGCTCCTTGTAGTTCCATCAAATCATGAGCTTTAATCATACTACTTGAAGATTCATACACATTTTCCTGCCTGCTTTTTAGTATGCCTGCTAACTTTGAGCCATATGACCTTCATGATCCTTCACCCATTACTTCCATGACATCATTTTATCTTGTGCCTACTTTGTCGATCCTTTCATTAACCTAACTTAATTTGGAACCCCCCAGTTGGATCTTTCCATCTATCATTTTGGGTAAGCCACCAAGCGTCCTATATGAACTACTTATTACTTTTGCCCCACTTTACCTTCTGCTTCTTGCCAATCTTTCTATCTTATCTTTTAGTACCTTTCCCTTGACCAATGTCACTCTTACCATCAATACTTCATTGCCTTTGTCTCCCAATATTCATGAACCTTACACTTTCCAAGAAACCTTCATCAATCCCCATCACATTGATGCCATGAACCATGAGCTTACTACCCTTGAGGTTAATTTCACTTGGGATATGGTTACTTTACCTCTTAATTGAACTAGTTGTAAATGGGGTTTTTAGGTAAAGTATCATAGTAATGGGTTTGTTGAATGGAACAAGGCCTAGTTGGTGGTCAAGGAATATAGTCAATAAGAAGGAATTAATTACCAAGATACATTCTCTCCCATTACCAAGCATGTCATCATTCGATTGTTCATCACTATTGTCATAATTCATCATTGGCCTTTTTTTCAAATGCATGTTCAAAATGTCTTTCTTTACAATAATCTCTCTAAAAAGTCTATATGAAGCTTTTCTCTAAATTTTGTAATTAAGGGGAGGATAGAGTGTGTTAATTATAGAAATCTTTATATGGCCTAAAGGAAGCAGTTCATTAGTAAAATGCAAAGTTTATGTTTACCCTCATCACACATAGTTTTTGTTAATCTTGACATGATTATTCACTATTCACGAAGGCCAAGGAAAATTCTTTTATTGCTTTACTTATCTATGTTGACAACATTTTAATAATAGGAAATAGTTAAGCAATCATCTCAAATCTAAATGACTATCTTTACTTTACATTTTTTAAAGGAAGATCTTGGTTAATTAAAATTTTTCCTAAGAATTAAGATTGCTTAGTCTCTCAAAGTCAATGCAAGTACATATTAGAATTGATATTTGAAGTTGGACTAGTTGGTTCCAAACTCTTGGTCATTCCTTTGAAGCAAAACAAGAAATTCATGAGCATAAACTCTAATGTTAGTTCTAAAGAGCATGTCAATGATCCACTTTTTTAATATCCTTCAGTTTATCAAAGGTTAGTTGGCAAACTTATATATTTGATTCTTACTCAACCTGATATTACTTTCCTAATTTAGCCACTTAGCCAATTTACGCACGACTTAAAATAGTCTCACATAGAGGTAGCCGTAAAGGTGATTAAATATCTTCTAGGTCTTGGTCTCATATTTTCATCTTCTTCAAAGTTTAAGTTGTAAGCATTTTATGACTTGGACTACTGCACATGTCTTAGGACAAGGTGCTTTACTATCGATTTCTATATCATGTTCAAGAATTCATTGATATTTTGGTGTTTGAATGAATAACCACTTGTCTCCCCTTCATCAGTTGAAATAAAGTATTGAGCTACATAAGTTACTACCTATGAAATAATGTGGATAAGAGGTTTTCTCAAGCATTTTGGTTTTTACATATGACTACTAGGTTTGCTCTTTTATGAAAATGAGGTAGTAGAAAACATAACAACTAATTTGATTTTTCATGAGCATACTAAGCATATTGAGGTAAATTGCCATTATGTAAGAGATAAGCTTTAATAAGGCATTATCGTAGCATGTCATATTTTTACAAATGAGCAACCTGCAAACTTATTGATAAAACTATTATGCAGCTAGTAGCATTGGTATCTCTTTTCCAAGCTTGGAGTACTCAATTTTTTCAAATCTTCAACTTGAGGGGGAGTGTTAATGAATATGATCCAATTTTTGATATGTTGTGCTCTTTAGTCATGTAATATTCTTGCATTCATTTTGTTAATATGTATACCTTGTATAAAACTATGCCTATAAGAGGATGCTTAATATTATATAGAAATATTGCAAATTCAATAGAGTTGATTCCTATACTCATTGGTATTTAGTTTGTTGCAATATTCTAGCCAAAATAATTATGTTGGATTATGGTACACATAAATTATGGATAGGATAATGTTTAGGTCTTAAGGAAAGGGCTTGGCTTTGTAAGATTGCTCTCATATGGCCGTTAACAATTTTTGCCACCAAGATGTGTTATAGTTTGACGATCAACCTTAGAAAGGTGTGTGGTTAAAAGTTATCTCTCTAGTTTCTACGTTAACACCTTCTTATGTGGACATGAATGTCTAGCTCCACATTGTTAATGTGTAGAATTGAATGCGTGTAAAGTATGATTATTTTTCTTTATTTCAATGGTAGACTTTTGAGATGAACTTAAACCTTCCTAACAGAGCCACTTAAAGTTTAAACTAATTGTGAAATAGTAAATACAAAGAGGGTTCCAATATATTTTTGGACAATGTATTATAAATTAAAGTTATTGTCTTTTCCTTTTCCTCTCTTCTTTTATTAAAAAAAAAGATTGTATATAATAATTATACCTTGTGAGAATATAAAGGGTAGTGCATAAAACTAATTCCTAAAAAATTAAATTGAGAAACCTACATACTAGTTTCTTAGCGTAGTGGGCTTTAAAAGTACTACTAATTGCATTAAGGAATCAGACTCAAGCCATCTCAATTGTTTTATAAATTGTTTAGAAAATTAATTTTTGTTTTTTCTTAGCTATTTTATAAATATAAATTTTATTTATGTTATGCTCACTTTATTGAGATCATTTTATAAGTGTACATAAATTGAAAAGAATATAAGTACCAAGGCTACATATACTATAACTCGATAGAGACCTATAATTCCTTAGACCAAGTTGTTTGTTCTTCAAAGCATTCTTTCATGAACTTGGTAAAGAGCCTAATTGATAAAATATTTGTACATCCAAAACATAATGGCCATGATTTGTCAATTTATTCAAACTTAAATTTCTTTATCTAAAAATGTGTTGAATTGTGGTGTGTGAAGGCAATAAGTTAGCACAATGCAGTAGTCCAAGCGGAGGACTTAGCCACGTCATAATTACAACACCATATGTCAACAACTTCAATGCTCATATAAGTGACTAATAATAATATATAATGTTGCTTTACTTTCTACAAGTTGTAGTTTGTAATAAAAGTGTAAGTTGTAAGGGAGTTAACAAGTTTGTTAGGAGGCCTATTAGTAGGTATAAATAGAAGGAAATTAAAGGCAGGAGTTTTAATTTAGTTCAGTTGAGTATTCTAGTAGATTGTTTTAATGGGTTCCTTTTAAGAAGCCTTTTTGCTTGTAATCTTTTGATTTTCAAGATTGGTTGAAAGGAAAAACTCCCTAAGGTAGTTTCGATTGATTTCTCATTGGTTCCCTTTCATCCTCTGACTAGATCCTTCATTAAAGCTCAATCTTAACTACAAGACCGTTGCACACAATGTTGTAACACATACTCTAGATGCCATGAAGGTTTTCATATATGTAATATGCATTGCACCAAATAAAAAGATTTGATTTGATGATGCAGGGAAATTGATTTCTAGCATAACATAATTCAAGATCCGTAAATAAAGCATAGGCCTTGGCATGAGCATTACTTTTTTTAACCAAACTTAACAACAAATGCCTAAATAATACTACCATTACAATACTAAAACCATCTACATTCAACTTAAGCTCACCTAGTGGAGGAGGTTTTTATCTAATCCATGCACCTTTTTATTGTCAATTTGCCTTTATAGGAATTTGTAAAGTTAAGAATCTAACATTTGGTTTCATGTACTCTCAAGGATCTGCACCTTCGTTATGTTTTATTGTGGCTGGAATTCACCTACTGTTGTTTGTTTGATTAGATTGGTATTACATGGTAGATCTTTGTTGTTCTTCTAATACATTAAAGATAATAATTAGTTTATATCACTAATATTTTAACATGTTATTCTTTTTATATGTTCAATTATTTCCTTCTTTTAACAATTAGTTTAAGGAAAGAAATTAACATTTCTAACATATTTTTAGGGTTGAAGTTCAAGAGAACATTTCATCAAAAACTAGATCGTTGTTTCATTTCATCTCTTTAATCCATCTTTAATGGTAATGTTTACTCACAAAGTTAGGATATATTTGATAAATAATTATTATCTTATATTATTGATATCTTAGACATGCTATCTTTTTTAATATGTTAGGATATTTAATAACATTTTACTAATTTTGTTGTAGCTTTTTAGGGAGCTAGTTAATTCTTTCTTAATATAACACATCACATGCCTTTTTACGAATGAATATATAACAGAATATTATAAACATCATTCAAGATGTAAATAAAGTATTAATGTAGATGTGTTATTCAAGATTTTAGAATATTATGCATGATACGCATCTAGGGTTGCAAAAGATGAGGAAACAAGGATAATGCTTTTATTACATTCATTACTTATACGTAAAAGTGAAGACGAGAAAAAAATAAACCTAATTATCTTTGCATTGGCTCACAATCTTTTGTCCTTCTATTGGTCAAATAAAAACTAGGTCACTTGTTGTTAAGAATGTTGGTTGCTTTACGTTGAGGAAAAGGGTAAGTTACTTCTTATTAAAGCAAATTGAAGGTGGTGAGAAGCAAGAAGTGAAATAAAGGAGGCAAAATATGCAAGCAAGTGTAAAAACTGGTGAAATCATAAATGAAGTGAATAATTTGTAAAATCTTGAGTGAACCAAGTACTCCTAAAAGAAAAAAAGGTTGTAATCGGGGGTTGAGTTGAATTTAATGCTTGTAAAATTCTTTACATTGCAGTAATAACATTTTTTTTCTCTGTTATGGATGTAAGAAAATTAGTGAACCACATTAAAATTATGTGTCCTCTTATTCTATAGTTGTTGTTTATGCTAATTTTGCATAAGTGTTTGTTATTGTTTCTTTGGTTTTCTTAATCATCAACCTATACAAAGTATTAAAACTCATATTAATGTGTCGGGGATTCATGGTTAATGTCTGTCAATTATTCCTGGCTTAAATCAAGGAGAATCATTGTCTTACAATGAGTAGGATCTATAATTTTGGGAAATATGAATTATACAAATATGGATTATTCTTTTTCATTATATTTTTCCTTTTGTGTACAAATGCTTGTATTATAAGTAGACCTATATTGTTCTAGGTTTACTTACTTTTTTGTGAATACAGAAACTTTCCAATGTATTTTTCTCTCTTCTATTCACTTTATGTCATGGTATTAGAGCCATTGTTTTCTTTCCTTTGGCCTAAGCTTCCACAACCTTTTTTTTTCCTCACCAATTATGCCATTTTCATTTAATTGCTTCCTTTTGTACGGTTTGTTTAGAGACCTACATAAGAAAGTTTGTCTTTTTTTTGGCATAAACCTTAAACCTTTTTTTCCCATTTTTTTTCACCGACACACCTTCACCTTACCTTTTGTCCTTGCTTTCCTTTGTATTGTTCACTTAAAGAACCTACACACGAGAGCTAGACATCCCCAATGTGGACATTAGCTTTTCCCTATTTTTTTTTTTCTCTTCGCATCCTATAAACACCATACCTTCCTGTTGTTAGCTCATCATGTCGAACCATACGGTTGACTTTGATGTGCCTATTATGGAGAACTTGAAGGACGACACATGCCTTTCTCCACAACAACCCCATTCTTCTCAATCGTTCATTGCCCCACCAAATGATCTGCATGTTTTCTCCATTTTGGACCCAACTCAACACAAGGCTAGTTCCTTCGCCTTTCCAGGCCCTGTCCAAGGTTATGTTTTGGATTGGGTTTATCAGGGTCCTAACCCAAACCCCAATTTTGCTCCACTAGGTTTTGGATTTACGGATCCCTACTCGAATAGCAACCTATTCGGGCTATGCTATCTCACCGCACCTAGTAGTTGCCTGGAGCTCGACAACCTTTTTTTCACTAGTGCTGTTGATGGACCCAAACTTCAATTGGTTGCTCAGCCATTCTCTGGCCAATTGGATTACACCTCCTAGGCACTTGATTTTCGTCAAGCCTTTATCACAAAAGACAAAGACTCTTTCATCAACAAGGTGTTCCCTTGTCTGACTAACAAGCACTTGGCTTGATATTGGTGCCAGTATAACCACCTTGTTCGCTCTTGGATCAGCAATTGCTTAACCAAAGAAGTCTTTGTTGGCCTCTTTTTGACTAATGATGCTAAGTAGATCTAGGATACTCTTGTTGAAATGTATGGCAAAATTGACCAGGCTAAATGATTTTCCTCTTTTAGGCCGAGAGTGAATTCAAGCAAGGAGATTTATCAGTTACAACATGTTTTAACTGGTTTTCTACTATTTGGAATGAACTTAATGCCACCGAAGAAGCTTTAATCGGACCCGATTTGACTATTCAACAATATCAGAAAATCAAATAGAGTAGTTAGATCACGTGTTTCCTTCTTATTTTGAATAATTCCTATTTACCTCTTCGTTTGTAAATCTTGGCTATGGAATTGAAGCCCTTTCTTTGCTAGAGTTTTTTTTTCTAGCTGTCTAAGAGAAGAACCAACAACTTGCCTCATCAGATTATCTCCATGTAGCTGACATTATTATGCTCACCTTTCACGCAACCTTTTCCTAGCATCACATTGCCACTACTCAAGCCCTTAGGGCTGGGTCCATCTTGTCCAATCTAGGGTTTTCTAACCCTTTCAAGCAAGCCGTCATGTTTTGTGGATCCAACGGGCTAGGCTTTCACTCGGGATCCAATGGTCCACAGTTATCTTTACTTGCTCCTGCATTGGACACCCCTTAGACTACCACATCTGCTTCTGTTTTCAAATCATCCAATACGCGTTAGGGTGCCACCTCATCTAATTGCTTAACCCATTCTAATTCCTCTCATGGGAATTATAATGTCAAATATTGTGACCATTGCAAGCATAAATACCATACTCGAGAGATTTATTGGAAGCTTCATAGTAAGCCCGTAGACGAAGATGCCAAAGATCATGATGCTTCCACCAATCAAGTGTAGTCATTAATTGTTGACTCCCTTGATCAGCCTTTATCTAATGCTTAATTCTAGAAAATTATGTTTACCATTAATAAGCTTGGAACTCAAGACCACTCTGCTAGCTTTGCAAGTACTTCCTTTTGCCTTATGAATTCTCTTTTGACTAATAGTTGGATTATCGATTCACAAGCCAATGACCACATTGTTTGTGATGAATGCTTCTTTACTTGTTCCCTTCCCCCACCTAACCCCCCATTTTTGTTCATTTGCCCAATGAGATTGTTACTCCTATTACCAAACTTGGCAATGTTACTCTCAACTCCTCTATTATCTTAAAAAAAAGTCCTTTTCATTCCTATTTTTTAGTTTCACCTTATTTTCATCTCCAAAATTTGCATTGACAACAATTTTTGGGTTAACTTTGGTTCTAATATTTGTCTTTCTCAAGCCAGTTCGACTAGAAAATTGATATGCTTGGGTAGCATTCACAATGGTCTCTACTTTTGAAATTCCTTTTCATCATATTTTGCTTCCAAGAGTTGTATTTCTCAGTGATAACTCTATTTTTATAGAGTTATTTTACCTATTTTTAGACAATAAATAATATAATGCTTATGAGAAATATTTAAATTCCTTTTTATTTACCTAAATTTGTCTTGTTTATGTAGCGTAAGGAGGCATGGAGAAAAAAAGATGAGAAAGGAGAACCTGATGCTTATTGTGTGGCAAAATCATAATATCAAGATCAAAAGAGTTAAGATAGGCCTAGGCTTTGGACGATTGTTATTAGATTTTCTATTGTTGTTGGGTGTTCCATTATTTAGAAAACCCAGTCATGTTAGGAATTCAAATCCTAATTAATTTAGGAGTTCAAAACCCAATTGTTTTCGGTATCCAAAACTGACTTCTATTAGGATAAGGTCTAAACTCAAAACTCTATTTAAGAGAAGCGAAGAAGCAAAAGAAGAGGGGAGGAGGAAATTAAGCACAACCCAAGAGAGAGGCCAGGAATTTAAGGTTTTCTTGAGGGGAGGAGGAAATTAAGCACAACCCAAGAGAGAGGCCAGGAATTTAAGGTTTTCTTGAAGACAAGACAAAAAGGATGACAGACTTGTTGTTCTTGGATTCAAGATACCCTCTTTATTTCTTATTATTGTTCTTCATCATTATTTCTTTATGCTTTAGTTTATTTTTTGTTAGAGCTACGATATAACCTAATTATAATGGTATGAATCTTATGATTATTATGTTTTGCAAGATATTTTGTTTATGTGAAGTTGCATTATGTTTAATGCTTTTAGGTGATTAGCTACTACTTAAATGATTTGATTTGTATGTTTGAGACCGACAAGAGATGATATGTAGTTGCTTCTTGTAATGTGTAACTATGAATTAAATATAGATAGACATATACTATATTGTTTGTGTGGCTTTCGGTGTAAACTGGGAATATTTATAAATCGTAATGCATTTGGTTTGTTTCAATTCACATATAGAGATATAGTGAATTAATAAACTAAATAGGTTTGCTATACCAAGATACATGATAGTAAATAAATTAGAAAGTTATGCCATCACATAGATATTATCCCTCTTGCAAACATAAATAATCAATATTAATACCTAGTAATTATGGTGAAATTATATGCTCTAACATATTTCGTGTATTTAGTTTTCTTAGATTTAGTTAGTTAATCTATCATTTATCATTTGAATTTGTTAGATAAATTCTAGGAGTTATTCACCATTAGTAATTAGTTAGTTTAGTAATTATCAATCTCTGTGGGACGATGTCTTTCTTATCATTATATTACTTGTTTGACATAGTCACTTACATTTAGAATTTCATCGAACACGCAGCTTTCTTTATATAATGTCAATTTTCATAATAATAAAACTTTTCTTTCACACTAGCATTTGGGTCATAGTACTTCCTTTCCTAATCCTACTTGGCCCGTTTGTCCCTTAGCTAAACAACCCTGTGCCTCGTTCCCTTCCAGCCACTCTCGCTCCTTTTCTTGTTTTTTCTTCATCCATCTTGATGTATAGGGGCCTTATCACACCCTGCATCACAATGGTTCTCGTTTCTTCCTCACCATCATTGATAATTTTTCTCATAGCACTTAGATCTTCTTAATGCTTTCCAAGACCTGCATTTTACCTATCCTAACTCAATTCCACCAGTTAGTTCAAACTCAATTTCAAACTTTCATCCAACATGTTCATTTTGATAATGCTCGAGATTTCTTGAACCATGCATGTTTTTCCTTTTTCACCTCTCATGGCATCCTTCATGAGAGTTCTTATCCTTACATGCCTTAACAAAATGGGGTTAGTGAGCATAAACATCATCACCTCCTTTAACTTGCCCGTATCCTCAAATACCAAGCCTCTATTCTTGAATGCTTCTAGGGTGATTGTGTGGTCACTGTTGCCAATATGATCAATCAGATGCCCACTCATGCACTTCATGGCTAGACTCCTTTTGAGCTTCTCTTTGGGAGGACATTTGATCTCAGCCATCTTCGGGTCTTTAGTTGCTTATGTTATGCCACTCTTGTGGGCTTTCGAGACAAGTTTGGCCTTCATGCAGTTCGTTGTGTCTTCATGGGCTACCCATCTCTTCAGAAGGGTTATCAGATTTTGGATCCATTTACCAGGCATTTCTTTGTTAGCCATGATATGTTTTTTCATGAGAAAATCTTTCCATTTGCCACTTAGCTTACACTAACTTTATCGACTCCCACTTTATCCATGATACAATTTTTGGCTGATGACAATCCTTCTTTAGCAACTTCATTGGCTTTTCTTAAGCCTCTCATTGTGTCTTCGAATCAGCCCTCTATTGTCTTTACCCAATTGCCGGACATGGCTATTTCTTTACCTGATGCTTTTTTTTCGGACTTATCTCCTATTAGGTCTCCTCCTTTGCACTTTGATCCCTTGGAGCCTTTGGCTGCCTTTCTTGAAGATTCTCCGTCACTACCTTCCAATGATTCCTTGGCAATCATCCCTACTTGGGATTCACCTACACCACCTTACTGTTCTGGGTGGCCCACTCGGCCTCCCACCTAAATGAAGGATTATATTTGCTCTAGCACTAGTTCTTTTGGTACTCATTACCTTATTACTATTTATGTCAATTTTGCTAGCCTCTCGCCAGGTCATTTTTGTTGCATCAGCTATATTTTTGAGAATCAAGAGCCCTCCTCTTATTTTGAGGTTGCTTAGGATCCCTATTAGCAACAAGCAATGGAGGCCGAGATTCTTGCCCTTATTGAAAACCATACTTAGGAGCTTGTTCCCTAGCCGCCCTATCGGAAGCCCATTAGTTGTAAATGAGTCTACAAAATCAAGTATTATCCTGATGGCTTTGTTGAGCATTATAAACCCTACTTTGTGGCTAAAGGCTTCACCCAGCATCCTGGCTTTGATTATGTGAAAACTTTCTCTGTCGTTGCCAAATATGTCATTGTTAGTTCCTTTCTTACACTTGTTGTGATATGTGATTGGTCTCTTAATCATATGGACATTAATAATGCCTTCCTTTATGGTGATTTGGATGAAAAAATTTACATAGATCTCCCACAGGGATTACACAACTATGGGGAGGATCATGTATGTCGCCTCCTTAAATCCTTGTATGGCTTGAAACAAGCATCTCGCCAATGGTATGCCAAGTTCACCTAGGCTCTCATTACTACACACTTTCATCAATCCAAACATGATTATGCTCTCTTTAGTTGGATACGAGGTAAACCATCTATCTATCTCCTGATTTATGTGGATGATATATTAATTATAGGTAACAATGAGACTACTATTAATGATTTTAAGAGATACTTGCATGCCACGTTCCACATTGAAGATTTAGGCACTCCTAAATACTTAGCATCAAAATAGCTCATTGTAAGAAAGGTATATGTTTGAGCCAATACAAGTTCATTGTATAAATTATCTCTGAAGCAGGATTGTCTAGATATAAACTAGCGGTCATTCCCATCGAACAAAATTTGAAATTGACAATAATTGAGTATGATGTGGCAATGTCTCCGTTGGATGAAGACCTATTGCTTAAAGATCCATCTAGTTATCAATGACTTAAGGAAAAATTCATCTATCTCACGATGACTAGACTAGACATCAATTATGCAATATAGAATTTAAGTCAATTAATGCAAGATCTAAAGCAATCTTATATGGAGGCTACCCTTAAAGTAGTCAAGTATTTGAAAGGATGTCTAGGACTAGGAATACTTTTGTTTCAAAGTTGTGACTTGGAATTGCAAGCTTATTGTGATGTTGATTATGCTAATTGTCCAATGACTAGAAGATACATCACTGGGTTCTATGTAAAATTGGGAGATTCTTTGTTGTCATGGAAGACAAAAAAGCAGTCAACCATATCATTATCCTCAGCTGAGGCTGAATATCGAGCAATGGCAAAGACCATTTGTGAAGTAATCTGGATGCAAGGTCTACTTCAAGACCTTGGATTAAGAATAAAGGGTCCAACTACATTGTTTTGTGATAGTGATGCAGCACTCAAACTTGCAGCCAATCTGATAGTACATGAAAAAATGAAACATATTGAGGTTAATTGCCACTTTACCAAAGATAAGATTCAGGAAGGGGTTATTAATACTAAAGGGATAAGGATTGCAGAACACCCTGTAGACATTTTCACCAAACCATTATATCAAAGAGAACACACGTATCTATTGAGCAAGCTTTGTGCCCTAGACATTTATAGGCCATTAACTTGATGGGGAGTGTTAGAGATTCGTGGTTAACATTCGTCGATTATTCTCGGCTTAAATCAAGGAGAATCATTATCCTACAATGGGTAAGATCTATAATTTTGGAAAATATAAACTGTGCAAATAGAGATTATTCTTTGTCATTATATTTTTCCTTTTATATGTACAAATGCTTGTATTATAAATAGACCTACATTGTTCTAGGTTTACTTACTTTTTTGTGAATACAGAAACTTTCCCATGTCCTTTTCTCTCAACTATTCACTTGTGTCATAATAAAGCCATTTGTATAACAAATTACATGCAAATCACAAATCCCATTTTAGTTATTCATAATGGGATAGCAACCTTGGATACTCAACTCTAAATAGTCTAGTTGAACATTTGATTGCTTTCAAACATTACATTGTGAAGCTAAACATTTTAGACCTTTCTTGCTTTATCCAATTTTGCCATGAAAGGGACAAAGTTACATTCTCTACTCATTGGACTAACATCACTAATATCATTGGTGTATTATAATCTTTTAAGATGATTCATATTTGAGTAGAAAAGACAAAAGAAACAACTTTGAATTGCTCCTTAAAAACCACAAAGACTTTTAGCCATAGCTTTCAAGGGCTTCCTAATGCCGGGTTGGTGGTGCCTAGTTTCATCGCAGGAGGCTCCAACACTGGTGTTGGCCAATACTAGTGCAGCCTCCAGTTGTTTTGTGGTAGTCCTCGAGCAAAAGAAATAAACAATATATGTTTTTAACAAAACCCCTTTATGAAAGTCTCCCAAAATTGCTCAACTTAACAATTCAAAGAAAAATATAACTTTCATCCAAACACCATAATTATTTTATAAGATAAGATAAACTCTTAATTATGTTTACCATGTATATGTGTGTGAGTCATCATCTTTTAAATTATATGCACTCCAAATAGATCCACATTGGTATACAACTTCTCAAAAACTCTAACCAAATCTCATAGGTTTGCTTTTCATTCCTTTCTCCACTAATGTAAGCTAATCATTTAACCAAGAATCAATAAGACTTTTATAAGCTTGTAATGTAAGGTTGGGCTAAGGGTAAGATGGAAGTCATTTAGGCTTAAATAACCTATGAACACATTACTTTCTAGGATCTCATAAAAAACTCTTGTCACTTTCTACCATCACTTCTCTTATTTTCTTCTGTCCAAAAATGTTTGTTTCACTTTGATTCTAACACTCACAAAGCCACAATCATGCTTGCATCAATAAAACAAGTAAAAGTACTAGACATGCAGTCACCATACTCTTGTCTTGCCAATCATTTTAATTACTATTCTTAATGGCCTGATTTAGAACATTGAGTGGCTTGAATATGATAAGGAATGATAAAAGGATTCCATTCTTAGGCAAATGTTGTACTTCCTTCCTTTTTTTATTTATTTATTTTTTTTATTTTTATTTTTTAGAAATGAAATATTGTGCCCCACACAATCATTGTAATCAATTTCTTCCCATCCTCCATCTTCCTCTCAACCTTTATTCATCTTAAACAAACTTCCATCCTATAAGTCAACATGTTCATGGGTGTGGGATGATAAGATAAGTTGTTCAAGGCTTATGGCTATATATATATAGGTATCATAAAAAAAAAAAAAAGGGATAAGAATCAAGGCTCAAAGGGGTGGTTGATGATAAATAAATAGGGTTGGCTTGAAAGGCTCAAACGATCCAAAGAATGGCCTAAATCATTTTCCCAACTAGATATAGCCTAAGATTTCACCTCAAGAGAAAATCAAACAAATTATAAGATCCGGGTGAGATCTAAGAAAATCACATACTTCACATGAATGTTCTCTAGAGATACACAATTTAAAAAATGAAGGACTTTTAGTGCTCAATAGGTGGATCAACATAATCAAAATCACACTTAACTCACACCACAATTGCAGGTTTGAACAAAATCTATATCTTCCAAAGAATTGCTAAGAATTCACAACAAGGGATGTAATCATGACATAAGAAAAAAAAATTTCAATCAGATTTAGCACAAAAATTTATTTTTCTACGCCCAAACTTGAATGAAACATTATCCTCAATGCAAAAAGAAAGAAGACAATAATAAAGAAGGAACAAGGAAACTTCACTAATTGTAGGTTATGTCAATGTAGAGCTGTGAGGAAAATGTGGTGACAAACTTCTAGCAAAAAACTCAAACAAAAATGCTTAGGTTGCCTCCCAAGAAGTGCTTGCTTTATAGTTTTCAGCCAAACTATCCTGGATGTTGTTGCTCAAGGAGGATGAAACTCCAATAGTTTCGGAGACAACTTGTGTTGCATAATGGTTAAGCATTCTACAATTAACACTACTGTCTCATATATTTTCAGCTTCCTTTTGTTCTCCAGTATCTATTTCAAAAGTTCTGCATAATTGAGCAATTGAACTGGAGCATCTGCAAAATGAGTTTTAATGTGCAATTTTAAAGATATATTAAAGAATTTCAAAAATTGCTTATCTTTTTCACGTTGCTAGAATCTTAGGGGAGATGGAACTGGAGGCATAAATGGCTTAAAATTTTCTGGAATTAGTTTTCTCCTAGGTGCCTCCTCAGGTTGCATCCTAACATCCTTATCCATATCTTTGATAACCTTATTGTCAGCATCATTATCTCTCATTTACTTGCCACTCTTTAAGGTTATTGCCTCTATGGTACCTATAAAGCTTTTCTCCATATCGTAAGGCAAATGACCCTCTTGACTCTTTGGGATCATGCTGATCAGTTGACTCATCTGCACCTCTAATCTTCAGATTGAAGCTTCTTGTCTTTGAAAGCTTGCTTCTTGATTTTGAAATCTTACTTCAGTCTTTTCTGTAAAGTTCTGTGTGGTGATGGCCAGCTCACTGATCATGTCCTCAAAGTTAGGTTTCACCTATTTTGTTTGCCTAAATGTTGGTTGCAGTCTTATCTCATTTGGGTTACTCCATGAAAAAGTTTGATGGTTGTGCCATCCCGGATTGTACATGTTGGAGTAATAATCATTTTGTGACGTGTTAGAAATCCCAGCAAAATTAGCATAATCATTATAATGAGTATAAGAGTTACCTATTTGACATTCCATGCTTTCGTGTGCTCCACCATAAAATTCACATGATCTACTCTAATGTCTCACAACTGGGGTATTTAGGTTGTCTATCTTCTCATTGAGCACTTCCAATTATATATACATTATGGTGAAGATATCTACTTCATGGACTCCACTTGCTTGATGCATTAGTAGTCTCTCAGTAGACCATTGATAGTTATCAAATGTCATCTCCTTTAGGAGGTTAAATACCTCTTTTGGTATTCTACTATGTAAGTCCCCTCCTGCAGTTGTATCAATTACAAAATGAAGATTTGTACTATACCCTGTTGAACATCATGTGCTTGTATGTTTTGATTGAGAAAAATTTTATGAGAATATATGTCAAATAGAATTTTATACTTATCTGAACATGTATATATGTTAGAAAATATGAGATCTTGTTTGCACATATCAAAACCCAAAGGAAGTAAAAGGTGTGCAAATTATAATATCAATTAATGATATTATAAAGTAACCGGGTTCCTACATTTTATTACTCAACATCAAATATGAAGCTAAGTTAGAGTAATCTTTGAATATTTTATTCCATAGATTAATCTACATTCTTGGTCATGTTAAAGGAATTTTGATGCTTGGAAGTGGTGTATGTATAGGTGTAATGGACCGACCACATATTTACATATGGACACATGAAGCTTATTTATCCAGCTCGTGAATGAAAGCTCCAGCCCGTGAATGAAAGATCCAGCCTGTGAATAAGTGCTTCAGCCCGTAAATGAAAGCCTCACTCTGTGTTTATGAAGCATGAAACGGCAGCGTCCTAAGAATAAAACCACTTATTCTAAACGGCAGCGTATGGAATCAAATAAGAGCATAAGCTCTTATGATCGAGAGACGAAGCCCTAGCCGCACTCTGATTACTCTTCTCCTCTCGATCTCTCTCCTGTGACGACGGCTCCAACGGGAAGTATGGTGAGGCGACCTGATGTCAGAACGGCTATTTCGCTGGAAAATCGTCACCTGTTTCAGTACAACGTCCAATCCATCAAATCCCAACGGAAGGATTTTTAAAAAGGTTTGAACCGAAACCCTAATCTACTCAAGGTTCAAGTATCTGCTATAAAAGAGGGATTCAGATGAAACATTGGTGCTTGCTGAAAATATTCTTGCTGATTTGATTAAGAGAAACAAAAGCCCTCATCGATCTTTGCATATAGCTGTGTTCGGTATCACTTGAAGGAAACGAAAATCTTCGGTGATATTCTTCAAACTTGTTATTTCTTGAATATCATTTGTCAGATTAATCTTTATATGTGCTAGATTGATTATAAAAGTATTTGCACATAAAGATCTTTGTAAATCCGAAAACCCTAGATTTGTGAAATTGGGGTTTTTGAGATTAGAGCTAAAATTGATCTTATATACACTCTACTAGCTCTTTGATAAGCTTGAATCCTCACTCATATCATATATTTGAGGAGTAAGCTTGATGTATTAAGGTTTTTGTAAACCTAACCTTGTAACCGTGAACTATATAACTCTTTCTGAGGAGTTGTGAGGTGAAGGAGAGGTGCTCTCCTTGCTTGAAGTAAAGCAGATTTCAACTCGGTTTGAGTTGGAGGAGAAGAGGGTGGAAGTAGGTGAAAAGGCCCGAACCACCTCGAAATATTTGTGTGTGAATTTCTCTGATTTAATTCTTCTATTAGATATTTCATTACTATTGTGATAATTTGCTTAGTTGCATTCATTAAAGAAAAATTCATTAAACTTCAAAATATCCAATTCAACCCCCCTTCTTGGATAGCCATAAACCCAACATACCCGTCATAGAAAGTTTGTACTTGTAACCATATGGGTAGTCCATGATGTGGACATCTCCTCAGAAGTTCCTTGAATCTCTCCCAAGCTTCATATAATGATTCATTATCTCTCTGTTCAAAAGTGAAAATGTCGTTACACATTTTTGCAAATCTTGCAAAAGGAAAGAACTTACCAAGAAATTTATGAGCCAAATCATCCTACGTAGTAATCAATCCTGCAAGAAGAGAAGAGAACCAATTTTTAGCTATATCTCTAAGAGAAGATGGAAATAGCCTTAACCTGATAACATCCTCTATAACTCCATTATCTCTAATCATGTCACAAAATTCAAGGAATGCTTCAATGTGAGCTTTTGGATCCTCATTTGGTAGCTCAATATATTGCACGGAGTTTTGAAGCATTTGGATGAGCATGAGCTTGATCTCAAAGTAGTTTGCTTGATTTGCAAGCCTAATGTTTGATGTAGCATTCCAAAATGTTGGTACAGCATAGTCTTTTAAAAGTTTCTGTGTACTATCATATATTTTCATCCTTGTTACTTAATTTTTTTGCAATAGCAACCTAACAAAGAAGTTTTTCTTATTTTTTTGTTGGCAATAATAATAATAATGAAGCAAAATAAAAATAAAACAGAAAAAAAGGATTTTTTTTAAAGCTAAAAAAAAAAGATTTTTGTTTCAATAACTAAAAAAAATGATTTTTTTTTCAACAATTAAAAAAACTAGTTTTTTTTTTAAGAAACTAAAAGCTAGATTAAACTTAGAAATTATTCGATATTAATGTTATTAGCAATAAACAACCAATCCTTGGCAACGATGCCAAAAACTTGTTCAGTGAAATTTAGATGCAAGTGAACATGTCAAACAAGTAATATAATGATAAAAAAGATATCGTTCCATAGAGATTGGTAATTACTAAGCTAACTAATTACTAATGATGAACAACTCCTAGAATTTATCTAACAAATCCAAATGATAGATGATAGATTAACGAACTAAATCTAAGAAAACTAAATATACGAAATATGTTAGAGCATATAATTTCACCATAACTACTAGGTATTAATATTGATTATTTATGTTTGTAAGAAGGACAATATCTATGTGATGGCGGAACTTCCTAATTTATTTACTATTCTATGTCTAGGTATAGCAAACCTACTTAGTTCATTAATTCACTATATCTCTATATGTGAATTAAAACAAACCAAATGCATTACGCTCTATGAACATTTCCAGTTTATACCGAAAATCACACAAACAATATGGTATATGTCTATCCATTATTTAATTTATAGTTACATATTACAAGAAGCAATTGCATATCATCTCCTGTTGGTCTCAAACATGCAAATCAGATCATTTAAGTGGTAGCTAATCACTTAAAAGCATTAAACACAATAATATGCAACTTCACATAAATAAAATATTTTGCAAAACATATCAATCATAAGATTCATACCATCATAATTAGGTTACATCTTAGCTTTAACAAAAGTAAACTAAAGCATAAAGAAATAATGATGAAGAACAATAATAAGAAATAAAGAAGGCGTCTTGAATTCAAGAACAAGAAGTTTGTCACCTTTTTTGTCTTCTCTTCAAGAAAACTTTGAATTCTTGGCCTCTCGTTTAAGTTTTGCTCAATTTCCTCCTCTCTCTTTCACTTATTCTCTTCTTTTAAATAAATTTTTAGGTTTAGACCTTATCCTAGTAGAACTTGGTTTTGGATACCTAAAACAATTGGGTTTTGAACTCCTAAATTAATTGGGATTTGAATTCCTAATATGACTGAATTTTTTATTTATTAAGAAAACGCAAACAACAACAGAAAATCTAATAACAATCATCCAAAGCCCAAACTCATATTGAATCTCTTGATCTTGATATTATGATTTTATCACATAATATGCATCAGGTTTTCCCTATTCGTCCTTTTTCTCTATGCTTTCTTATGCTACATAAACAAGACAAATTTAGATAAATAAAAGGGTGTTCAAATGTTTTCTCACAATTATTAAAGTTATTTATTGTCTAAAATAGGTAAAATAACTCTATAGAAATAGAGTTATCATTCTGTCATGATTGTAGTGGAAGAAGTTGAAAGGTGCATGGGTGCCAAACACTGTGCAATCTTGCCGTTCAGTGATTACTTCTGCGGCTAATTCTTTCTTGTTGCCAACGCATTAATGTTGAACCAATATGAACTGTTCCACGGAGTGGTGTTGTTGATCTTGTTATTGATGGTCAAGGCATTGTCGTTTGTGGGAATTGAATGGCTTCAACAAGGTCAAGAGGCACACACTTTCAAAGTTGGGGCTAATCATTGTGGAAAAATTCTTGGGACTGTCGATGGTGGTGGGCATTGGGTATTGAGAAGAGGTCTGCCATTGGTGTTTAAGGGGCAAGGTTACTTGATTCCATTCGAGAAATCTTCTTTTCTCCCTTGAATCCATTGGAGAACTCTTGTTTTCTTTTTTCTATTTCTTCTAGGACTTCAACTTATTCCCCTTTCTGAATTGGTAAAAAACTAATAACCATACAATATGCTTGTATATAAATTATAAAGATGAAGTAAAATGGGTGCAATTGAGAAACCAAAACTACTCATTTCCACTTCATGAATCCTAATATCAAGCCACAAAGTCAAAAGCTATTAGTTCACTTATATTTATAATATTAGACTAACTAGTTAGGATATGCTAATGAACTTTATGAGTTTTTTTTTTAAAAAAAGAAGTTGAAGAAAATAGACCACCATATAATACAAGAATCACAAATCTAAATTCAATAAAATTAATTTTGTCACTCTAACATAAGACATTTCATAAAATCGATTCGTCAATTTAGTAAAATGATTTTACATAATCTAAACAAAGGCAATAGAAATATACATGAAAATGATAAGAAGCCACAACATCTTATGCCAATTTATTTTGGTGTATGTGTTGGGATTTGCAAGCATGGAGAGAAGGCATTTGACAATTACCAATTGCTCACCCATCTCAAAAAGAAGAAAAATGGAAAAAAGAATGTTAAACTTTATAAACACAATACTTAAGGTAAGTATTGCTATAGAAAAATTGTAATGGTATCATGTTCAAAAGAGTGCTATGGCAACAGAGGAAAAGAAAAATGAAATATATTTACTTACAAAAAGAAGTAACTTCCAAAGTTCACCAAAGAGACATAGATGCAACAGCCTAAAAGTCTTTTTCTCCTATCTTTATTTTTCTTGTTTTTTTCTAGCACTTTGGGACCTTTCATCTTCTTTTTTGCTTCTCTCGAAGTATACACAAGTGAAGTTTCCATTTGACATCAGCCACTTCCAATAACTCCCCACAATTAATCCCATCAAACCAAATCAACAAATTCAACAAAAAATTCAACTCTTATCCCAAACATCAATTTGGTGAGTTCCTAATTGTTTCTTCATGATTGGCAGTGGAAAGTGAATTGCTAGTGTTATGGTTTCAATATTTGTTTGTTTTAGTTACTATAGGAATTCTAACTGTTTTGCCACAATTGCCTCTCGAAAATGTTGAGAGGGTCATGGGCACTAAACCAAGTGCAATCTTGCCATTCAGTAATTACTTTTGTGGCTAGCTCTTCTTCTTTGCCGATAATGCATCAACCTGAACCAAGAAGATCTATTATTCAGGCCAGTATTGTTGGTGTTATTATTAGTGGTGATGACATTAATGTTACTGGAATCCAATATGGCTTCAATGAGATTTAGAGGTCCACTGCCATTATAGTTGGGGTTGATCATCAATAGACAAATTTCATTTAAGAAACCTTTTTTTTTTTTTTCTTTTTTCGCACCCTGAATCCATTGTAGAATTCTTAGTTTCCTTTTTCTATGAATCATTCTCTTTGTTTCTTCAAGACTTCAATTTGTTCTAACTTTTGCATTGGGAATAAACCAAGAATGCATAAGAAAATTGCTTGTATATAAATTATGAAGATGATAAATTTTATAAAATTTATTACTCCAATTTATTCCAATTTATATTGGACATGTGAAGGATTTGGTAGTATGGAGAAAAGGCTTTTGACAATTACCAATTGCTCATGTGTCTCAAAAAGAAGAAAAATCAAGAAAAGAATGTTATAATTTGTGGACATAACACTTAAGACAAGAGTTACTATATGTAAATTGCGATGGTATCACATTCAAAACAGTATTATAATTAAGCCAACACAAAAAGGACATAAAAGAAATATATTTACTTAATTAAAAGTAACTTCCAAAGCTCACCATAGGGACATATGCAAGAGCCCAAAATCATTGCCAGCTATGTCTTCTTTCTCTAGCATTTTGGCACTTTCATCTTCTTTTTTGGTTCTTTCAAGGTATGCACTCTTCTAAGTTATCATTTGACACCAGCAACTTCCAATTAACTCCACACTATTAATCCCATCAGATCCATTAAAGAAATAAATAAAATAAAAAAAGACAAAATGTTCAACTCTTACCCAAAGACTGAAACTACTTCTAGGAAATCAAGCCAGCAATTCCTATGCTTATTCAAGGGAGGCTTTGATGATGAAGACCCACCAGTGCTAGTGAGTTCCGCGGCTATTTCTTCATGATTGGCAATCGAAAGTAAAGGTCGGGTGCTGTAGTTTCTTATGTCTTTTTGGGATACTATAGGAAGAGTAATTCATTTAATAATTTTCATTATTTTTCTCCTCCTGAATCCCACTTCTCATGCTCTATTTTAGTTATGTATCTAAAATCTAACCTCCAGAAAATAATAAGAAAAAAAATGAGGGTAAAGGTAGGTATATTAATTTCTATGAAAAATGGAAGTAAAATACCCGAATGATAGGGGCAGCTTCATGCATAAATATATCTACACCAAGTGGAATAATTCTTGGCCAATCTATTTTCCTAGAATTCAATAAGTTCTCTAAATTTTTCATTTTATATTAAACAATCAGCAAATATCATGAGACAAAAGTGAAAAACAATTATTTAAAAAAGAAAGTGGTATTTCAATTTATATCACAAATTAAGTTAAATGATAAGTAACATATCATAAATCAACTAGGATCTACTCTAATCATAATTCAGGAATATGAGCAATGTTGGTCTAATGAGGACCTACTCCTCTGTCTCTTTTATAAAACAACATGGGGCCACATCAAAGTGCCCAACTTTTGCAAAGATGATAGACTATGGAAGACAACCTTCAAAACTTGAACTAATTCTACTTTCTATATTAGAAAAAGCCCCACATTCATTTTTTTATGCTTGTAAATTAGCTATTAAGCTGAAGAACAAAATGTAGTAACCTAACTTGCTCATTTCCACTTCATGAATCCTAGCATTAAGTCACACAAAAGTTCTAGTACATAAAAAAATTAGTGTTCAAAACAAAAACTATTAGTTTAGCAAATTAAGATAAAAGTGCATGTTGAACCTTATAAGTCAAAAGAAAAATTAAAATGATAATGAAAGTGGATAATCATAGAATACAATAGTCACCAAATCCTAACCTAACAAAACAAATTGTCTCATTGTAAAATAAAAGGAGTCATATAGATACTTCATCAAATCAGTAAAATAAGTCCAGTCCCATTTATCTTGGTGAATCTAGACGATTTGCAAGCATGCAACAAAAGACTTTTGACAATCTAAAATTGTCCCACCTACAAAAAAAGAAGAGATACCAATAAATAGGTATGTTTTAATTTGTGGATACAATGCTCATGACAAGAACTTAATTAAGGACTATATGAACATAAAAAATAAAAAAGAAAAAAGAAAAAAGAAAAGAAGCTATTCCTTTAACAAAAAGTAGTTTCAAGATAGAATTGTAATGAATATTTAAGCAACAAATTAAATTCCTTAATACTAATCCAAAGCTCACCGTATATAACTAGAGATTTTGGTTCCAAAAGCCATAAAAAGCTTAGCCCACCACATCTTTTTGCCTCAGTTCTTCCAGATTTCCGGCTTCCTCTAATTTATTGGGAGGTATACTATCATCGAGCTGTTAGTGGTCCAAAGTTAAAAGTTCAGTAATCTATTACCATTTGATCCCAGCCCCTACAGATTAATTCATCACAGTTAACAGCATCAAGTCAAACTGACAAAACAAACAAATCAACAAAACTAGTACATGTACCAGAAGTGGTGAGGGAATCTAACGGCTTCAATGAGCTGAAGAGCAATCAAGTGGCACCAAAGGGATTGTAGGATCAGCGTCAGGCCATCGCTGCTGGAGTTAAGATTTATCAACAAGGAGGAATAGTTGGAACTATTGGCAGCGGTGGAGAGCGGGTTCACTGAATCCCCTCTTTAGGTGGTTCTTCCACTTCTACATCAAAAACTCAGCAACAAAATCTAAGGAATAAAGCGAAGGACCCGTATATCAATCTACAAAGAATTAGGATAAATCAAAAGTACTATACCGAATGAGTGGAAGTGAAAGATGCACGATTCTGTTAATTTTGTTCCTGATGAGGTAGTTCTAGGCATAAGAGCATGGCGCAAGGAAAGGCCTTTGACGATTAGAAATTGCCTCACCTGCTCGAAAAGAAAGAGAGAGAAAAAAATAGTAAGTACAGCAGTTAAAAGCCCAAAAGCAGTGCCAACTTCATTCTTTATCATTTTAGACTTTCAATTCCTTTTTTGTTCTTTCAAGGTTTTCACTTAGTGAAACTGCCATTTAACACCAGCCATTTCGAATTAACTCTCCACAATTAAAGGCATCAAATCAAACCAAACAAACTAATAAACAAAACTCAATACAATGCTAACTCTTACAGAAACTGCTTCTACCCAAAAGCTAGGTAGGCAGTTTCCATGCTTATTCGACGGAGGCGACGATCATAAGCAGCTAGTGCCAGTAAGTACCCGGCTATTTCTCCACAGTTGCCGGTGAAAAGAAAAGTGCAATAATCCATTTTATGTTTTTTGTGATTTTCTTTTTTCTAAATTCTGCTCCTTGTACTCCAAATCTTTCTACTTCTATACCTGAAATTTAACGGCAGTAAAATGTCAGAGAAAAAAATGAAGGTAAAGGTGAGTATATCAATTTCTATTGAAAAAAAAAAAAAAAACGAAGAGTAAACATACCTGAATGATAGAGGCTATTCCTAGTGAAAACATAACCTTTCCATGTTGAGAAATTCTAGGTCAAAAACACTTTCCTGCATTTTGACAAGCTCTTTAAACGTTAGTTCTTAAATTTAACAACTCAATAAATACTGAAAGAGAAAACAAAGAAAAGCTAAGAAGAACAAAATAGTTGTTTTAATTTTGTAGTGGATAACATTAAATGATACATAATGTACCTCAGATGAGTTGAAGTCCAATTCTAACTCTGGAATGTGAGCAATCTTGGGCCAATCAACACCTCCATCTCTCTTGTATTTTTGCAACAAGATAGGGCACCCCTCTATTAGCAACTTTTGTAAAGATGATAAACTTTGAATTCCCTTAGGCAATTCTATCAAACAAGGACAATTCGAAAATCCAAGTATTTCTAATGATTTCCAATGGTGGATTGATTCTAGAATAGTTGTCAAGCTTTCACATTCAGATATATAAAGTGCACGTAGAGTGCTGACTTGTTGAAGGCCCAATGGCAAAGACACCCATTTCGAAAGCTTTGCAATGCGTAAAAAAAGGAGGCTTCTAAGGCCATCCCAACCCATGCCACATTCTTCAAGTTGTGGACAATCACAAATAATTAGGCTTTTAAGAGCTGTGAGATGTTGAATCCCTGGTGAAAGAGATTTTAATTTAGAGGACCCCTCAATCTCCAACTTCAACAAAGATGATAAACTCTCCATTCCCTCAGGTAGTTCTGCCAAATGAGGGCAACACCAAATTCGAACCTCTTTCAATGATTTCCAATTGTGGATCGACTCTAGAATAGTTGTTAAGTTTTTACAATCCGAAATCCCAAGCCCTTGTAAGGTGCTAACTTCTTGAAGGCCCATTGGTAAAGACACCCATTTTGAAAGGTTTTCAACATCTAAGAAAAGAAGGTTTTTAAGACCCTCCCAACATTTGCCACGTTTAGCAGTAGGTGGCTCAAGTTGTGGGCAATTATTAATAGTTAGGTGTTCAAGAGCTGTGAGATATTGGATCCCTAGCGAAAGAGACTTCAATTTTAGGCAATAGAATATTCTCAAACTTTTAAGAGAGGTGAGATTTTTAAGCCACTCTTCTTGCAAAGTTTCTAGATCTAAAAGTTCCTTTAATGTAATTACCTTCAATTTTGATAGAGGTGTAGATGAAGAGACAAGGGTAGAGTTGGTTGCAATAGCTGGCATTTTTGTCATCATTATTAATTGTAATAACTTTAGGCTACACCGTTCCAACCATAAGCTTTCAATATGCAAAGATAGTGGTAGGGAAATTAGCAAAGGGCAATCATTTATGTCCACATTTGAAAGCTTTGGAAACAATGGGAGTATATGATCAACCTCTAAAGAAAAGTCTCTCCACCACCCTTTGAGATTTGGACAATGCTCAATGCGGATTTTAGAAAGTGATGGGAAAAAGGCTTCAGTACATATCGATGAATCACTCCAATCATCATTAAATACATATTCCAAAGCATCTATTCTATCAAGACAAACTTCCTTGAGCAAACGCGATTGCAAAGATAATGGTATAAAAGTCAACATAGGGCAATCTATTATCCATACATCTAAAAGCTGAGGAAACAAAGGGAGTGTACATGGGCCCTTGATAGATGTTATCATTACTCTTTTGCTATAATGTCCATCATAATGATCAACCTCTAAAGAAGAATCTCTCCACCACCCTTTAAGTTTTGGGCACTTTTTAAAATGGATTTTAGAAAGTGATGAAAAAAAATCTTCAGTAGATGTGGATGAAAAGAAAGAAAACAGACTCTTATCATCATCAAATAGGTATTCCAAAGCATCCATCTTTTCAAGATAAAGTTCCTTGAGCATACACAATTGTGGAGATAGTGGTAGACAAGTCAACATAGAGCATCTTTTTATAAATAGTTCTGAAAGCATAGGAAATAAAAGAAATCTAATGTCATTATCAACATTTAAAGAAGAGTTTCCACACCACCCCTTCAATTTGGGACAATCCACAAACGTGATTTTAGAAAGCAATTTAAAAGAATTTTCAATAGATGCTGGTGAAGAGTAAAAGAACTCACTACTATTAGATATGAAAACCAAAGCATTCATATCACAAAGATATAGTTCCTTAAGAAAATGCAATTGATTTACAAGAGGCAAATATTGACATTTATGACATTTATACAATCTCAATTCCATTAGCCCTGTGATTGACAAAATCCAGCTTGGGAGCTTTTCACTCCGACAAGAATTCATCTCAAGCTTCATCAAGTTTATGTGTGGCTGTAATCCTTCCAATATCCTTTCATCCTTAACATCATTATCATGGTCTTCATCATTAGATGAGAAGTGCAACATTAAACTTTTTAGACCTATTTTATTTTTAATATTTGCAGCTTTATATTCTATTGCAACATCTTTTGAATGTCTCAAATTCCAAATTGTTAGACTTCCTTCCAAATTATCTAGTTCCTTAAATTCACTAAGACTAGCATTATCACTTGAGAGAGAATTTGAATCAATTCGGAATTTTTTCAACCACCGAAAACTAGTTGATTTCCTTAATCCACGTGGAAAATACGTCATTTTACTACAACCATCAAGATTAAGATGCCTAAGGTTGACCATATTTTTTATGCCTTTTGGCAATCCTAAAAGTGCCCAACAATAACTAAGATTTAAGAATTGTAGATTTACTAACCTAGTACAATAACAAGGTAGCAACTTGATTTTTGTATTCTGAGAAAGATCAAGATATCTTAGATGTTTCAACTTACCAATAGAATTTGGCACATGCTTAAGATTATTCTTACTCAAATTCAACACACGCAAAAACTTAAAGCTTGAAAAAATCACTTCACAATCAATCTCACCTCTAAATTTGGGACAATGAAATGTTCTTACTATCCTTTTTTCACATTGTGAAATCAACTCTTTAATTGAAAAATCTAAATTCTCACAAATTGATAAATGATGAGTTTTCTCATTGATCTTCCACTCTTTCTTATTAGACATGGTGATTAATGATCCTGCCATTACTGATGTAGCAAGATCATGCATGAGATCATGCATTTTACATCCAATTATCACATGATCAACATTTTTCTTTGGATCTTGCAAAAATAATCTCCAAAGTAAATCTATAAAATAGTCATTACCAACATCTTCCAAGCATCGACATGTTGATGATGAGTCAACAAATCCATGTGCTATCCACTCATTAATTATTGTTGTTCTATCATACTCATGATCTTTAGGATATATACTACAATAAGCAAAACATTGCTTCAAATGTGAAGGAAGTTTATTGTAACTCAACTTGAGAGTTGGTAAAATACCAAATTCATCTTGATCAATATTTGAGAGTTCATTTTTTACAAAATTCTGCCATTCTATTTCTGAATTTTTAAAATAAAGCAACCTTCCCACTGTCTTCACTGCTAAGGGAACACCCGCACACTTTCTTAGGATCACCCTCCCCACTTCCCGAATTCTTGGATTCTCTGGCCATTGCCCATCTTGAAAAGCCATTTGCCTAAGTAAATCCTCCGAATCATTTTCCTTTAGCCCTTTTAAATAGAATGGTTCTCCTTGAAACATAATATTTCCAACCTTTTTACTACGTGTTGTAGCTAATATTCTACTACCTTTGGCACCACTCAACAACACTGTTTTCAAGTCAAGCCATTTTTCACCATTTTCATTCCAAACATCATCCAATACAAGAAAATATTTCTTTGTAACAATTTCTTCTTTAAGTTTATTTTTCTGCGTATCCAATTCAGCAGGTTCTGGTTTCACTTTCTTTGAAGACTCTAATATTTTTTCAATGATATCTTTTACGTAAAATGGCTCAGAGACATATACCCACATTTTTAACTCAAAATGTTTCTGAATTCTCTCATCATTAAATACAAGTTTAGCTAATGTAGTCTTTCCTAAGCCTCCAATACCAACTATTGGAAGGATTGAAACATTCTCTTCATCATTTATACTCATTAAATTTTCTATAACATTCATCTTATCATCCTCTCGACCAACGACTTCTTTTGCAATTACATCAGAATGAGTTTCAGCCCTCCCACTAAACCTCATCCGGCTCTCGTCTAGACACTCCAGTAAGTGTAATTCTCTAATGTCTTTAAGGGCATCTAGTCTCTCATTGATCGCCTTAATCTTTTGACCCATTTTAAAACGAAAGGCAAGCTGATTCGATTTGGAAAAGAATATACGCACCTTTTTTGCCTTCTTATCCTTTGTCATTATTTGTCGTCGGAGAGCTTCAGTATAACTAGCATCCAGCAAGTTATCTGCATCATGAAGTATATCGCTTAGACCTTCGAGCCAAGCGCTAACTTCTCGGTTCTTAGATTGTTGCTCCTCTGCATCGAGAAGCAGGGCTCTGATTGTTAAAATCGTCTTCGTCAGCTTTTGAAGCTCATCTTCGGCACCGAAACGCAATCTCATCTCTCTGGCAGCCAGTCCACAGGCCAAACTGATGATGTTGCCGGCAATGTCAAAGAGAACCCCTTCGGCCATTTCTTGATGATGAAAAAAGAGGGCTAGAAAAGCGTTGATGACGATGAAAAGAGTGATATGAGTGCGTTCTTGAGGTAAATTAGGAGCAGAAGGAAGATATGTAAGCTTTGTGCATAAAGAAGTGGGCATATCCTGTATTTACTAGCTCAAAAACTCGGATACGGCACGTTCAGTCACCTTGCTCCGTAAAGCGTCAAACAATGTGTTACCACGTGCGTACAAGTGGTTGTGCTCGATGGGTCACCAAATTGCAGAAGAGAAGCTATATTTTGATCGAAATAAAAAATGATTGGAATGTTACATATCGCACAACACAACACGAGGCGCCATGTTCCGCGGACCGAAAGGAATTCAGTGTTTATCGTGAGACGACCGGAGATCCCGTCTCCTTTCTTCCGCTTTTCCAGATGGCCAACTATTCCCATTATATTCCGTCGACGGTGGACACACTCATCAAGCTTTATAAATTTTTTTGGCTCAAGGTCTTTTAGACCTTGGCTGTCAACATTCAGTACATGGACGGAATCCAGAATCCAAAACCTTTTCAAATTGCATCGGTTTAGGAGCCACGAAGACTCTGTCCATTATAAGAATAATTAACCACTAGTGATTCCGCATCATTGTCATTTAATTTGGGTACTTCGTGAGAGTAACTATCAAAAGTATTTTCTCGCAATTTTGGGTTTAGGATATCACTTCAGCTTTTTAGTGAAAACATTAATGATTTTATAGCTCTGTCGGCTCTTTTACTGCTGAATTCTTTGAGTTGGTCTCATATTTCACTTTGCCCTTGCTCTTATAAAAATAATATTTTACAACAAGCCAAAACGAATCAAAGCTCGACACACGACGACCAGAGACCGTCCTCTATCTCGACACACTTTGGTTTATCTTTTTTAACTAAGTTTAATTCTTAACATATATGTAATGGGCAAAGCTTAGAGCAGAGGATGGTACTTTAGAGAAAAAGGTAACTGTAATGCCTAAAAAGTATCATAAAAATTGACAACATATGATCAACGCTATTAGAGGCTTTAAGTGATAACGGAGAGCCATTCCGTTGGTACTCCGTCTTTTTCTCTTTGTTTTAGCAGAAGGCCTTGCACCTGCTTGAGAAATCATAAAATCATTGTTTATTACTTTCTATAAGCAATACAAAACATAATATAGTCTCCTCCTGTGAAAGTGTCAACTTACACGCGTGAATAGAACAACAGTGATGTTTCGTAAAAATTAACAGGTTACCATAATCTTAGAATATATTGTATTACACACAAATTATTTGACCCACGACATAATATGACATTCCACCTAATAGGGCCATTAAAATTCAAAGCTCACCTAACTTGGACGTGGACTTAAAAGCATAGCCACGAAAAGTTGCCAGCTGCCTCGGTCTGAGTCTTGGTCTCCTGTTTTTTCTCAAGCCCTTTCAGGCTTCCAACTTCTTCTAGTGTATTCTCACCAAGCTTTTTAAATTGATATGGATCAAGAGCTTTTAAAATTAGGTTAATAAGTCCACGTTGGTCACGTTAATCAATTTCCACGCCCATTTTTCTGCTATTATTTAAAAATTACGTTAATAAGTCCGGTTCAAACTTAGCATCCCAAGATTCCATATTTGCGACTATCAAGACACACTATACCATTTCTCTTTCAAAAGATCTTTAGATTTGGCTATGCTGCTTGAGGCTTAGCTGAATCATTTTTCACTGCAATTCTTCGCTGTCCTGAAGTGTTTGTGATTGCTAAAATTTGAAAAAATAAAACAAAAATTTAGCAATATGGATCATCGTCTTCCTTCTTTAAATTTTTTGGATTTCTTACTCTGTTACATTCACTCAATAATTGATATATTTGACAGTACAAAAAAAATTTAAAAGGCTGATCCACGATAAAAAAAATAAAAAATAGCACAAATTGATCTTCAGGTATTTTTTATTGATCGTTTTGAACATCATATCCCAAAGATAGAAAAATTAATATATGAAATTGTAGTTTCCTACTTTAGGCGAAAACCAAACATCCATTTGTTCATCAGTGAGCAATGTAGACCATAAGACAGTCTTTTATGGTCTAGAGAAGTCTAGGGTCACCGGTTGTACATCATAAAAGCGGTGTTTGGTCTCGACGTTTTATCTTTTTTCTTTTAACTATTTTGTCCGTTCAGCTCTTTTTGTTCCCTCCCCATCCTTTCTAAATTGTCTTAGTTAAAGACAGAGAGGAATTCAAAGTCCGCATTCATGGCGAGCAAAGAGTCAAGAGAACCTCGTCAGCATTCACGAGTCCATGTCTTTGATCTTATCTATAGACTTTTCGTTCACAAGGGGATGGGAAAAAGACCTTTTACAGGATTATGGTGCGACATTTTGTCCCAGGCATGGCAACTTATGGCGATGAGTCACTGTTTGGTTACGACTTTTTATCTTTTTCTTTTACTTTTTGGTACGATTCCTCTCCTTTTGTTCACTCACCATCTTTTCCAAATTGTCTTGTTACAGACTTTTAGAACCCATGCGCGACGACCGAAAGGAATGCAAAGCCTATCACTCATCGTGAGCAAAGAGCCAAGAGAACATTGTCAGCCTTGATGATAATGAGTCTGTCTTTGATCTTATCTTTAGATTTATCATTCTTTATTTCTTTCTTTAGCTTTTTTCGTTCACAAGGGACGAGCTGACAGATGATGAAAAGACCTCCAGCAAGATTATTAGCAAGAACGTGGTCTTGGGTCCAGCCCTAATTGGGTTAACCTTACAAATATCCTTGGCTCATAGGTAAAAATTAATTTTCCCAAAAAACAATACGAAATCCTGGAAAATTAGCCAAAAGAAATATTATTTCTCACAACATGATGTTGACGTTCATTTTGATTTTGAGGAACTCATTCTTAACTTGTGATTGTTGTTTGAGTGTATTTAGGTTACTTGATCAATTTATTTTGATTTTTCTGAGCCACCGACGCTTCTCGATAATATTTAATCACTAGGCAATTTATTTCTTGTTCTTTCTTTTACTGGACACCCAAGGAGGAAATATTGAACCAAACTTTGAGATCATATTGTTAAATTTAACTAGATAAATGCCTAAGCAGAGGAGAAAACTAGATTACGAGAGATGAGAGAAGAGATTACAAGAGATGGGAGAAGTAGTTCCCCTGATGATGAAGAATGGTTACATAGGTTCATATTTATATACAATTCAAAAGTCTTGAGGAGCGTCCTGAGGAGCGTCTTGAGGAACGTCTTGAGGAGCGTCCAGAGGAGCGTCCTAAGGAGCGTGCTCATATCCGAATAGGCCCAAACAGGTATTGGGTCTTGGATCCATTTTCTCTAACATTATTGGGTCTTGGATCCATCTTCTCTAACATTATTGGGTCTTGGATCCATCTTCTCTAACATGCCCCCGCAAGCTGAAGGGGCAGAATGCATCGTCAGCTTGGAATAAAGTGTGCGAAAGCGAGTGGAGGAAAGACCTTTAGTGAATATGTCAACGGGTTGATCAGTAGAAGAAATTAACAGTGAGGTGTCTGCAGCTGAAATGAGGAATCCAAGAGAGGTTAAGAAGGTGCTGAGGCGATTGTACCAAACATAAGGAGCTTGCTTGAGTCCATAGAGGGACCAGTGGAGTTTGCACACATGTGATGGATGGGTAGGATCCATGAACCCAAGGGGTTAAGGGTAGAGGATTTGGAGGAGAAGGGATAGGAAGAGGGATAGGAACTGGAGAAGAAAGGGATGGGGTGATGTCAATGGGACTGGTGGAAGGAGGGGAGGAGTGAAATGGGAAGACATCCTCGTGAAACAGAGCATTTGCGACAGTGAAGAAACGACGAGTGTTGGGACAATAGTAGCAGTAGCCATGATAGCCTGGAGGGTAACCAAGGAAGACACATTGACGAGAACGAGGGGCAAGTTTGTGAGGAGAATAAGGACGTAAGTAGGGAAAGACAACACACCTAAAAACATGGAGATGTGAGAGAGGAAGGGGATGATGAAAGAGGAGTTGACAAGGGGAAAGATGACTGTTGACTAGGGTGAGGGAGACGATTGATAAGGTAGACAGCAGTCTCAAATGCAAAGTCCCAGAAGTAAGAGGGAATAGCGGCATGATGGAGGAGAGCAAGACCAGTTTCAACAATGTGCCGGTGTTTGTGCTCAGTGGTGCCATTTTGAAAAAGGGCATAAAGATAAGAGAGAAAGGCAGATGAGACAAATTCAGGAGTTGATTCTCGACAAAAGTACGAAAGGTGATAAATATATCAAAAAGTGATGGCGAGAGGAAAAGGTATATAGCTAGGTGAAACGAGAATAATCATCGATAAAACAAACATAGAATTTATTACCATTCAAAGACACGACTGGAGATAGGCCCCAAACATCAAAATGGACTAGTTGAAGAGGGCCAGAAGACCTAGACGAAGAAAGGGGATGACCGAGTCGATGATGCCACAAAACAGGAGAATGGGAACGGACAGCAGTGAAAGCACGATGAGGTGGAAAGGTGCTAGTATGGAGACACTATAGATACCACGATCAAGTGTGCCGTGGAAGAGAAGCTGACCCGTACGAGAAGAGATGGCCCAAAAGTGATGAGCAGAAAATATGAAATAACAATCATTATCAGCAGAGAATTGAGAGACAAACAATAAATTCTTGGTAATGGAAGGAACGACAAGAACATGGGACAAATGGAAAGAGGATGAGTAAAGACTACTTGTGTGGGTGATGGGAAGAGAAACACCATCACCGAGAGTAAGTTGTTGATTGCCAATATAAGGTAAGACATTGGAGAGAGAGAGGCAGTGGAATCGGTTATATGGTGGGAGGCGCCAGAGTCGGGGTGCCAACAGGCTTTAACAAGGTCAAGAGAGGAGGGGGGGGGGGGGGGGGGAGGAGGAGTAAGTGGAGGAGGCCGTAAGAATGGAGGAGCGGCATCAAACGGGTTTTCCAGACGACATAGTTAAAGGCGTCGAAACGCTCGAGAGAGTTGAGGGGAGGGACCGATGGTGCAGAGGTAGTTGCCAAAGTAGTTATCGAAACCAAAGAGTTTTCATTAGTGGGAAGGGAAGAGGTAGCCATCGACAATTGTAAGAAGAGAAAGGGTGAAGATAAGGATCAGACTTTAAGATAGAGGATCACGGGCGTGAGCCTATGGCTCTTGATACCATGTTAAATTTAACTAGATAAATGCCTAAGCAGAGGAGAAAACTAGATTACGAGAGATGAGAGAAGAGATTACAAGAGATGGGAGAAGTAGTTCCCCTGATGATGAAGAATGGTTACATAGGTTCATATTTATATACAATTCAAAAGTCTTGAGGAGCGTCCTGAGGAGCGTCTTGAGGAACGTCTTGAGGAGCGTCCAGAGGAGCGTCCTAAGGAGCGTGCTCATATCCGAATAGGCCCAAACAGGTATTGGGTCTTGGATCCATTTTCTCTAACATTATTGGGTCTTGGATCCATCTTCTCTAACATTATTGGGTCTTGGATCCATCTTCTCTAACACATATCCAGCCTGATTTTTACCTGCAATTATTAACATTGAATGGACCATATCCAGTTATATAATCGTCTCAAGACTTCTATCATTTTCGTTCTTATTAACTTTGTTTTCCACATGAAACTGCTTTCACACCAAATTTAGTGTTCCAATAGGAATCCACAGGCCAACGTACAACAAAGACACCGTGAGCGAAGAGCCATGAAGGTGTTGTCAGTTATGATGGGTGTCGAGTATCTATCTTCTTGGTTTGTTTACTTGACTTGGCTCTTTCAATAATGTCGTGCAGAGGGCAGTAGGGGCTGGCTGAGATGATGGAAGGGCCTCCGGCAGGACATTCAGCCAGAACATGATATTGGGTCCCGGCCATGTGGTTTATGACTTTAAGTGGTACTTTTGCTTAGTCGGAGACAACCAAGAGCACATGGATGGCAAAGGAGGACGTTAAGACACTGGAGCCTCCATCTACTGTTTGTGGCGTTGGCTTATTCTGAAAGGCATGAAGGCTAAGCTGCCTTCAAGAAAAAATGATACACAAGAGAATATTTTTCTGGAGCCTCCATCTTTCAACAAGTAATGATAATTCTATAGGTCTATCGGGTCTCTTTCTGTGCTGAATTTCTGTGATGATCTCAATTTTCATTGCGCCTTTGCACCTATAAGAGAATATTTTACTGCGTTGCTAGAATTGGTACTGGAAAGTAGTGTTGGATGATGATTACACACTATGTGCTTTGTATGCTGCACTACCAAAAATAAGTTATTTTTTACTAGACTATTTAAATCACCTTTATGAAAAATAAGAAAAATGAATAAAACCCTGTTGCTATTTCTGCATATAATTCGTAGGGCGAGAACTACTGCAGACAGACTGAAAATATTTTTATAGTTAAATACTCTGACCAAGCTACACTAAATCGTAGAGTCGCCAAAGCATTGTCTCCTTCTTCATTTTTTTTTTTTTTGTGGTTTATTATATTTATCAAACCTTTCCAATTGTCATGGTTCAAGAGCTCTAGGGAGTCCAAAGTTCTCTGTACTTGGTACCTCAAACCATTGCCTTAAGTTTTCCATAGTTTCTTGGTGCGTGAATCTTGACGGGATCTCAGCACCGAAAGCACACTGTTTTAGCCTATATCATTGAGTGGCCATTGCCAGCTATATTTGTCTTGAAGCCTGTATAATTTTCGTACTTCCTGACATCGTCGAGTCTCTATCTTATTTTTTGGGTTCGTAGAAGGAACAGCAGGACTGGCTGAGAGGTGGGGAAACGAGCAGTGGCACAGAATCCCCACCACTTGTCCTAAAAAGTTCTACAACCAACAGTGTATCAGACCTTAGATTCTTATTAGGAGAGAAAATTAACTACAGAAAAAATTAGGTACGAAAGATGAATCTGTTTTTAGCTCCAAATAGAAACATTTAAGCTATCCTCTGGTTTGAATTCAAAGCTCAGCCTAATATATCATGCTTTTTTTGTATGGCAAATAAAAGACACAATTTTTTCCACGACAATATTATCAGTAATATTGGATCTTGTCTTTATTTTTCAGATTTTTTGGACTTCAAACTCTCTTATATTTGTTCAATGATTGATACATTTAACCATACAAAAATTTAAAAAGATAATCCATAATGCAATTGCTATAAACTTTAGCTTGGGATATCATTTATTGTTCATTTTAAACATCAAACCCAAATGATGGGAAAAAAATATAAAAACTAATATCTAAAATAACAGTTTTTTCACTTTGGACAAAAATTGAATACTTATTTACTTATCACTTTCTACTAAACAATATAGAACATAAGACAATCTTTTCCAAGATAGAGAAGTCTCGAACTTTAATCTTTATTCTCTAACTTTTTAGCACGTCCAACTCGATGATGGTCAAGAGTTTTTTATCTTTCCTCCCTTATCTTTAAGCTTTTCTGTTATTATCTTCTTTACCTTTTTAAGCGTAGTAAGGAATTCATTCTCCGGAAAAATTGTCAGCCAAAATTGTAACTACTTTTCTAGGGGTCATTTCAGCATGCGTAATTACATTGTGTTCATAATGGTGAAGGCCACGGGTCTGCAACTTCCACCGTATGAACAAAGCAAACAATTTGCCATAAATTACTCGCAATAATTTACGTTGGTGGATATTGATGGTACTGCTTGATTAGTCAATGGCCTGTTCTTATCAGCTATATTTGTCTTGAGACTCGTCAATTTCGTGCCTCTGACGTCTTTGGGTCACACGTCAAGCAGCTTTTACAGCGAATTCAATGTTTCAAGAGGAATCCAAAGCCCACTGTACAATAAAAGCATGGCAAAGCGAAGAGGTACGAAAGTTGTCAGTAATAACGGATGGGAGGGTCTTACCTTCTTCGTTTGCGATACTTGGCTTTCAGAGATATTAACAGTAGCAGCAGGAGCCACCTCCTCTTGTCCTAGGAAGAGATGTTAGGTCCCTTTTGCACGGATTTACTTCGGCTTTGTCGGAAACAACAAGAGGACGGAGATGGCGAAGGCATAATAAATAACGTAAGAACATGCGATATGGGCTCTCACCCACTTTCAAGTTTGCTGATATGGGCTTCTTAGTTTTATCAAACAGGGGACACAATTAGATCAGGTGGTCCAATTCCAATATCATGCAAGACTGATTTTCTTCGTCAAGCCCACTTAATGCAGGTGGCCTTATATATGGACTTTGTAAGCTTAAGGTGATGGAAATTTTTTAAACATGTTGGTAAGTTAATCGTGACCATACATCCAGACATGGAAGGTTGTAAATTTTCCTGAAATTAACTCTACATACTGAAGAGACGGTGCTTGCGAGAGAGAGGGTCTTGCTCCCACCAGGAGCCATGAACTTCCTCCTTACTAGAAATGGTATCTGCGAGTGTATTTGCATGAACCGTAGGCATATTTTGTAATAATGATTGAAGCAAGTCTTCATTTTCCATGAAATTTTTTACCTGTTCTCAACTATGTGCTCTCAAATTATATCATATTCAAAATGTTCAGATGTTCAAATCCATCATTTTCAGCGAATGAATAATAGAATTTTGATGCATACAACCCGACTCCCAATGTTTACAAAGTCTACTACGATAAATAACTGAAGCTATCCTTTAAATAACCATTGTGGTCAAAATAGACATTGTCAAACAACCATAGCAGTCGAGCAATGCTCATGACATAGTAGAGAAGTAGAGCTGGGTAAGTGAAATTGGCACATTCAATTTCCCTCTTTGTCATCCCAAAGCAGAGAAATAGAGGTTCCTCAAACCCCGTGTCCTTCATATGCCCTCGCCCTCTGATCATGGCGTTGAATACCAAACTATTTGATTCCTTGATTTGCCTGAAAATCGAACAGGCATAGTGCCCAATCAGAAAGGGCGTAATAGGCCACAAGATTGATTGCCTTATTATAAGAACTGAGTCAGAATTACCTGGGCTTTCCAAGTTTGGATTCTGTGCAGCCCACATTCTTCATTTGTATTCTTTTTTTCCTCACTCTTAATTTTTTTTACTTATACGGCTATCGATTAACTGGTAGGAATTGAAGTAAACTCCCTTGGGACACTTTGTTCTGCTTTTTATGACAAAATGTAAGGCCTTCAGCGTCACAAACTTTGCTTTCTTATCTTCCTTGTTTGCAATACTTGGCTTCCATGATTACTTTCTAAAGCACATTCCTTTTTGTTACTTTTCTAAAGCACCGGTACACCTTTTGTTGTTTTCTAAAGCATTTTTGCCTCCATTGTCATACCAAATCATTCTCATAGATGTTATTTAATTTGATGCACAAATCACAAGAAAAATGTTTGAATTATGAGTACCATAATTAGACTAAAGAAGCCAACACATAAAAAAGCCAGCACCGCCACAACCATGTTTGTCTTATGCTAGTTGGTTGCGGAGAAGAGATTGTTTTATGCTTGATGGAAACTAAGACAACATAGTGGTGCAACATGGTTTGTCACTTTAGAGGTGTAAACTTATGACTGCATAGTGGTACAACATGATGTTAGTTAATTGTAATAATTAGCAAGTAATCCTTATCTTCAGTTTCACCTTTTTAGGTAATCTTAGTTTTTAAGTCATGGTCTTCTTTCTTTTTCTTTGGTTCAAGAGCTTTATTTGGGTAAGAAGTTTGCAAGACTATAAAACTCATAAGGTTGCTTAGCAAGTTGTTTGTTCACTTAAAAAAGAAGAAGAACTTCGACTACTAGACCTTAAAGTGTGGAATAAAGTTTTATTGAGATGGTCACTCTGGAATTTTATCAATTATCCAAATTCATCTTTATGGAGTAAATAGATTCATAATACTAAATGCAAGAGAACTTCAATTATGTATCTTGACATTAAAAAAAATATGGCATAAAGTTGGAGAGATCTTTTAAAGCTATGACAAATTTTCACTTCTACACTCTCCAAACCTTTGTATTGTTGTAAATAAACATACAAGGAATTGCACAAAGTAAATATGAGGTTGAATGGTATGATTTGATATGGTTAGAAGGAATCAACAAACATAATTTCATTAGTTGGCTCATATATAAGGACAGACTTCTTATAGCAAAAGTGATTTCTCGATGGCTTCTTTAAATTGATATGTACTCTAATTTCTATAATTTTCAATATGAAAATATGTCACATTTGTTTTTTCAATGTACTTAGACTAGCCAAATTTGAAGAAGTATTCTAACACAATAAGGCACTCATAAGCACATCGATAATTGAAATTCTGAACTGCAATAGATGACTAAAGCAACTAAGGGAAAAGATTTGGCTACAAAACTTCTTAAACTCTCTTTCTTAGCATGTCTCTATTGTATATAGTTTGAACGTAATAGTAAATGTTTTCAAAATAAGTTAAGTGAATGTTTTATTGTGTTATAGTTGGGGAATTTCAAACTTTATTTTCTCTTAGATAAATTGTAATGATGGAGTATGCCTTTAAACTTTTATGTTATCTTATTTTTTAATGAATAATCTCACATATTCATTAAAAAAAAATGTTATTTTTTTTTTTAAGCTTTTAACATTTCTTAACTTACTTTTTGCTTATTTTCTTTCGCGTGGGCCAGAAAGAATGACAACCATTCTTTTGTTCTGCTTCTAACGCGGTTCATTAGCTTCGCCGATTCGTTCTTGATGCCAAAACATACTTCCATAGCAAGAATATATTTGTCATTAAGGACCGACAGTTTTGACGTTTGGAATACCACAAGAGAAATGCTTGAACAGCTTTATCATAAAATCGTACGAATTAAGGATGCCTCTAGTTCTCTAACCCTGCAATCAGTTTCTAGTCTTGGATTTTGCTAAGGAAATTGTATTGCAATTTGCTAAGGTGCATTGAATCGAGGGATGCAGGAGACCATTGCTTTGTTGGACCGGATGAGAGGCCTGGAAGGCCAACGTTTTTTCTAACCCATGGCTCCATTGTGACCCAAATGGAAACGTTTGATCTAAAACGATGAGGTGCATTTTGGACCGCGAAATAGGAGTGAGAGATTGGCCGAGCCCATTGATGGACTCTTTAAGTTGTACTTGGTACTGACATATTTTGAAACAAAATATCAATCCTTTTATTCATAGAAGAAATATTTTGTTTTATTCATAAATTTTCAAAATTTTTATTTTTTCCTAAAAATTCATAATTTTGAGAAAACTAATTCTTTATGAGTCAAAATGACGACGTTGTCATTCTGATATGAATGTATATGCACTTTTCATGTTAGTTAAATTTATTGTATCACGTATATATGTCCTTATTGCCCAACATGAATAGCATTGGGTAAAATATTGTAAAGACCTTATACAAATGTTAAAACAACCTCATATGTCATGGTACTACTAGACATTGCCACTTGTTAGGGGTATCATTCTAAATGATATCATTTCCAAAGAAAATATAAATTTATCAGTTGCATAAGTTTCATAATTTTATAGATTACATGTATTAATCACAAAAAGGAAATCTTAAACAAAAGCATCATACCTATCTATACACAATTTTGTAACTTAACCTATACGTTTACATGACAACAAGTGACACAAATAAATTTTACAAGGCCAATTGGCCCAAATAACTTTCAGTTGATGAAAGAACACATGATTCATCATAAAGATGTTATCTAATCTTTTACAATAATCAAACTCTAAATAAGAACTTTATAGATTAACAAAAACACTATTCTTGATACATAGCAATACAATATTGACATTGAATCTAAGTACCAATAACTAGACTAGGAACAAAAATTCAAGTTTGAATTTGTGGTTATGATTGAAATTATTGAGCGAGAAAAATAGGTGTCCACCATGGGCCTTCGATTACATTTAATTGTTCCTGTGTCCGTAAAATGAAAAGCTTGAAATGATAAACCTACTGTATACAATTCACCAATAACATCTAAGTTAATTATTTACATAGGGGCAGCAACCTTGGATGCATAAACTTAATAACTTAGTTGAGCAATTGACAGATTCCAAGTGTACGCACGAACCCATGTAAGAGGAGTAGTTTGAGTATTGCTTGCTGTTAAAGTTAAGATCCTTCCTAGGACACAAGCAGTTAAGAACTTTTAGACTAGGCAATCTGTTCTTAACATTTCAGAGCTTATATAATGAACTAGATATATCCTATCTCATATATGTAGGCAACTTTGGTGCTTATTCTGTCTCATATATCGACAATATCCTTGGGTTATTTCGACCTTATCAATTATAAATAATCCATACAGAAATCGACACTAAATAAATCTACTCTTTTAGCTCTCCAAAAACTTTTGCCACAAAGCCTATCGAATCTACCGCTTAGATTAGATGGATGAATTTAAATAACAACCATTCAAAAATCAAATCTTGATGCAGTGTTGGGTATCAGTTGAAGAGAAATTCCTCAACTGCTTCTTTGCTGATCCTGGTTTGCTTGTATTTATACCCATTAATGTTCCCCATTTAACACAATATCAAATGGATTATGCCCCGATTTTTATGGCTAGGTTATGCTCAAAGATATCAAACTAACATTTTAAGACGCATCGGAGATCGCAAATCAGCTCTCCGCAAAAATGATCCAAGGCTCTTAAAAATTAGTCAAAAGAAGAACTAAGCATAACATCCGTTTGAACCAAAAGGATTTGCAAGTAAATCCCTTCTTTCTGAATTAAACACCAGACAGGAAATCGCTACCCAATTTTGGGATCAGTCATTCCGTAAGTATAATTAATGTTTTTTTTTCCTTGGAGAAAAGGTTAAATCAGCAAATCAAACATCAAGACATAGAAATATCATGGGAAAAAAATAACTCTGTTGTGTATATTTTACATAGGAGTTGAAATGGTTCCAGTATGTTTCAGTTACATCTAATTCTGTATCATCCTTATGACGGTCCAAACATGGGTGCTAAAGACAAAGGGAATAGCTTTGCTTCTTAGAAAGCACAAAAAAGTCTAGCCATAGCTTTCAACTGCTTCTTTCTAAAGCGAAGTGGATGATGCCTATACTTCGGAGGAGGCTTCAACAATAATGCGTGGCCAATGTTGGTACGGACTCGGTTGATTGGCAGTTGAAGAACCTGAAAGGGGAATGAGCACCAACATAGCGCAAAAAAGTAAGCGCGAGTATTTCTTCAGCTGGCCTTTCTTCTTCCTTGCCACCAACGTATCAATGCTGAACTTGACGATCAGTCGGACGGACCAATGTTGTTATTGGAGGCGGTAGCGTTTTTGTTGTAGGAACCCAACTGCTTGAACGTGTTTGGAAGGCCCAACATCATCGGAGTTGGAGCAATCATCACGGAGAAATTCTTGGAACTAGTTTTACTTTACCATCATGTTTCATAGGGTGTGGTGGAGATCGAAGAGGAGGTTCCCTCTAGTCCATTTGAGTCTTTTCCCTTGCCTTCGAATCCTTCTCCGTTGTTTTCAAGACTTCACCTAGCTCGAGTCTCTGCATTGAAAAAATCCCAAATTTCATTTGTATGCTATTATATGTTCGGATATGAACCTATGTGGCAGCCATGTCCACGTGGCTACCACATCACCAGCTCTGAGGCGTAGTAGAGAAGCACGCGTCTGACTTCTCTGCTGCTGCCTGCACTGTCCAACTTGTAGCACGCAACTTGCAAGAAGACACTATTCAGACCGCCGGACAAGATTTCTAGGTTTAGGGTTACATTCATCCCTTTTGTCTATAAATACTTTTGTTTTATGTTCATAATATCCATAATGGGAACAACTTATCCCATTTCATTGTAATCGACCTTACTCTCAATTTATCAGAGTTTTTCTTCATTCATGTGTTCAACCACTTCTGTTTACATGGTATCAAATAGCCCAGGTTACCAATCATGAGTTTTCTTCCTTCAAACACCTACCAAATCGCTTCCGCTCAACTCATACCATTTTTTCCGGCCTTTTCTGCCCATTTTCCACCTTTTTTTTTTACCCCCTATCCCCGGCACAGAGGAAACCCTTTTTTTTTCTTCTTTGTCTTTTTCGACTCACTGATAACCGAGTAAGGAAGACGACCTAAACGACGTCGTCCTCCCTCTTCCCACTTATCCAGAACGACGCTGCTTGCTCCTCAACGCAGCGACGCCCTTCTTTACTGAGACGACGTCGCTTTGCCCTCTAACGCAAATGACGTTCACCTTAAACGACGTTGTTTTCTGCCCCTCACACAGGAACGACGCCATTTCCTCCCTCAGTCTGCCAAACGATCGCACTTCACCCTACACCACGAATGCTGTCGTTTCTTTTGGCCTCCATTCACCGAACGTCGCCATTTCTGTCTCACCATCGCAGACGACGGACCCGACCCGATGGCCGACCCCACTAGCAGCAACTCTCACGGCAAGACGCCGTATGTACCACCACATCGCAGCGGACGAAGCGGGTTCACCCCTGGAACCACCTCCGGGCAAAACCCCCTTCGTACGCTGTCTCCATCGCCGCCGATTCAACCCGATTCTCTGTTACGGGTCAACATCGCACCCGAACCTTCGGATCCGCTCTATCTTCACATCGGAGACACCCATTCGGTGGCTCTCGTGATGGCGAACCTCGCCGGCCGCTCAAACTACGCGGTTTGGAGCGAAATGATGAAAATCGCTCTCTCCATCAAAAACAAACTTGTTTTTGTCGATGGGTCATACCTGAAGCCAGCACCCAATTCTCCGACCTGACATCTCTGGGACCGCTACAACGATCTCTACCGTGGCTGGATTCTCAACTCCATCTCCGTAGAATTGCACGACGGCCTCATCTACACCCGAGAAGCGGCCCAAATGTGGTCCGAGCTCCACACCTGCTACTCTCAGGTCGACCCGTCTAGGGTTTACGACCTCATTCGTGAAATTTGGGGAATCCGGCAGGGGGGAGAGGCTGTTTCGACCTATTTCGGCCGCCTCCGACAGCTCTGGGACGAATACACCACCCTTTTGGAGACAATTTCGCCGGAGGTGCTCCAACACCAGCCGTGGCAGCTTCACGAAGCTCGGATGAACTTTTATCAGTTCTTAAATGGTCTCGACGACGGCTATTTGGCAATTAGTGAGCAGATTCTGCTTATGCAGCCTCCTCCGGACGTTATTCAGACCTATGCGATCATCAACAAGGCTGAATATCATCGAAATGCGTTGGGGAAGACGACCGGCGATTATACTTTTGTTACGGCGAAACACTCGGGCAACGCAATAGGTCCCCACGTGCGTCAGCACCCTTTTACGGCGGATCAACTTATTGGGACGGGATTCAGCGAACGACCGCCCGAGGCACACAATGCGCCATTTTCAGTTAAACCCGATCAAAACGACGTGTCATTTTCAGCTCGCCAAAACGACCGGTCGTTTAGGGCCATTCAAAACGACGTGTCGTTTTCGCTCAAAACTGGGCAAAACGACAGGTTGTTTCAGGGGGGCAGCAAGAAGAAAAATGCGATTTTTGCGGGAAAAAAGGCCATCGGAAGAAGGAATGCTATCGTTTGATTGGTCCCCAATGTGAATACTGCAAAAATTATGGCCATGATCACAAAGAGTGCTACAAACTCAACGGGTACCCCTCGGGCACAAGTACTACAAAGGAGAAGCTCCACCTGCTCAAGCCAACCTAGTGGCCAATGTTTCTGATCATGTCTTCATTACCAAGGCTGATTACCAGCGCTTCATCAAATTCCTGCATGCTGATTCAGATGGCCATGCCCATCTCGCAGGTACAAGTGCTTTCCTCTCAAAAGTTTGGATTATTGACTCTAGTGCAAGTGATCATATTACTGCTAATATTCAATGCTTAGATTCTCTTGTTCCATGTGCATCTAGATCTAGGAAAGTTAAATTTCCTAATGGTGATAGTGCCTTGATTACACACACTGGACACACCCATATATCTAGACAACTGAAATTGAACAATGTTCTATACTCACCAGATTTTAAATTCAATCTTTTATCCACTTCTAAACTTTGCCATGAAAATAATTGTCGCATCAGCCTATATGCCGATTTTTGTGTCTTTCAGGACCTTTTGACGAGTGAAGTCAAAGGACTCGGTAGAATGTGCAATGAGCTTTATTTCTTTGTAGCATGTCCTGGACAAAATGATATTGCTTTAAATTCTGGGCCTCGCCCATCTTTTGTAAACACGTTGTCAGCGTGTGATTTTTCAAACTCTCAACTCTGGCATTGTAGACTTGGGCATATGTCCCAAGCCAAATTTCAATTTTTAAATGAATTTAAATCTTGCAAAAATATTTTGTCCACTCCTTGTATGGTTTGTCCCCTTGCAAAACAAACTAGGAATCCTTTTCCTACGCGCGACCACACAGCGCAACGGATTTTTGATCTAATTCACATTGATGTTTGGGGGCCTTATCGTATCCCCAATCATGATGGATCCCGTTATTTCCTCACACTTGTTGATGACTTCTCACGCGGAACATGGATGTTCCTCATGAAAGTCAAAAGTGAAACCTTTTCTCGGTTGGAGGAATTTCTACTAATGGTAAAAAACCAATTCAGCTTAGAAGTTAGACGTATTAGATTTGACAATGCCTATGATTTTTTCAACTCTCATACTAAAAAATTATTCTCATCACGAGGCATTATCCATGAGAGTTCTTGTGTTCACACCCCCTAACAAAATGGGGTTGTGGAACGCAAGCATCGACATCTTCTTGATGTTGCACGAGCTCTGAAATTTCAAAGCTCTATGCCTGGGAAATTTTGGGGGGAATGCATTCTCACTGCCACCTATCTTATCAATCGAATGCCCTCATCTATTTTGCAAGGAATCACTCCTTTTGAAAAATTATTTGGAAAATCACCATCCCTCTCACATCTTAGAGTTTTTGGTTGCATGTGTCATGCCACCACTGTGGGGCCTCAGGACAAGTTCGCCCCATGGGCTATTCCCAGTGTCTTTATGGGATATGCTCAAGGTTAAAAGGGGTATCGGCTTTACAATGCTGAAAGCCGCAAGTTTTTTGTGAGTCGGGATGTAAAATTTTACGAGGACATATTCCTTTTTTCCCATATAGGTCCCAAAACGCAATCTACTATGCAGGGTCCTTTGGCTCCACCTGATCTTGAGGTTCCTACCCCACCATCTCCAGAACCCACCATTGAGCCACTACCTCATACAGTTGACTCTTCATCTTCCGCTCCAGCTCCACCACCGAGTCGGACTCCCGTTCCTTTACCATCCTCCGCCGATTCCTATGATGTCTTCTCTGATGATGACCTTCCACCCTCGGCAGATGATCTTCCTTCCACTTCAACCTTTACTCCACCTCCCCGACGTTCCACTCGGGAAACCCGACCACCACTTTGGTTGACTGACTATGTTTGCCTTACTATCCACCTTTCTGAAAGTGACTCTTCCACCTACCCACTTTCTTCCTACCTCTCCTATGCTCATCTTTCCCCCTCTTCCCAACACTTTATTGCCTCCATCTCCGCAGACACTGAGCCTCTCTATCACCATGAGGCTGTTGGCAATCCTAGGTGGCAAGAAGCCATGGCACAGGAAATCAAAGCCTTAGAAGACAATGACACTTGGGACATTGTGGATTTACCCCCTGGCCGCAAGCCCATTGGGTGTAAGTGGGTGTACAAGATCAAGTATCTAGCTGATGGCATAGTGGAACGGTACAAGGCCCGTCTCGTAGCTAAAGGCTACAGTCAGAAGGAAGGTGTCGAGTATCACTAGATCTTTGCTCCTGTTGTCAAGCACATCACCATCAGATGCGCTCTCTCCCTTGCCGCCCAGAATCATTGAGGGATCCATCAGATGGACGTCACCAATGCCTTTTTACAGGGCGATCTCCATGAAGATGTATACATGCGACTTCCCTCTGGAGACCCACATGAGCACAGTGGGAAAGTCTGCAAGTTGAAGAAATCTTTATATGGCCTGAAACAAGCTGCTCGGCAATGGTATGCCAAATTCACCGATGCCTTTCTCGCAGCTGGATATCAGGATTCCATGCATGACACCTCCTTGTTTGTACGACGTCGAGGTAATCTCATCGTACTCCTTCTCATTTATGTTGATGACATCCTCATCACGGGCAGCGATCTTGATGGGATTCATGAGCTCAAAGAGCATCTTCATTCAGTTTTTCATATCAAGGACTTGGGAGATCTGAAGTATTATCTTGGGATTGAGGTCCTACACGATCCTCAAGGGCTTCAGCTAAGTCAACGTAAGTATATCTTGGCGCTGATTGATGAACTTAGGCTTGGGGGAGCCAAACCAGTTGACAATCCCATGGACACCAATCTCTCATTGACTACACCACAGTATGATCAGGGGGCACCAATCCCTCGTGATGATGATCCTCTCCTAACAGATCCTTTGAAATATCAACAGCTCATTGGGAAGTTGAACTATCTCAACATCACAAGACCGGACATTTCATATGCAGTTCACAACTTAGCACAATTTATGCACTCACCAAAGAAGTCCCATTGGGAAGCTATGATTCGAGTAGTCAGATACTTGAAGAGCTGTCCTGGTATAGGTTTACTCATCCCTGCCACAGGGGGATTTTAGATGAAAGCTTATTGTGATTCTGATTATGCCACATGCAAAGTTGGTAGAAAATTAGTCACTGGATTCTATGTCATGTTTGGGGACGCCTTGATTTCTTGGAAAAGCAAGAAGCAAGCAATTGTCTCTTTATCTTCCACTGAGGCAGAGTATCGAGCCATGGCGCTCACCTCATGTGAGATCATTTGGTTATTAGGGCTTCTGGGAGATATGGGAATTGAGATTCCCCATCCTATTACCTTGTATTGTGATAACAAGGCCTCCATGGAGCTAGCAACCAATCCTATGGTCCATCAGAGGACCAAACACATAGATGTAGATTGCCATTTCATTCAAGAAAAGATTTGGCGAGGACTTATCAAGACCAAGCATGTTGGAACCAAGGATCAGCCAATCGATATCTTAACCAAGGCCTTTGGGGCAAATTAGCATCTTTATCTCATTCGCAAGCTAAATGTCGTCAACACATATCGACCTTTAGCTTGAGGAACCTGTTCAGATATGAACCTATGTGGCAGCCATGTCCACGTGGCTGCCACGTCACTAGCTCTGAGGCGCAGCAGAGAAGCACGCGTCTGACTTCTCTACTGCTACCTGCACCGTCCAGCCTGCAGCACGCAACCTGCAAGAAGACACTACTCGGACTGCCGGACAAGATTTCTAGGTTTAGGGTTACATTCATCCGTTTTGTCTATAAATACTTCTGTTTTATGTTCATAATATCCATCATGGGAACAACTTATCCCATTTCATTGTAATCGACCTTACTCTCAATTTATCAGAGCTTTTCTCCATTCATGTGTTCAAACACTTCCGTTTACAGTATACATACTATGGACATGAAGGAAAATGACTGTAATGGGTAATCTAACCTGCTTATTTTCACTTCACAAGGTCCCAACATACAACATGTGATCTGCTTCATGAAGTACATCGCTTAGATTTTCGAGCCAAATGCTAGCTGCTTAGAGGTAGATATTGGCACATAAGGAAGAGGAAAGAACAGAAATTGTGCGGGAGGCTTATAACTCTAGATCAATGGGAGAAGGAATTGCAATAGACCTATATTATGATAAATGAAGAACTACTCAATGAGTGCACTAGAGGAGATTTAAGTACGCCATCTAACTCTCACCATATTTGCTGGGGAAAGCCTTTCAATACAAGCTCGGAAGAACATAGTAAGAACTGCTGTCGAAACTTTACATCTTGGGTGTTTTCGAGGTTTTATCAAGGACAAGACTTTCATAAAGCCGTTTTCTTCATCGTTCGTTCTGTTCGGTCTTTGGTGCTTCTTCATCGCAATCTTTATCGGCAAGTTAACAGAAACCGCCAGCGGGACCTGGAAGTGCAGCTTGTTGGTGGCGGAGTTGGTGCTTGTACGGCATTTCGCTTCTTCCAATCACGGGAACCTTCACACTTTCCTTCCAAAGAACCACCTCTGACAAAACATTGTTCTTCAGTTAGATGTCACTAATAAACCTAACTAGACTCGAAAAAAAAAAGGCATTCAAACATAACATAAATCCATTTTCAATAATAGAATCCTCAATAAGGCGCAACAGAAATTCCACTTTTGTAAATTCAATAGCTTACTGGTGAGCTTTCACCATAATAACATGAGTAAATTAGAGACCACCCACTCTTGCAAGACGCAGTTAATCCCCCACAATCAACACCGTCAAACCAAATCAAACATAGAAACAAAGTGTTGGAATTTTGACTGAAATGTCGTTGTTGAGGAATCGGGATGTGCCAGAAACGCTTAGGAATCTTCGTAGGCATACTGCTATCGGAGTTGGGGTTGATTACCGAGAAGTAAGTGTTGGAACTATTGGTAGTGGTGGGCATGGCAATTGAATGGGGCCTGCCGTCATGTTGGAGGAGGAGATTCTTGTGAATCCGTTAATAATTCTGCCTTTTCCTTTTGAATTAACTGTTTTTCATCTGAAATCTAACAACAATAAATGAAATGAGAGAAAAAAGAACAAAATTAAGGTCAGTCTGGGCACCTTAATTTCCGTAAGTGAGCACAACAAACAGAGAGTAATTTACCTAAATGAGCGGAAGATGCTTGTTTGTTTGAATTTTGTCTCCATTAGACCCAGCTCGAAGTCCAAACAAAACTCAGGGATGGAAGTAATCTTAGACCATTCCCAATACGCTGGTTATGTTGGTGTTTGTTTTAGAAATTCGACTGTTTTGCTTCTTCTACATCTGAAATAAAACGACTCAAGAGATACTGAAAGAGGAAAATAAGAAGAACAATGGTGAAGAAGGTGGGTCTATCAAGATAAAATGGTAAGGATCATACCTGAGTCGACTGCTGCTTTCCAGAAAAGTTCGGGAATCATCTCAGGCATGCGGCCACCGGAGTTGGGTTGATTATCAGGAAGGATTGTTGGAACTATTGGTGTAACAGGCATGGGAATCGAACTTGGGCCCACCATCGTGTTGGGAGACTGGTGAAGGGGGAAGTTCCCGCAAATCGATTAACGATTTCTTCTTTTTGAATCTCTCGTTCTTGGGTACTATGACTATTTTTATCTTTTCTGGATCTGAAATCTAACAACCAAGGAACACAAAGAGAGAAAAAAGAACAAAATTAAGGTCAAGTTGGTACTTTAATTTCCCAAAGTGAGTACAATAAACAGAGAATAATATACCAAAATGGATCAAAGATGCATGGTTGTTTGAATTTTGCATCCATTAGCGGCTCAAAGCGGCAGCAAAACTCGGGGATGGGAGTAATCTTAGATCATTTCCATTTTAATGTTTGTTTAGTGCTTCAGTTTCACTTCTTCTACATCTGAAATTTAACAATTTAAAAGTACTGAGGGAAAAATAAGAAGAATGAAGGTGAAGAAATAAGGTACTTCAATAATTAAGATAAAATAGTAAGTATCTTACCTGAATCAATCAAAATTTATTAGAAGTAGAACTCTACGATGTAAGCAACTTTAGTGGGCATAGGGAACGAGGTGTGGGCTTCCCATCATGTTCCAGGGGGGTGGAGGGAGAGGACGTTCACTGAGTCCCTTTAAGAATCTATTCCTTCCTTTTCCTTTTCCTTCTAATATTTCTCCTTGTTTCTTCATGACTTCAAGTACATCTACTTTTGTCATTGGAAAAAACACATTTTTCCATTTTACATGCAAGCAAACAAATAACCTAAATTGTTTATTTCTACTACATAATTCCTAACATCAAGTTACTAGAAACTTTGGTATATATAAAACGAAATGTTCAAATCTAAAACTATTAATTCACCTAAATTTGCAATAACAGTTTTAGCTAATTAAGATTGGAGTGTATATTAAAATTTATAAATCAAGGTAAAGAGAAAAAAAAGTAAAGAAAAAGATAACCACAAAATACAAGAGTCATCAAAGTCTATTTCAACAATAAAGATTCTCATTGTAAAATGAGAAGCACCCTAAAATTTCTTCGCCAAATCAGTAACAAAAATCTGTAAAATTTAAATAAGCTGAGAGGAGATGGACTAGAAGCCATTGCCATCAGTCTTGGGGTATGTGGAGGATCTGCAAGGATAGGAAATAGAAGACATATCAATAAACAAGCTTGTTTCGATTAGAGAGCACAAATAGAAGAGGTATTTATTTAATAAACCGTAACTTATAGGATGATATGAATATTAAAGACTCACCATACAATGACCAGCGACTAGATCCAATGGCCACAAAAGCGTTGCAAATATGTCTTCTTTCTCTTGCTTTTTGGCACTGCCGTCTTTTGAGAGTGTATACTGAAGCTACCAACAGCCCCGAGTTTGAATTTCAGTAGTTTATTATCACCTGACACTAGCTACTCACAGTTTAGTCTTTGACAGTTTAACCACTCAAATCAAAACAAACCAAACAAAGCAACGAAATCAATAAAATTTAACTCTTTACCCAAAGCATGAAATTCCTATTTCCTGAAGCCCTGCTAGCGGTTCCTCTACTTATTCAAAGGGGGTTCTGATGATGATAAGCCGCCCGTATTGTTAAATGTCCTGGCAGTTACTCCATGATTGACGGGGAAAAGCAAAGTGCCGGTGCTGCGGTTTCAATGTATGTCTGTTTCGGAGATTATAGTGGAATAGAAGATTTTCATAAATCTAGTTAAGAATTTCACTCATTTACTTTTCCTCTGAATTATGCTCCTCGGAGTCCAAACCATTCCTCTTCTAAATGTGAAAGTAAACAACCAAAAAATACCGAGTGAAGGAAAAAGAAATGAGGGTAAATTTGGGAATACTAGGATGGATTAAGAAAACACAAATTAAATTACCTAAATCATAGAGGCAGCTCCAGGCGTAACATAAAATGCCATGTGGAATAAATCTCATTCGATCCGTGGCCCTACATTTCAACAATTAGGAAATATTGAGAAAGGAAAACGAAGAAAACAAGGGGAAGAAGTTGTACTCTAATTTGATGAATCAATATAAAATAATGAGAAATATACCTTAATGAGTTAGAATTTACTCCAAATGTAAGTCTGGGATATGTGCAATCTTGGGCCAATCAGCACCTATGTCCTTCTCGCACCTTGGCAACAAAATGGGGCACCTCGCAACCTTCAGTATCCGCAAATATGATAGACTATGTAATCCTTCAGGCAACAATTCCAAACTACGGCATTCAGAAATTTGAAGCACTTCCAATGATTTCCAACTATGTATTGACTCTAAAATGGTTATCAAGTTTTCACAAGATTCCAAACTACGAAATCTCAAGATTTCGTACAGTGCTAATTGTTGAAGGCCCAATAGGAGAGATGACAATTTGGAAAGTGCAGAGACCTTCAAAGACAGGAGGTTCTTAAGGCCCTTCCAGCACATGCCTTGTTCATCGTCAGCCAACTCAAGCTCTGGGCAATTATCGAGAACTAGATGTTTAAGTGCCGTGAGATGTTGATTTCCATAAGAAAAAGACTTCAAGTCAGAACACCGTAGTGTCTTCAAAGACTCGAGAGACCTGAGCTTCTCTAGCCACTCCTCTCGCAGAATTTCTAGTTCCGAAATTGACTCTAATTCTGAAACCTTTAATTCTAAGAAAAGTGTGGACAAAGAAGAGGCCTTCACCATCATTGACTCTTGCAGTAGCTTCCAATTGGAAAATTCCAAGTACAACTCTTCGACACACGGAAAGAGAGGCAATGAAGTCAACATAGGACAAGTACGGATCACTAAACTCGAAAGCTTAGGAAATGAAGGGAGTGAATGATACTCCACCATGGATGTCGCTGCTGTTTTTTCAACGTAATTGTCACTATCCCGATCAAGCTCCAGAGAAAATCTCTCCACCATCCCTTGAGATTGAAGCAAAAGTCTAGCTCGATTGATTCAAGCGATGGAAAAAAATCTTCTGGCGCCGATGAAGAAGAGAACTTATTTGTATCATCAGATATGTAATCCATATGCCTCATCGCCCGAAGGACGAAGTTGCTTGAGTAAAGGCAATTGATTCATTGGTGGCAAACATTTGCACTTACCAAAGTGCAATGACAATTTGTGATTGACAATACCCAACTCGGAAGCCTTGGACTCCTATAAAAATGTATGGAAAGTTGTTTTAGATTTGGGTGCGGTTGTAATCCTTCCAACATCGTTTCATCCTCAACATCAAAATCATGGACTTCCTCTTCGGGAGAGAAGTGTAAATCTAATTCTTGAAGACCTCATTTCCCCTTAATATTTGCTTCCTTATATTCCGATGCAATACTTTTTGAATGCCTCAATTGGAAAATTTCCAAAGTTCCTCTCAATTTATCTAATCCTCTTAATTCACTTAACTTAGCACTATGGTTATAGAAATAACACGGATCAAGAGGGAAGTTTGTCAAATATTGAAGATTAATTAATTGTTCAAATCCACACGGTAGATGTTTCAATTTTACACATCCATTAAGATCAAAATATCTGAGGTTGACTAGTTTATTAAAGCCTATTGGCAATTCCACAAGGGACATACAACCCTGAAGCTTTAGGAACTATAAATTTAGTAAGTTGGTAAATGAGTGAGGCAACACCTTAATTTGCCTATTATCAGAAAGATCAAGATATCTTAGATACTTCAATTTACCAATAGTGTTTGGCACACTTTTAAGATTATTGTCAATAAGATTTAGCACATGCAAAAACTTGAACCTAAAAAAAATTGCTTCACAATCAATCTTACCTTTAAACGTGGGGCCAAGAAATGTTCATATCATCCTTCCTTCATACAATGAAATCAACTCTTTAAATGAAAATTCTAAGTCACCATTAATTGACAAATGATGTGCCTTCTCATTGGTCTTCCTCTCACTTCCATCAAATTTGGTGACCAATGATCCTGCCACTACTGTAGCAAGATCATGCATGTGATGATGCATTTTACATTCAATTAACCTATGGAGATCATCTACTTGTGGATCTTGAAAAAATAATCTCCAAAGTAAATTCATAAAATACTCATTGCCAATATCTTCTAAGTATTGATTACTTGATGATGGCTCAACAAACCCATGTGCTATCCAATGGTTAATTATTGTTGTTTTATCAAATATATGATCCTTTGGAAATAAACTACAATAAGCAAAACAATACTTTAATTGTGAAGGAAGTTTGTTATAACTAAATTTTAAAGTTGGTATAATACCATATTCACCTTGACTTATATTTGAAAGTTCTTTCTCTAAAAAACTCAGCCAATCTATTTCTAAACTTTTGAAATATAACAACCTTCCTATTGTTTTTAGGGGTAAAGGGGAACCGACAAACTTTCTAATGATCTCCCTCTTCATTCTTTGAGTACTTGAATTCTGCATACCATATCTAGAGAAGCTGCATGCTTAAATAAATCCCATGATACATGTTCCCCTAAACCCTTCAAATAGTATGGTTCTTTTGGAGAAATAATTTTTGCAACCTTTTCACTACGTGTTGTAACTAATATTCTACTACCTTTGGCACCACCCATCAACACTTGTTCCAACATGGACCATTTGTTAATATCTTCATTCCATACATCATCCAACATAAGCAAATATTTCTTTGTATCAATTTTCTTCTTAAGATCAATTACCAATGAATTCATTTCATCAAGTTTTGGTCTCTTTCTCATTGCAGACTCTAATATTTTCTTAATAATATTTTTCACATCAAAATTGTCAGAGACATACCCAGATTTTCAGCTTAAAATGTTTTTGAACTGTCTCATCGTTGAAAACGTATTGAGCTAGTGTGGTCTTTCCTACAACACCAATACCAAAGATTGGAAGGATTGAAACATTCTCTTTAATACTAACATCCATAAGACGTTTTATAACTTCCACCTTATCACCCTCTTGCCCAATAACTTCTTCAGCAAGCACAAAAGAATGAGTACTAACCCTCTTTGTAGAGCTCGTTTGTCTCTCCACAAGACGAGGCTCCAATTGGAATTCCTTAATATCTTTAATGGCATATAGTCTTTCACTAATTGCCTTAATCCTATGACCCATTTTAAGATGAAAAGCAAGCTGGTTTGATTTGGAAAAGAACATGCATACCTCTTTCGCCTTCTTATCATTGGTCATTATTTTTCGTCGGAGAGCTTAAGTAGAAACAACATCCAGCAAGTCATCCGCATCATAAATGATATCATTCAACTTTTCAAGCCAATCGTTCACAGCAGGATTCCCACCCTGTAGTTCCTCTGCATGTAGAAGCACTGCTTTGATTACTGAAACGGTACTTTTGAACTTCTCAAGCTCACCTTTGGCACCCCAGATTAGTGTGAACTCATCGGAAACTAGTGGGCCGGCCAAACTATCGATGATTCTCCCGGCAATGTTGAAGAGAACGTTTTCTGCCATTGATTTTAAGTGAAAAAGTGCCGGAGAAGGGTTGTTAAGGTAATACGAGTGTACAAGGAAGGTTTGCTTGCTTTGTATGTAGATGACTACGCAATGTGCTACATTTATAAGACCAAAAGGAATCCAAGGACTTGAAAATTGAAAAAAAATCTTCTAGTCTTTCTTTTTTCAAAGTTTGTAGTTGTGTGATTAAAATATTAATTTTTTTTTTCTATACTTTTATGCAGTGTAAAGATGTTACACTAATTGTTTTAAGGAAGTAGATTGTTAATGCAACAATCATTAATTGTTAGTCCAAACAATTTACTTCTTTTTCACTGTCTCGACTTCCTATTAAATTGACTGAATTTTTGACATGTACTCTAACTTTTATCCTAATATGATTGAATACCAAACTCTTAAAATGATTAGGCTTTAATTATTCAAATCCTAAATTTTATTTAAAAAAAATTCAAAATAAAGCCTAATTGTCCAAAGAGCCTAACAATAACATAAGACCTAATAATAAGTAATTAAAACCCAATCTCATAGTACCTCTCCTTAGTGCTCACATAAAATCACTGTTTGCGTGCTTTCATCTTTCTTCTTGTATTTACTGGAAGGCGTGTGATGATGATGACGTTTGGATCTGGTGGGGTCTTCTTGCGTCCGCTTTTTCTGCATTCCAGTTTTTTTGGGTTTTTTTTTTTTTTTGGGGGGGAGTGGGGGCGGGGGTTATTCCGATGGTATTTCATGCCTTACGCCTTCTAAAATTATCTTGATATAAGAGCTTTAAGATCTGTTCCCATTAATTGAAAATGCATTTCATTTTTCTCATAAAAATTAGACTCTTCTTTGATTAGCGTTTGGACGGAAATGGCATGAAAGAAGAGAGCTGAACAGAAACTAATGAAAGTAGAAAGTAGGGCACTGATGTTATGAATGTTCACTAAAAAAGAAAAAAAGTGGGGGAATAATGGAGTTGAGCTCATAGATAGAAGCCCAACCGCTTTATTCAACCACACATACACTAAGAAACATAAAACAAAAAGACACGAATGCTGTTAGATTGCCTCTCTGACAAATGCCCCGTGAATTTTGAGGCCGCTCTTCCATCCTCCGTTCCCCAGTTCATACATGCCGAAGTAAAGCGTGTCATCCTGAGGAGCTGTGATCGTGAACCGCTGTTCCAGAATTTCAACTGGTTGTGTGCCGAGTTTATCCAAAGCTGCTCTTCTCATAGTGTCCTTTCCCTTTTCCCCAATCTTGGCCTTTATGTAAACCGGGTTGTTACTCCAACCATATGCGTTTTCTGTCATGGATACCTGGAATCCAACTTCGTAAGTCTTTCCAGACTCCACTCGGCGTGAACCCGTTACCTCCAGCCGACACACATTTAACAACTAGAATTGCAATAATATGGTTCATTTCTAAGCCAAAATCCTTTAACCCTCTTTCTAGTCACGGGATTCCATAAGTAATGTTCTTTCTAGCTGTAGAATAAATTTTCAGATGAAATATTTTAACTGCTACAGGCAAGGAATATGCTGCTTAAAGCTCTTGAAACATTTTTCCTCTTTTCAAGAAAGATTTTCCCATACTTTTTGTTTAAACATGCAGAAAAACGGTTGTACAACCATCTCTAACAAAGAAGAAGCGATAATCACTTGAGAACAAGTTTTGAGACTTTCTCAATATGAAAATAGATTCCACTTGTTCTTTCAGTGCACTTGGACTAACCAGGTTTGGAAAAGTATTTTAGCTCAACAAGGCATTCGCAAGGTCATCTTCGATTGGGAATCTGAATTGCAATGGATGATTAAAGCAACTAAGGGAAAGGATTTAGCCGCAAAGCTTCTCAAGCTTTCTTTCCTAGCTTGTCTTTATTGTATATGGTTAGAACGTAATCGTAGACGTTTTCAAAATAAGTCTATTGATATTCCAATGTTGTTAGCTAAAATCAGGAGAGTAGTCCGTGGAAGAGCTTCCTTATTTAGAAACTTTAAACTCTCCCAAGCAAATGTTTTGTTGAGCCATAGTTGGAGAATTCTAAATTCTATCTTTTCCTAGATGATTTGTAATACTGGGGTATGCCCCTAAGCTCATGTATTATTTTTATTCTTCGATGAATAAACTCACATATTCATCAAAAAAAACAAGTTTTGAGACTTACTCGTTAGAGGGTAAGCGCCAGTAGCGGGTGTCTTCGCCCCATACGATCGTCAGATCTTTTGGAACATTGTTGTTCTGAGGAGAAGACATATATTCTTGACTAAACTCACCAAAACCTTTTCATATTCCCAGGGTCCACCCAAGGCTACTTTACCTAGCGCAGCACAATATTCAAACAGTCAATTGTTCTGGTCCCTTGCCTATTCTTTCAATTTTGCATACTCCGTGAATAATTCGGTCATTTTTTCTTCGACTTTATTACCGTGCCCAAAACTGACATTTTATCATGATTTAACGGATTCTTTTGATTTCAGTACTCTAAAAAATTCTTTTTTGATAACCTAAAATGGAAAGCTTATAATTCTTTTGATTTTAAGCTATACATGTTCCCAATTGAACCAGGTATTTATCAATAGAACTATAAATTATTGGAAACAAAATTCCACTATTATTAATAAATAGTAAACAATACTAGAATACTTCATATTTTTCTTTTTTATAGACATAGAGGATGTAAAAGTAAGCTTTCACTGACCCAATGCAATATAAAATCTTGTCATAAGAATGAATGTCAATATTAATGATACGTGAGACAATAACTATAACTATTGCCTAGATAAATTTTTCTCCTTTTGCTTAGGAAATTATACTTATCCCTAAGATCTTTAGCTAAAATGACAGCAAAGATACTGAAACTAAACTTGTCCAAGAATTTTTACAAATTTATTTATTAAAAGAAATTCTTAACAACAATCCATCTTTGATCTTCAACTTTTTAGTACTTTCCCTTTTACTTATCTATTGATTGTCCCTCTAGATTTTGGGTTTGATATCCCTTTTCCAGCTCCTTTGCGAGAGAAAAAATTGATGATTCTGTAGATATATTGTGTCTCGTTCACTGTTGAATTCTTTGAATTTGGATCTTATCTGGTTTTTTATTTTTATTTTTAAGCTCATCTTTTATTTTCCTTTATTTTTATGAAGGAAATATTTTATTGGGTTGCTAGTGATTGTATTATGTGATAGTCTTAGGACATTGCATCCGTTAGTTTTTTAAATCATCTTAGTTCAATCGACTGATAGAATCCACTCGAATTTATCAAAGAGAAGCGATTGGAGGGGCGAGAAGGCTATGCCCCTTGGTATTCTGTCTCCTCCTCTTTATTTCTCTTGTTGTTTTATATGGCTTAACTTGTTTTGGCTCATTTTTATTTTTTTTCTTCTTTTTATAGGGCAAACTAAAGACAATCATAGTACTAAACATAAACTTGTCTTGGTGTCTCGAGTGCTCAAAATGGCAAAGAAGAACAGATATCATAGATGATAGTTTTATTCAATTTGGCAATACAAAAAAAAAAAAAAACTATCCATAATAAAAAATACTACATACAATACATACACACACACACACACACACATATATATATATATATGCATAATGAAAAATCCTACAAATTGATGTTAAGATATCGCATAGTTCTTTTTTAAATATCAGCATTATTAAACGTGATAGACATAAAAAAATTAATATCCAAAGTAATTCCTTTTATCTTAGGCAAGAACAATCCTAATACATATTTTGATTGTGACAATAACAGTTGTAACATGAACGTGGCATGTCACCTAACGCCAACATCCATGGACTAAAAGGAATCATGATTAACCAATTAACCAATTAACAAAGATGTACTAAGCAGAGAGCAACCAAGGTTGGTTCTATATATTAATAAGTAATAAGTAACATTTTTTTTTATATTACAATGATGCACTCAAATTTACACGTGGAATGTTGAACTCCAACCCTTTGGTTGGGATTCGCATTAGTTCACTACTAAGGTAGTGAGCCAAGCGAGATTAATAAATAAGATTAATAAATAAGATTAATATGAATCTTTATTGTTGGATCCTATAGCAACCTAAGAGGGGGGGTGAATTAGGTTTATCAAAAATCTTTTTAGTCTTTTTCGTTTTTCTTATATTAAATGATAAAGGCTGCAAATAAAGTTATCACACAAGACAAAGACACAGATTTTTGGTAGGTGGTTCGGCCCACGCCACCTCGGCACCTACTCCACCCCACTCTAGCAACAACCTGCTAGAGTCACTCTTCAATCAATTATACAATTGATTACAAAGGATAACCAATCCCTCAATCCCAGTTACAAAGGAGAACCACTCCTTCAATCCCAGTTACAAAGGAGAACCACTCCTTCAATCCCAGTTACAAATTCTCTCCCCAAGAATTTAAACAAAGAGTAACAATTAAGTACAATTTATGAATTCAGCTTCTGTAAGATATGAATTCAAGTTCAGAAGCTTCAAACAAGTGCTAGTAACTTAATACAGAATGATATGGACAAAAGCCCCAAATTCAAATACACTCTAGCACTGTTTACTCGTATGAAATCAGCTCAATTAAGATATGAATTGAAGAACAAACTGATTTCCTAAGCTTCAGATAAGTGCAGATATTTGATTTAAAGTAGTATGGACAAAAGCCCCAATTTATCAAATCATAGCACTATTTATCCGAATCAAATAAGCTCAAATATGATATCAATTGAAAATCAAACTGATTTCCTAACAAGAATATCAAAGCAGTAATGAGCTTAGAATAGAATCACCGAATGATTTCTTCAGCTAGATGAACTTGATGAGCTTGAGAGAGGATTGATGAGATTTCACTTCAAGAACACTTAACTTCTCTTATTTTTGGTTGTCTCAAACACTTAACCTTCTATCTCTTATATAGCATCAAGATATCACTCAAAAGAGCCGTTGATCCAACAATACCGTTGATTTCCCACCTTCTTTTCTTCTTCCCGTTTTTTTTTTTCCCGTGGTGAATAGTACTATTTGGATGAATAGTATTCTTACCGTTGGAGGCAATTTTGAATCATGCATGAACAGTACTATGGTGAACAGTGTTCTTACCGTTGGAGGCTATTTGCATATACGTGAACAGTACTTTCATACATAAAGTTCTAATATTGATTTTCTTATTTAAACCAATGAACAATCAAACAATGATTATAATATTATCATATTATAATTCTATTTTTCTCATCATCAAAATGTTAATATATTCTAATTTCATTACAATATATTCCAACATTCTCCCCCTTTTTGATGATGATAAAATAAAACATTTTGATGTAATATAAATCATTTTCAGCTTTTCAATTTCCAAGTTTCCAAGTCAAGCATAAGCACTTTGTAAACACTTTTGAATATATATTGATGCATAATTAATACAAGATCCAAAGTACATCAATATAAAAATCAAGAAATTTATTTCTCCCCCTATATCAAGGCCAAAGTGCATATGACCAATATAATGACCAATATACCATCATGTATTTGTCCCCTTATATCAAATGATTTCTCTACTAATATCAAGTTCCAAGTACATCAAATATATATGATCAACATAGCATCATAGCATATATTTCTCCCCCTTTTTGCTTTATCAACACCAAAAATAGTAAACCATGTGCTATAACCATAATTAATACCAAAATCATAAAACTATGGCATGGGGTTAGTTTAACATTTCATAAAAGCTCATAGCTCCCCCTCAAAGATAACTTCCTTGCAAAGTAGTTCAACCCGCCACAAAGTAAAGGATATAGGAGTATATGCATGAAAAATATCCATTAGTCATGATAATAGATGTATTTAAACAACATTTGATCATGGAGAGAGTTGTTGTTTCATGTATGCAGTGAGAGGAAATGTCTTTTCTGCATGATTATATTTCTCCCACATACCAATAATGACATCACATTATCTCAACACATATTATGTTCTTGTTCATATTTATCTCTTTGTATAAACCTGTAACATACATGTGAGATATGCAGAGATTTGTAGTAGAGTGGATGATAACAAAGATGTGCACACATCAACAAAATTTATCATCACAGTATCACCATATTTGCATAATTGAGTTCTAGAAAACAAAATTCAGATTTTACCGATACAAATCTTACAGAGCATGTGTTGTATCAGCAAGTAACAAAAAATTGGAAAGATCATACCCGATATGATGAATCAAAAGCTCCCCCTGAGTAGTAGCGCCTACCATTGTTGTAACGTGGAGTTTACATCTGAGTTTGGAGTTTTGCAGCGGAGTTTGGAGTTTGGAGTGAATATCAAGTAAACTCCCCCTCAAACTAGGAAGGGCCCCTTCTTGTTACAAGAAAGGGAATGTTGATTGACAATGAAGGCTACTTCAATCATGAGATTGATGAAGAGCACATGTATGCCAATACATTAATGTAGTGATGCAGATTTAGCTAAAACTGGACCTATAGATCATCTACATTACACATTCCTAACTCTCTTCGTAGATAACAAAACCTTTCTTTGTCGAGAGGTTTAGTAAAGATGTCCGCAAGTTGATGATAAGTGCTAACATAATCTATGGTGACATTTCCCTTAAGGACATGATCCCTTATGAAATGATGTATGATCTCTATATGTTTAGTACGAGAGTGCTGAACAGGATTTTTTGTGAGTTTAATAGCACTTGTGTTATCACACTTCAAGGATATAGAACTTTGAAATGAATTAAAATCAGCAAGTTGATTTTTCATCCAAAGAACTTGTGCACAACAACTACCCAAAGCAATATATTCAGCTTCGGTAGTAGAGATAGCAACACTTTGTTGTTTCTTAGAGAACCATGAAACTAACATATTTCCTAGAAATTGACATGTTCCACTAGTACTCTTACAATCAGTTTTGCAACCAGCATAATCCGCATCACTATATGCATGCAAATGAAAAGATGATTCTCTAGGATACCATATACCTAGCTTAGGTGTGTGCTTGAGATATCGAAAGATTCTCTTTACAGCAGCAAGATGACTTTCTTTAGGATCAGCTTGATACCGTGCACAAAGACACACACTAAAAAGAATATCAGGTCGAGAAGCAGTGAGATATAACAATGATCCTATCATGCTTCTATAAGTCTTTTGATCAATGGAAGTACCTTCAGGATCAGCATGTATATGGGTAGAAGTACCCATAGGAGTATCTATCTCTTTGATTTGATCAAAGTTGAACTTCTTAAGAAGTTCATATGTAAATTTACTTTGAGAGATAAAAATACCATGTGTTGTTTGCTTAATTTGCAATCCTAGAAAATAACTAAGTTCTCCCATCATGCTCATTTCAAATTCTTTCTTATCCAAGGAATTTCCAATAATATTAGTAGGAGTTACTTCATTTCGTACCCTTGGATAAGTGGGGTCTCTTTGCACATGTTCTGGCCACTCTTCCCTTTCATCTTGTATAATGCTAGCATTGGGAGAGTTGTTGTCAGGAGCTTCCAGCAATGGTACAAATTCTAAATTTTTACTTGTACTAGAAGCATTGCTTTGTGAAGTGTCCAACAGTGGTGCAAGCATTGGATTTTCATCTGCACATGTAATCAACCTTTCCCTTGCTTGGGAGTTAATAGTTTCATCAAATATTACATGGATTGATTCCTCTACCACTAATGTTCTTCTATTTAGAACTCTAAATGCTTTGCTACTACTAGAGTATCCTAGAAAGATTCCTTCATCACTTTTGGAATCGAATTTACCCAAATTTTCTTTTCCATTATTATGCACAAAACACTTACATCCAAATATGTGAAAATATGCTACATTTGGCCTTTTTCCATAAAACAATTCATATGGGGTTTTCTCTAATATAGGTCTGATTAGAACCCTATTTGAGACATAACATGCAGTATTTATAGCTTCACCCCATAAATACATAGGCAAACTATTTTCACACAACATAGTTCTACCTAGTTCTTGTAGTGTTCTATTCTTTCTTTCCACTACACCATTTTGTTGTGGTGTTCTTGGTGCAGAAAAATTATGTTCAATTCCATTTTTAGTGCAAAAATCTTCAAACTCATGATTCTTAAATTCTGTCCCATTATCCGTACGAATGCATTTAATTTTAGTATCTTTCTCATTTTGCACCTTTTTACAAAACTTTTCAAACACATGAAAGGTTTCACTTTTATGTGCAATGCCAAATGTCCAAGTAAATCTAGAGTAATCATCAACAATTACAAACACATAATACTTACCTCCAAGGCTTGCTGTCCGCATGGGTCCAAAGAGATCCATATATATTAATTCAATTGGTTTTGTGGTTGTAACTATATCTTTTGAATTAAAACTAGTCTTTGCATGTTTTTCTTTAATGCATGCATCACACACTACATTTTTGTCACATTTCAGTTCTGGTAACCCTTTTACTAAGTCTTTTCTATATAATTTCACAAGTTGTTTTACATTGATATGAGCTAATCTTTTATGCCACAACCAACTACTATTGTCCAGATCTACTGCTAAGCATATTTCTTTGTTTTTGAAATGTGTTAGATCTAAAACATATATATTTCCTAGTCTTTTTCCAAAAACAACAGTCTTTTTATTTCTACTAGATATTTTGCAGAAATTAGATCTAAACTTTACTTTATAATCCTTATCACATAGTTGACTAACACTTATGAGATTATGTTTCAATCCTTCTACATAAAAGACATCATCAATCATAAAAGATGAGGATGAATTACCTATTGTTCCTATACCTTTTATGATGCAAGAAGAATCATCTCCAAATGATACTGTTCCTTCGTGTCTTGGGGCAATGGTTGAAAACAGCTTAGGATTTTCAGTCATGTGTTTGGAACATCCACTGTCTACAATCCATGTTTCCTTGCTATAATCTATCCCCTCCACTGATTTCAAGCCCTGCAGAACAGAAAATAATCTTTGATTTTGTTGGTACCCACTTTTCTTTGGGTCCATGAGTGTTAGGGATCATTGTGCCTTTTGGCACCCATATTCTTTTAATCTTAAAGCTTTTACCAGATTTCAGTGGACATTTATTAATGGAATGACCAACATATTTACAATATGTGCATTTGTCATACAAGGTAGTCATGCAGTTTTTCTTTTCAAAGAATCTAGTAAAAGGTTTTGCATCAACATTTGATCTATAACCTATACCAGCCTTGTCATACATGCCTTGTTGTGATTGTAATATCTTTTCAAGTATGGCACTCCCATTAGTAAACTTGTTCAGCAAGCATGTTGAGCTATCTAGTTTGTTTTCAAGCTCTTTTCTTAAACATTCAACATTGGACAACTTTCTAGTCAAAGAATCAATTTCATTCTTCATATGCTCATGCTTTTCATCAGAACACATGCATATATTATCATTCATTTCAGATTTGTTTCCATGAGATAAAATTGTTTCTTTTAACTTTTTAATATCAAGTTTCATGCTTGAATTTTCATTTATAGCTAGCTCATATTGGTTTTTCATTTTCTCATGTTCTTCTACATTCAAATTTGATTTCTTTAATTGGCATTCAAGCTTATTCTTTTCAGATTGCATGCTGGACATATTTTCTTTTAATGCTTTATTTTCAGATTCTAACTGATGCAATCTATCAACCACTTCATTGAATGTATCATTTAGCTCATTGAATAAAGTACAATCTTGACACTTGTTAGATGTACTTACCTCATAGTTATCATAAGTTTCCATTGCCATGAAACATTGAAAGTTCCTTTCATCTTCCTCTTCATCAGAAGATGAGCTGTCTTCATCCCAAATAGGCATTGATTCATTCTTTTCAGCATGCCTCTCTATCCCCATGAAGCATATATTTGCTGTCTCCACTACTTCTTCATCTGAAGATGAGTCATCATCCCAAGTAGCCACCAGCGCTTTCTTTTTAGACTTTCTATCTTTCTTTCCCTTCAAAGTTGGACAGTTTTCTTTTATATGACCTGGTTTCTTGCACTCAAAGCAAAGATCATCAGTAGCCCCAGTTGCATTCTTACCTTTTGCTTTGTAGAACTTCCTTATTTTTCGAGCAAGTAATGCAACCTCCTCATCAGAATCAGAATTATCATTTACAGTAGTCTTAAAAGCAATATTTTTATCTACTTTCTTTGACTCTTCTATATCATTGATTCTTCTATTGATTTGAAGCTCATATGTTAATAGAGATCCTATCAATTCATCTAGCTTCATTGTATTCAAATCATTTCCTTCTTCAATGGCAGTTCTTTTAGCTTCCCAAGTTCTATCTAGACTTGCTAAAATCTTTTTGACTAATTTCTTGTTTGGATAAGTCTCTCCTAACAATGTAAGTTTAGTAACAATATCATTAAATCTATTATACATTTCAGAAATACTTTCACCTGGTTTCATCACAAACAATTCATAGTTATGGATCAACATGTCAATTTTAGAGTCTTTAACTTTTTCAGTTCCTTCATGCAAGACTTCTAATTTATCCCAAAGTTCTTTTGCTATTTGACAAGTAGATATTTTATTATATTCAGATGCAGTCAAAGAATAATACAACATAGTCATAGCTTTACCATTTTTCTCCATTTCTTTGGAAACTTCATTTGACCAAAGTAAAGGTGATTCCTTGGGTATTTCTATTGTTTTGTTTATGATTTTCCAAGATTCTACATCTTGTCCCATTATAAACATTTTCATTATATTTTTCCAATGGTTATAGTTTGTACCATCAAATATGGGTGGTCTATTGAAGGTCAATAAGGCAGCCATGTTGGTTGCTATGCAAATCTCACTAATATCTAACTAAATCTAGTCAGAGCAGAGATAACCTGCTCCGATACCACTTGTTGGATCCTATAGCAACCTAAAAGGGGGGGGGGGGTGAATTAGGTTTATCAAAAATCTTTTTAGTCTTTTTCGTTTTTCTTATATTAAATGATAAAGGCTGCAAATAAAGTTATCACACAAGACAAAGACACAGATTTTTGGTAGGTGGTTCGGCCCACGCCACCTCGGCACCTACTCCACCCCACTCTAGCAACAACCTGCTAGAGTCACTCTTCAATCAATTATACAATTGATTACAAAGGATAACCAATCCCTCAATCCCAGTTACAAAGGAGAACCACTCCTTCAATCCCAGTTACAAAGGAGAACCACTCCTTCAATCCCAGTTACAAATTCTCTCCCCAAGAATTTAAACAAAGAGTAACAATTAAGTACAATTTATGAATTCAGCTTCTGTAAGATATGAATTCAAGTTCAGAAGCTTCAAACAAGTGCTAGTAACTTAATACAGAATGATATGGACAAAAGCCCCAAATTCAAATACACTCTAGCACTGTTTACTCGTATGAAATCAGCTCAATTAAGATATGAATTGAAGAACAAACTGATTTCCTAAGCTTCAGATAAGTGCAGATATTTGATTTAAAGTAGTATGGACAAAAGCCCCAATTTATTAAATCATAGCACTATTTATCCGAATCAAATAAGCTCAAATATGATATCAATTGAAAATCAAACTGATTTCCTAACAAGAATATCAAAGCAGTAATGAGCTTAGAATAGAATCACCGAATGATTTCTTCAGCTAGATGAACTTGATGAGCTTGAGAGAGGATTGATGAGATTTCACTTCAAGAACACTTAACTTCTCTTATTTTTGATTGTCTCAAACACTTAACCTTCTATCTCTTATATAGCATCAAGATATCACTCAAAAGAGCCGTTGATCCAACAATACCGTTGATTTCCCACCTTCTTTTCTTCTTCCCGTTTTTTTTTTCCCGTGGTGAATAGTACTATTTGGATGAATAGTATTCTTACCGTTGGAGGCAATTTTGAATCATGCATGAACAGTACTATGGTGAATAGTGTTCTTACCGTTGGATGCTATTTGCATATACGTGAACAGTACTTTCATACATAAAGTTCTAATATTGATTTTCTTATTTAAACCAATGAACAATCAAACAATGATTATAATATTATCATATTATAATTCTATTTTTCTCATCATCAAAATGTTAATATATTCTAATTTCATTACAATATATTCCAACATTTATGTATCACTAAAGATTCATCTTAAACATCAAAGTGACTTCTTGTACCCTAAGCAAGAATTCAAGAATTACTTATTTGTTTATCACTTCCTTTAAATAACATAAACACAAGATAAACAATTCTTGTGGATGTGACAATTAGGACCAAAATCACTACATAAGTTTGTTGTCTTTCAACTTGCACACATGAATATAACAACGTGAGATTTCTAGTAATAATTTATTATTCCTCCATTGCTATTCTATGGCGTGTAAAGAATCAAGACACATCATTAGCAACATGGATCATTGTCTCCCTCCTTTAGATTTTTGGGTTTTCAATTCTCTTATATTCATTTACCAACTGGCACATTTGATCATAAAAAATTAACAAGCTGATTCAGAATTTAAAAAAAAAATGTTACAAATTTATCTCCAGATATTATTTATTGATCCTTTTAAATATCATATCCCAAAGTATAAAATATAAAAAATACAAAAATATAAAAATTTATATCAAAAATTACAATTTCTTACTCTGCAAAAACTGAACAATGTAGAACATGTAGCAGTCCTTTTCAGGACAGAGAAGTCTACGATCAGTTGCGCGTACGAACAAAAGAATCGGGGCCGACTTGTGCTCGCATTTGTACCGACGATACATCGTGAATTATTGAGCACAAAGGCACTATGATAGATCGTACAAGATCCATGTATCATTTTAAGGAAGGGGAAAAGTTAATCCATATTTTTGGCACTTAGGAGTAATGAAAAATAATAATTTTTTAAATAAAAAATAGAGATAAATAGTCTGTAGAATGGGTGTTCCGATCTGCGTAGGTAGTAGAACCTTTATACAGTGCCTGTCCTTCGTGGCCCGGAATCCAAGGACAGAAAATCCCACTTCTCTGTGCTTTTGTTTTAGTCCGAAAACCTATTAAGTTAAAAGGCCTATAAATAGACTTTTAATTTATGTATTTTAATATAAATTAAAAGCTTGTATTTTAATATAAAATTGAGTTTTTTTTTTAAAGTATTACATAATAAATTTTAAGAAGGTTTTACGTTCTTTTCTTTGATCGTAAAGTTTTGTATTAATTAGTAAAGAATTAATCCAAGTTGTTGAAATTGAACCAAGTAAAATTATTGTATTAGTATAATTACGTCTTTGCACTGAATTGTGTAGATTACTAACACAAACGGCTGTAAACGGAGGAAATCTGACGTCCAGAGATACTGATCTTTTTCCGCCTCAAAGCCTCTTCCGTACTCCCCTCTCATTTATGTTTCTAAAAACAACATCAAAAGTGCAACTCATCTCATCATGCGAGTCAAGTCAACATAAAAACCTCTGCCTTTTCTAATTTGGAACAGCCTGAAGGTTGAGCAGAATCACTTAAATTCTATAACCCACAATGTATGGGACCTTAGGTTTCGATTAGGATAGAAACTTAACTACAGAAGAAAGCTTTCAATTGAATATGTTAAATGGATGCTTGACGAAAAGGCAAAAAAACTACTACAATTTGATTCTAAACCATTTCATAAAAGGCTTAAAAGGCTGTTGCTGGTGAGCCTCTTCTTGTAATTTTAACACCCTTAAAACAGCGACCTAAGCCCCGGTTCTTAGGCGTTCAAGTAGGTTCTCCCTAGAGGGGAACTGACGGGGGCGTCTTCGGGGAGGTATGGTAAGAGATTGTACCTCACCGCAGGAAGAAAAAGTGGGTTGCTTCCTTCCGAACATTCTAGACAATACAATAAGCTAGTTCCGTGCCAGTTAACAAGAAGGCCCACGGACCCTTAAAAGATAACCCACACACCACACAAAGCCCAGTTACCATACAATTTCCAAGCATCTGCCTTTCTCTGTGCAACCAGAGAGATAGAGAGGATGGTCTGAAAGATACAACGAAGAAGTGTGGCAATCAGCTTTGCAGGTTAGTCCCTAAAGACCCTTGTCTTCGAATGAAACAGAAGAGAAAGCAAAGATCAATCCTCTTGAGTTATTTACGTTGTTCTTAGGAAGGTAATAAAGTAGCTGTTATATGTTTTCACTTGTAGAATAAAGATACCTGCAACTAAAAAGCCATTGGACGACAGGAAAAAGCCAACAAGATGAAGAAAATCTATAAAAGGAAGAAACATACACGGCTGAGGGCAGTAAACATAAAGACGGATACTGAAAAATAAGGTTTACATTAAACTAAAGTAAGAACAATAGAAGTAGTTTAGTGAAACCATCATTGCAGGGCCATTGGCCCTGCTGCAACACTCTAAAGAGCGGAACATAACTGAGACTAAACTATTTTACAAAAGGTTTTTCACTACTATTTGTTCTAAAGCTTGAATGGCATTTATAGAGATTGTAGTATGAGTACTCCAGATTTAGATAAGTCGTTGGCTGAGTTTGCTTGTGAGAAGAGCCAACATTTGCTTGTGGGAAAGGAAAAAGCATCATTGTGGGAAAAGTTTCATCAACGTTCCCTACCTACTTACTTTAACATAAGGAGCCAAGCGGGCGATTCCCATGTTTCGGAACAACAAACAAACAAAATCAACGGAAATCAACACCTTACCCAAAGCATCCACCAGCTTGTTCAGGGGAGGCATAATAATGATGGGTGGCAAGTGGTGCTACGTGTCATAGCTGTTTCCCATTGATTAGCGGCGAAAGAAAGAAGCTGAGACAGGCGTGGGTGTTAGATCCGGCGCCTAGATTTGTTGTATGGGTTAGTGTTTTTGGCGGTATTGTGGTTGGTGATGAGATGGACACTAATTCATTGTTATATGGATGCTGATATTATCTTGGATGACTCTGCATGGTGGGTTCTGATGTGGCAAGTTCCTGCGATATAGCACGTGTAAAATGAAGCAAAACGAACACTTTGAGGAGGGAGGGTCAAAATTCAGAATGAGGTGCCTCCTTTCTTTTCGTATAGTGCATTTTGGGAGGAAGGTAAAATGGTGATATTTAGGGTGAAATGAGAAAAGGGCAACATGTCAAGGGATAGGAGACCCGCCGTCTTCTCAAACAGTGTATTGTCCAATTTTGTATTCTCCAACAGTGTCAGGGCTCACTCTCACTTTGCAAAAGACAACCTTTGAACCACGTTAGTTGATGGATGCTTCAATAGTGTACTGTAGGGGCTCTCTTTCTCTTTTTGCAAAAGACTATCTCCTGTAAGTTGATGATGGATTCTCCAATAGTGTAGTGGTTTAAATGTTCTTAAATGTTGTTAAATATTATTAATGTTGTTAAATGTTGTTAGCTATGGGAAACATAGCTAGCCTCTTCGTTTTGAGGAATCAATGTGCAACAAGCTTACCTCCTTTTCTAGTAATCAAGATTCCTCTTCCAACCTTTTTCTTTCTGCAGTAGCTTTAGATATAGTAGAAGGACCTTGTTCAAGTATAAGCTTACGGTACCTGCTAGAGTGAGGAATGGTGACTGAAATGAGAATTAACAAGATACAAGATAGGGCTCTTTGATTGGGAACCCAACATTGCCAGCTCTCTGCACAGGCAGAAGAGAATTCTCCAGAAACTCATTACCTCCATGTTCCAAAACTACAATAACACAATAAGGTTGGTTTGCGTCGGACTTTGCTATTACAAAAGACCCAAATCACTACATATTTCATTAATACAACACTCCTATAACTACAAAACATACACATTCATTTATGCTCGTAACAATCCCCCCCCCCCCCCCCCCGGCCTCCCCCCAACTTCTCAAACAGTGTATTGTCCAATTCCGTATTCTCCAACAATGTTGGGGCTCACTCTCACTCTACAAAAGACCACCTTTGAGCCACATTAGTTGATGTATGTTCCAACAGTGTAGTGTAGGGGCTCTCTCTCTCTCATTCTCTTTACAAAAGATTATCTCTGAGGCACGTAAGTTGATGATGGATTCTCCAACAGTGTAGTGGCTTAAATGTTCTTAAATGTTGTTGTGGGAAATACAACTAGCCTATTCGTTTCAGGGAATCAATGTGTAGCTAGCTTACCTTCTCTTCCAACAATCAAGCTTCCTCTTCCAACCTTTTTCTTTCTGCAACAACTATGGATCTAGTTAAAGGACCTTTAGAAGCACCTTGTTCAGGTATAAGCTTACGGTACCTTCTAAAGTGAGGAATGGTGACTAAAATGAGAATTAACAAGATACACCACCAGTTCTCTGCACATGCATAAAAGAATTCTCTAGAAATTCGTTACCTCCCTGTTCCAAAATTATAGTAAAAAATGAGGTTGGTCTAGGCCGAACCTTGCTATTACAAAAGACCCACTCCTACATAAGGCCACGGCCTCATATACTCATCACAAAAGATCTAAATCACTACATATATCATTAATACAACATTCCTATAACTACAAAACATACATATTAATTTCTGCCCATAACGATTCCACCCCCCTCCTCCCTTCCCCTCCTCTCCCCTTAGCTTTTCAAACAACGGATTGTCCAATTCCGTATTCTCCAATAATGTTGGGGCTTACTCTCACTCTACAAAAAACCACCTTTGAGCCACATTAGTTGATGGATGCTCCAATAGTGTAGTGTAGGGGCTTTCTCTCTCTCTCTCTTTGCAAAAGACTGTCTCTAAGGCATGTAAGTTGACGATGGATTCTCCAACAATGTAGTGGCTTAAATGTTGTTAAATGTTTTTTTAATATTATTAAATGTTGTTAAATGTTATTAAATATTGTTAAATGTTGTTAGATCTTGTTAGATGTTGTTAAATGTTATTAAATGTTGTTAAATGTTGTTATGGGGAATACAACTAGCCTTTTCATTCTAGGGAATCAATGTGCAACCGGCTTACCTCCTCTTCCAACAATTAGGCTTCCTCTTCTAGCCTTTTTCTTTCTGCAACAGCTGTGGATCTAGTTGAAAGACCTTGTCCAAGTATAAGCTTACGGTACTTGCTAGAGTGAGAAATGGTGACTAAAATGAGAATTAACAAGATACCAGATAGGGCTCTTTGATCGGGAACCCAACACCACTAGCTCTTTGCACAGGCAGAAGAAAATTCTCCAGAAACTTGTTACCTCCCTGTTCCAAAATTACAGTAACAAAATAAGGTTTGTTTGGGCTGGACCTTGCTATTACAAAAGACCCACTCCTACATAAGTCCATGGCCTTATATACACATCACAAAAGGCCCAAATCACTACATATTTCATTAATACAACATTCCTATAATTACAAAACATACATATTTATTTTTGCACATAAAAATCCCCTACCCCCCACCCCCCCCCCCCCCCCCCTTTCCCTTAGCTTTAACCTTGACCCCAAGGGTAAGTGTTGATTTGAATCTAAAAGTTAGGATACTTAGAGCAGAATTCTTTTTCCTCCATACACATAGCCTCAGCTGGAGACTTCCCCTTCTACTGAACAAGTAATTCAATTTTTTCCCCTTGCTTCCTATGTTCCAACATTACCTGATGACAATTCTCATATTCTAACTTGTCTAAAGTATCATGGAACTCAACATTTTGTTCTTGTTGGATTGCACCAAAATCTCCCACAAACTTCCTTAACTTTGAAACGTGAAACACTAGATGAATTCTTGCACTAGTAGGAAGGTCTTATTCATAAGCCACCTTTCCTATTCTCCAAATCACCTTGTAAGGCCCCTAAAACCTGGGTTTTAGTTTCTAATTTTTGTGTTGTGCTACTGAAATATGTCGATATTGTGGAAGCTTGACTAGCACTATCTCTTCTTTTTGATAATTTGCCTCTCCCTTCTTCTTATCATACAGATGTTCCATCCTTTCCTGGGCAGCCTGTAAATTTCTTTTAATTCTCCCTAACACAGCATCCCTCTCCTCTAATATTTGTTTAATAGAAGCTACTTTGGTTGTTCCCTTTACATAAGTTAGGAAGGAAGGAAGACTTCTTCCAAAAATCACTTCATATAAGGTATACAAGGTTGAGTTGTGCCAACTCATGTTGTAACAATATTGTAACCATGGTAGCCACTTCACCCATTCTGTGGGATGTTCTCCAACAAGGCACCTTAAATACATCTCTAACATTTTGTTTACAACCTTAGTTTGTCCATCGATTTGCAGATGATAGGTGGAGGAGAAATTGAAACTTGTGTTTTGCAATCTAAATAATTCCTTCCAAAACTTGCTTGTAAATAATGGATCTCTACCACAAACTATAGTTTGGGGCATCCCATACAATTTAAATATGTTTGTAAAGAAGGCTTATGCTATAGTTATTATTGTATAAGGATAAGACAATGGGATAAAATGGCTAAATTTAGATAGCTTATCAACCACCACTAAAACCACTAACTTCCCTTATGATTAGGGTAATCCCTTTACAAAGTCCATGGCAATATCTTCCTATACCTGCTCTAGAATTGGTAAGGTCTATAAAGGTCTAGCGGGCTTAACATTCTCTTTTTTATTCTTTTTACACACTATAGATTCCTTTACAACCTATTCAACATAACCATTCATGCCTTTCCAATAAAACATAACCTTAACTTTTTTTAATGTCTTTTCTTTTCCCTCATGCACACTATAATGCATTTCTTTAACAATTAAAGGAATAAAAGAAGAATCAAAGGGAAGGTATACCTTGTCCTTGAAGGTGAGGACTCCATCTTTATAGTTCCAAGGCCCCACAACTTCACCACATTCGATATTTTTCACTATTTCTTGTGCCTTGGGATTCGTCCGAGTCTTTTATTGTATAGAGTTAAGCCATTGAGGATGTGGGGCTAATATGGCATCACAAGTGCCACATGGATAGTCATTGGTACCTCCCTCTCCTACCACCTTTTGTTTGGAAAGGCCATTCGCTATTACATTATCTTGCCTTGCCTTGTATTCAACCACAAAATCATACCCCATTTCTATTAGGCAGGGGTTACAATTTTGTAATCTTGTAAAAACTTAAGGCTTCTTTAATCTATCCTAATGATAAATTGACTTCCTAATAAAAATGCCACCATTTTTAAATTGCCATGATGATGGCTAGCATTTTGCGCTCGTATGTGGAAAGCCACAAACAGTTTCCATGAAGTGTTTTATTGAAATAAGCTATGGGCCTTTTTCCTTACGATAGTATTGCTCTAACTCCTATCCCTAATGCATCACACTCCAAAATGAACGGCTGGGAAAAATCTAGTAGCCTTAATACAACAACAGTAGTCATTGTTGCTTTCAACTGGTCAAAAGCTTATTGGGCCCTTTCATTCCAAACAAATGCATCATTCTTCAATAACTTGGTGAGTGGTTTTGTAATCCTACCATATCCTTCAATAAATTGCCTGTAGCACCTTATAGTACCCAAGAACCCTCTTAAAGCTTTCATAAATTTCAAAATAGGCGATTAAAGAATAGCTTTAACCTTACCAGGATCCATTGCTACTCCTTTCTCACTCACTACATTTCCAAGGAATTTGAATTCGGTACATCCAAACTCACATTTTAATAATTTCACAAACAAACAAATGATTCTTCCTTAAGACCTCTAAAATCATCCAAACATGTTAAAGATGCTCCTCCCAACTTTTGCTATAAACTAATATATCATCAAAGAAAACCACAACCATTTTTCTTAAGTGCTCCTAAAAAACTATATTCATGAGGGATTGGAAGGTGGAAAGGCTATTAGTTACCTCAAACGGCATAACCAATAACTCATAATGCCCATGATGGGTCTTAAATGTTGTTTTCTCGATATCCTTATCTCTTATTCGAACATGATAATACCCAAATCTCAAGTCCATATTTGAAAAGTACTAAGATCTATTCAACTTATCCAAAAGTTCATCGATAGTAGGAAACCTATCCTTAATAGTCCACTTATTGAGTTCCCTATAATCAACACAGAGTCTCTAAGAACCATTAGCCTTTTTTACCAATAACACTAGACTCTCCCTTAAGGACTTTTTGGTCTAATAACTCCCTCTTCTAATAACTCCTTCACTAGCTTCTTAATCTCCCCTTTTTGAACATAGAGGTATCAATAAGGTTTTACTAACATTGGATGGCTTTCTCCCTTAAGGAATATTTGGTAATCATGAATTTGCCATGGAGGAAGCCCTTTTAGGGCTTGGAACCGATCTCCAAAATCTACTAGTAACAGCTCTATATGCTAGTATTTATTAGCCTCAACTCTTGCAACCTTTAAATGGTCTTTATGCTCCCTATCTCCTTCACTCACTAACTAGACAACTAAGAACTGGCCATTTTTCGCTAATTTTCTTGTGAATTGGTTCTCCTTTATCAATTGAGAGGGTTTATGATGTCACTCATTAAGGATCACCCTCTTATTTTCCATATCAAACTCCATCCAATGCTTTGAGAAATTTCAAATTATATTGCCTAATGTCTTCAACCATTAAACTCCCAATACAACATCGACCTTTACTAAAGGAAGAACATACAAGTCCATTTTCATTCTAACACCTTGTAGCTTAACTTCCACATCTTTACACACTCCACAACTCTCAATCTTCTTTTTGCTAGCAACCAACACCTTAAACATTAATGAGTAGTCCATTTTAAGTCTAATTCGAGAAACTAAACCTTGATCAATGAAATTATGAGTGCTACCAAAATCAATCAGTACTATAATTTGCCTCTTAAAAGTTGTCACTTGCCCTTGTACCTTCATTGCTTTCGGTTTTCTAGCTTCCATATCATAAAGTGCCATGGTAGAAATCCCTATAAATTCCTCAATCTTTGGGCAATCAATAAACTCTTTTCCTCTATTTGTTGTTCCCTCATACTATCTCCCTTACCCCACTCATCAAGGTATATTGCTTCGTATATAAATAACCGTTTCTTACACTTATGGCCGAGAATGTATCGATCAGGAGTGTATCGATCATTACAATGATAACATAACCCCTTTTGCCGCCTTTCCTTTAACTTTGCAGCAGTAAATTTTCTAGTTGATAAAGGGAGTCGGGTTGCCTAGTTAGCGAAAGGTCGATTGATGATTAGGTTTGCCTTGTTTTGAATTTGAAGAGGTGGTGGATCCCCTTCCATCTGTCGGTTAGGGGTTTCAACTCCCCCTCTCTATCTAGGAACATAGATAGGTCTATCTCCATGGAGCTTAAAAAATTAATCTTTATAAATAACTGCATAATGAAGGGCCTCATTTAAGGTGGTTGGATGTTTGGTGTCGACATTGCTTTGAATTCCAACTTTCAATCTACTAATAAAACAATCAACCACTTGCTATGTAGTAAGTGACTTAGCATAAACTAAAGCTTCTCTAAATTATTCATAATAATGTTCCATAGAATCTACTTGCTCCAATCTCATCATAGTTCAAATTGAATGGCGAGAGTGAGCAAACCCATACTTGTCCAGAAGACCCTGTTTGAACTTCTCCCATGTAAAGGTTTTACCTAGACACTCCAAGTTAGCATAATAAGACTACAACCATTTGATAGCCATTCCAACCATATTCAGAGTGCACCCTTTTTCTACATTGGACAAGCCATTGAATTCAAAAAACTCCTTTACCATGAAAATCCAAGTAGACGAGTCATCATTGCTATGGAATTGAGGAAATTCAAAGAGAGCTATACATCCCAAAGCACCTGGCCTGAAATCTAGACCCAAATTCAGACCTGACCTTCTTTATCCAAACCTATTTAGACCCGATCCATGGGGATTAGACCCATTCGAGTTAGACCCAGACTAGTTTGAACCCATGGAGTTGAGGTCACGTGTACCACCTCTATTGGAGTTGGTATTCCCTTTGTTGGAATTAGGGTGGCCGCAATCAAAGCTGGTATTACCTCCCCCATCAACCAAACCACCACCAAAGGAGCTAAAAGAAATGATGGCTTCCACGCGTGCGAGAAGGAGGTCAAGCTTGGAATGGATCTCCTACATCTCGGTGTTGGTTTAAGAAATAATGGACTCCAAGTGAGAAACACGGACTTCCATGGGATCGATGGGCTTTGATGCCACTTGCAGCTGGCTTACCTCTTTTTCTAGCAGCAATCGGGCTTCCTCTTCTAGCTTTTCTCTTTTTGTAGCAACTTTGGATCTAGTTCAAGGACCTTGACCAGGTATAAGCTTATAGTACCTATTAGAGTGAGGAATGGTAACTTAAATGAGAATTAACATGATACAAGATAGGTCTCTTTGATCGGGAACCCAACACTACCAACTCTCTGCACAGGTAGAAGAGAATCCTCAAAAAACTCATTACCTCCATGTTCCAAAATTACAATAACAAAATAAGGTTTATTTGGGCCGGACCTTCCTATTACAAAAGACCCACTCCTACATAAGTCCACAACCTCATATACACATCACAATAGACCTAAATCACTACATATTTCATTAATACAACACTCCTATAACTACAAAACATACATATTCATTTATGCCCGTAACATAATGCTTTTCTTTTTCTTTTTTTACAGCCTCAAATAAACCACTCTCATTTGTAGTTCCTTTTTCCTCTTTCCATTTTCTTGATGTTTGTTGTCAATGTGTGACAGTTTACAAAGATGGGTTTCATCCTTGGCAATCTTTTGGAAAAATTTTCTATTCATAAGAATAGGTCCAAGGGAATCAAATGTCCATGCTAGTTGGTAGACCTCTCTAATCACACAGTCATGATATGGTGACAGGTTTTGGATAAAGATACATTATTTAGGAGACAAAAAAAATTGTTGCAAAAAATCTAAACATTTTATGAAGATGAATGCCGGTTTGGCTTCTTCTCTTGCGACCACTTTCCTTACCTTACCCATGTTACACTCCTACTCCAAGCTAGCTTGCTGAGCAAGATGCATTGTTATTTCCTCAAAATTAAATACAAGAAAGAGATGAAAACTAAAGGATTGAAACATATCTGACTTCGATTCCACTAAACCTACTATTATACATCAAGTCTTATATATTTAAAGACATAAAAGTTCTAACTATAGATTCTTCATGATGAGGTCGGTGCTTGATTAGTTGAGGTTGATGGTTAGGCACCGTCCTACATGATACATAATCAAACTTGAGGACTAGAATTTAAGCTAAAAAAGAGCATACATGGCTTGAAGTAATCTTTAAGATGATGGAACTAAAAATTCTATGGCTTCATGTATAGTACTAGTGTCATAAGGTGCCATATATATCATTGTTGTTACATAAATAAATTCGACCACAGTTACATGTTTTTACTCTTGAATGCGGATGATATGCTAATTAATGCCTCTAGTATTTTATGAGACTAATAATGATGGTTTTTGGCTATCATAATAAGATTTCATAACAGCATTTGCTTCTTGTCATAGTAGAGTACTTTTTCAAGTGTTAGCTCTTGCTATAAGCTTTGTTCTTTGTGACAAATGGCATCTTAATTCTTTTAAGGGATAGACATAAAAAGACCTTGAAGATTGAAAGAAGCCAAACATGGGAGTATGATATGTTAAATGTTTTTAAATGTTTTTAAATGTTATTAAATGTTATTAAATGTTATTAAATGTTATTAAATATTATTAAACGTTGTTACATATAGGGAACATTTATTGAAAATGATGTTGTTTAGCTCTTTGGTTTCATATCATATGCCTACAAATAGGACAATCAGTACTCATATTTAGGTTGGACTTTCCTTTCAAGCCATCTTGTTTAACCCACTTAAAGACCCCACATTTCCCCTCCAAGTTCAAGTTTGTAGGGCTTAAAACTATTTAGTAATGCAATTTCTGAAAAGGTGTTAGAATATGCATTGGTTAAACTTTTGTCTTGACTTTGCACCATGATTGGAGTGTGAAAAGAGCCAACAATAAACATTTGCTAGTAGGATTTAGTTTTGTAAAGAAAAACTTGACATGGTAAATCAAGTTGCTTGTCTCAAATTTGGGATAGTTGATTTTCCTAATATTAATGGTAAATCCTTCTTTATCACATGGTTAAGTGCTCATGTGCTTCCTTACTTTTTGAATTTCACTCATAGTGATTTCTAATTCATATCAACATATGAACAATTTCTTAGTCAACTAGTACTTATATATGTTTTTTGAAAACAAATACCCAATTTGCTTATGGAATAGTTACAAAGCAACAACTCAAGGAACTTTATCATACGAGATAGCTAATATTGTTGTTAAATTGAGCTTCTACAAGTATCTTGCCTAGTTGAGGTTATATTGTTTTTCCTTTTCTCTTCGCATTGGATACAAATAGCTGTCAATGTTTTAACCATTCGTCTACTTCTTCTTCATAAATTCGTATTTACTATTCTTGTCATTTTCCTAACTAATTATAGTTTTCATATGGCAAGAAGTATTCTATAAGTACGAATGTCATAGTTGAGCCAAAATGGATAATCTTGAGTAAGTTGATCGAGACTAGAAGTGCAAGAATTCAAATTGGTGTTGCTTTCGATTACCCCTACTTTGTGTTGCCTTTAATTATCCTTCTTTTGCTTATGTTCCTTTTTAAATCTATATCTTCCTCTTACTACAAACAGCTGGGAAGGAGAACTCTTGATATTGGTTTGGCTACTAATGAATCACCTTGGCTTAGGAACACCATTCTATTAGTACGAATGTCATACTTAAGCCAAAATGGTTAATCTTGAGTAAGTTGATCGAGACCAGAAGTGCAGGAATTCACATTGGTGTTGCTTTAGATTATCCTATTTTGTGTTGCCTTCTATTATCATTCTTTTGCTTATGTTTCTTTTTAAATCTATATCTTCCCCTTGCTACAAACAACTTGGGGGGAGAACTCTTTATATTAGTTTGGCTACTAATGAATAACCTTAGCTTAGGAACATCATTCTATAAGTACGAATGTCATACTTGACCCAAAATGGTTAATCTTGAGTAAGTTGATTGAGACCATAAGCCTAGGAATTCACATTGGTGTTGTTTTCGATTATCCCTATTTGGTGTTGCCTTCAATTATCCCACTTTTTGCTTATGTTCCCTTTTAAATCTATATCTTCAACTTGCTACAAACAGTTGAGGGGGAGAACTTTTGATATTAGTTGAGCTACTAATGAATCACCTTGGCTTTGGAACACGATTCTATAAGTACGAATGTCATACTTAATCTAAACTAAGTTGATCGACAGCACAAGTATAGGAATTCACATTGGTGTTGCTTTCGATTATTCCTATTTTGTGTTGCCTTCAATTATCCTTCTTTTGCTCATGTTCCTTCTTAAATTTATATATTCCCTTTGCTACAAATAGTTGGGGGGGAGAACTTTTGATATTGGTTGGGCTACTAATGAATCACCTTGGCTTAGCAACACCAATTTTTAAGTATGAATGTCATACTTAAGCCAAAATGGTTAGTCTAGCGTAAGTTGATCGACAACACAAGTGTAGGAATTCACATTGGTGTTGCTGTTGATTATCCCTATTTTGTGTTGCCTTCAATTATCATTCTTTTGCTTATGTTCCTTTTTAAATCTAAATCTTCCCTTGCCACAAATAGTTCGGGGGGAACTCTTGATATTGGTTTGGCTACTAATGAATTACCTTGGCTTAGGAACACTATTTTATAAGTATGAATGTCATACTTGAGCCAAAATGGTTAATCTAGAGTAAGTTGATTGAGACCAATGTGTAGGAATTCACATTGGTGTTGCTTTTCGATTATCCTTGTTTTGTGTTGCCTTTGATTATCCCAGTTTTGCTTATGCTCCATTTTAAATTTATATCTTCCCTTGCTACAAACAGCTGGGGGGAAAGAACTCTTGATATTGGTTTGGCTACTAATGAATCAACTTGGCTTAGGAACACCGTTCAATAAGTACGAATGTCATACTTGAGCCAAAATGGTTAATCTAAACTTAGTTGATCGACACACAAGTGTAGAATTCACATTGGTGTTGCTTTCGATTATTCCTATTTTGTGTTGCCTTCAATTATCCTTCTTTTGCTCATGTTCCTTCTTAAATTTATATCTTCCCTTTGCTACAAATAGTTGGGGGGGAGAACTTTTGATATTGGTTGGGCTACTAATGAATCACCTTGGCTTAGCAACACCAATTTTTAAGTATGAATGTCATACTTGAGCCAAAATGGTTAATCTAGAGTAAGTTGATCGACAACACAAGTGTAGGAATTCACATTGGTGTTGCTGTTGATTATCCCTATTTTGTGTTGCCTTCGATTATCATTCTTTTGCTTATGTTCCTTTTTAAATCTAAATCTTCCCCTTGCCACAAATAGTTTGGGGGAACTCTTGATATTGGTTTGGCTACTAATGAATTACCTTGGCTTAGGAACACTATTCTATAAGTATGAATGTCATACTTGAGCCAAAATGGTTAATCTAGAGTAAGTTGATTAAGACCAGATGTGTAGGAATTCACATTGGTGTTGCTTTCGATTATCCTCGTTTTGTGTTGCCTTTGATTATCCCAGTTTTGCTTATGCTCCTTTTTAAATTTTATCTTCCCTTGCTATAAACAGTTGGGGGAAAGAACTCTTGATATTGGTTTGGCTACGAATGAATCAACTTGGCTTAGGAACACCGTTCAATAAGTACGAATGTCATACTTGAGCCAAAATGGTTAATCTAGTAAGTTGATTAAGACCAAGTGTAGGATTCACATTGGTGTTGTTTCGACTATCCTTTTTTTGTTGCCTTTGATTATCCAGTTTTGCTTATGCTCTTTTTAAATTATATCTTCACCTTGCTATAAACAGTTGGGGGGAAAAATTGATATTGGTTTGGGACTAATGAATCACCTTGGCTTAGGAACACCATTCAATAAGTACGAATGTCATATTGAGCCAAAATGGTTAATCTAGAGTAAGTTGATTGAGACCAGAAGTGCAGGAATTCACATTGGTATTGCTTTCCATTATCTCTATTTTGTGTTGGCTTCGATTATCCTTTTTTTCTTATGTTCCTTTATAAATCTAAATTTTCCACTTGCTACAAGCAGTTGAGGGGGAGAAATCTTGATATTGGTTTGATTACTAATGAATCACATTGGCTTAGGAACACTATTCTATAAGTACGAATGTCATACTTGAGCCAAAATGGTTAATCTAGAGTAAGTTGATTGAGACCATAAGTCCAGGAATTCACATTGGTGTTGCTTTCGATCATCCTTAATTTGTGTTGCCTTAATTATCCTTCTTTTGATTATATTCCTTTTTAAATCTATATCTTCCCTTTGCTACAAACAATTTAGGGGGGGGGGGGAACTCTTGATATTGGTTTGGCTATTAATGAATCACCTTGGATTAGGAACACTGTTCTATAAGCACGAATGTCATACTTGAGCTAAAATGGTTAATTTAGAGTAAGTTGATTGAGACTAGAAGTGCAAGAATTCACATTGGTGTTGCTTTCGATTATCCTATTTTGTGTTGCCTTCAATTATCTTTCTTTTGCTTATGTTCCTTTTTAAATCTTTATCTTCCCCTTACTACAAACAGCTAGGGGGGAGAACTCTTGATATTGGTTTGGCTACTAATAAATCACATTGGCTTAGGAACATTATTCTGTAACTACGAATGTCACACTTGAGCCAAAATGGTTAATCTAGAGTAAGTTGATTGAGACCAGAAGTGCATGAATTCACATTGGTGTTGCTTTCAATTATCCCTATTTTGTGTTGCCTTCAATTATCCTTCATTTGCTTATGTTCCTTCTTAAATTTATATCTTCCCCTCGCTACAAATAGTTGGGGGGGAGAATTGCTGATATTGGTTTGGCTACTAATGAATCACCTTGGCTTAGGAACACCATTCTATAAGTACAAATGTCATACTTGAACCAAAATGGTTAATCTAGAGTAAGTTGATCAAGACCAAAAGTGTAGGAATTCACATTGGTATTGCTTTCGATTATCCCTATTTTGTGTAGTCTTTGATTATCCTTCTTTTGCTTATGTTTCTTTTTAAATCTATATCTTCCCCTTGCTAATAACTGTATGGGGGAAAGAAATACTAATATTGGTTTGGCTACTAATGAATCACCTTGGCTTCGGAACACCATTCCAAAATTATGAATGTCTTACTCAGCCAAAATGATTAATCTGGAGTAAGTTGATCGAGACTAGAAGTATAGGAATTCACATTGGTGTTGCTTTCGATTATCCCTATTTTGTGTTGTCTTGGTTGTCCTTCTTTTGCTTATGTTCTTTTTTAAATCTATATCTTCCCTTACTA